>OZ021682.1:18944132-19476632 GCA_963978505.1 Listrodromus nycthemerus | reverse complement strand
GAGGGTGAGGCGAAGCGAGACGGACGAACATGGAGAGCGAGAGACGGTAACATCGTCGGAAGTGCCTATGCGGTACACTTGTAAAAGTGCTGGTGGAGTGTCTATGGAGGGTGGAAAAAAAAAAAAAAAAAAAAAAAAAAAAAAAAAAAAAAAAACCCCATCCGGAATGAGCGGCAAAGAGCGCAGGGGAATTCGCGGTTGAGGTACGAGTTACGTGTAACCCTTCCGTTGCCCTCCCTCTCGATACTGTTGGTCGTTTCCTCGTCTCCCGCTCCCCCCCCCCCCCCCTGTTCGTCTGTAACGAAACCAAGAGAGTACAGGATGCAACGGTGAATCCCTGGCGCACACGAACAAGAGGTGAACTGGCGAACGAGCGTGCACCGGAGTAGCGCATCGGAGAACGCGGGGCGCGTACAGCCGCAATGCAGCTTCGCCGGTGGTGGCAGAGGCCTCGCGGCTGCACGACGCTGCATCTCACTCCATCTTTTATATATGTATGTATATATATATATATATATATATATGTATATATATATACATACATATCCTTTCCATTCCTGCTCTATTCCGTGTATCTGCACTGCCTAAAGTAAGCTACGTGCCAAAAGAGCCCAGCCGCGAAAAGGTAAAGGGCAGCGGGAGGGCAGGAAGGGTGCAACAGAAGTTTCGAAGGCTCGGGGCCGGGTTGTATCCTGTACGTTGCACACATTTACATTTAAATAAAGAGTGGAGAGGAGGAAGAAGAAAGAGTGAAAAAAAAAAAAAAAAAAAAAAAAAAAACAACCGCGGAAGCAACCAAAGGGAGTTCGATGTTACAAAGTGCATGCACTATTGGCGCATCGAATGGGGCCAAGCGGCGAGTTCCTTTGCATACCGCGAATGCGGTAGAAGCGTTTGCCGGTGTGCTCCTTTCCACCTGGGCCAGCTCACTGTCTCCCTCTCCCTTCGTTTCGCGAAGGTCCTCGACGAGAGGTGGGACGGCCGGGGCGCGGTGGAAAGAGAATAAAAGTCGAAGAGGAGAAGCGGAGGAGGAAGAGGAGGAGGAGGAAGAAGAAAAAAAAAAAAAGGTTATTTCACGAGGATGGCGCACTTCCGGCGAGGTCCGGTTGCCCTCTCGCCCCCGTCTGCACGGTCACGCGATAAGACCAACCGGTATAACAACTGCCGCGACGCATATAGTGCATGCAGAATAGAACACTCCGCTGCACCGGGCGAGCATAGCGAGTGCACCGGCAGCCACCACCAACACCGTCCTAAAATGCCATAAATCTAAATTAGAAACGACTCCTCGTATCTCTCTCTCTCGCTCTCTCTCTCGTTATGTACAGCCTCAATACATATACGTGTACATTGCACGGGGCTTAACGCGTGTACATATATTTTTAGCTCGATTCTACACCAGTGTAGAAAATAGTATTGGAGCGCAATGGAGTATATTCGGGCAGCGATAGGACGACGCAGAGAGGAGATGGAGAGAAACGCGACGGGGGTGCAGACACGCCGCGGGGGTGCGGGAAACCAATTTGCTTCGTCCACGTGTATACGCGTATTGCGTGTGGCTGAGGTGCGTGTGTGTTTGGCCGTGAGAAAGGGACGAGCTAGGGTCTGCATAGACGTCGTATACGGCAATGCGAGACGACGCATAGAACTTTCGTACGGTCGTACAATAACGGTGAGAGGAAAGCGATCGTATGTCTATGTACGGAGTCACCACGATTTACGACGTAATGTTCATCGTCGGGTGAAACATTGTCGACGCAAGTTTTGGACGTAAAGTGGCCGTGCGGGCTATAAAAAAAAAAAAAAAAAAACCAGTTGTAAATTCAAAGAATATTTATCGTTTGGAAACTTGCGGACTAACATTCTGTTTCATTTTAGTTATTTTTTTTTTTTTTTTTTTTTAGTCGTTCAATACGCGGCATTTCGGAGAACACGAATGTTAAATCGACGGGAGGAGAATGGTTTCGAAAAATTTCTGCGGCACGCCGAGTTTTCACACCGGAAGTGACGAAAGCTGACTGTGAGAAAAATCGAAAGAATGTTCGTAGCACGATGGAAAATATTTTTACCAATGTTCGGCGTAATGTAAAAAAAAAAAAAACAGATGGCAAATTAAACGAACACCGATACTTTGCCGGTTAAAATAATTTAGCATCCCCTTAATCGCCGTTTCATTCCCGCTTCGTTACTCGCCGTCGAAGCCTTGTTGTCGCGGAGCTCGCAAAGGCTCTCGACTCGCAAAGCTTTGTGTGATAATTAATAGCGCCCGATGTTAATCGACTGTCGATAACAATAACGGACGGCTAATTAATTAATAAGTGATAACCGTAATTAGTAGTATTTCGCGTAACCCCCCCCCCTCGAGACGTAGCCTGTGCATCACGATTAAATCACCTTCCGCGTCAATTTCCACGTTGCCAAGTGAGTCAATAATTTATTATTTAACCACTTAAAAATAGATCGTCGATAATTGCGCATCAAGGCCTCGATGTATCGTTCGAGAGACACATTTAGTCCGAGCACATTTTTTTCTCCCTTTCGAACTCGATCGCAAAATCGAAAAATTTCATTTGAAAAATGCACGTTATTAAAAAAAAAAAAAAAAAAAAAAAAAAAAAAAATCACCCCTTCTCATCGTCCCCGAATTTCGTCGATCCGACGAATGAAAAAATCCCCCATTTTTTTCCGCCCTCGTTACGTTACAACGGAGGCGCGCGGCAACTTTTGCCGATCCCCGGTGCTCCGTCGATGACACACGCGTCCTTCCTCGCTACACGTCCATCGAGGTATCATCGCTCCGTGGCGTTTCCCGCTGTAATCGAGATGCCCGTAGACGATGTTACGGATTGTTACGTACGCAGGCTTCCGGATTGCCGGGAGAGGGAACGATAGCGATATACGGAGGGCACACGGTAGGATAGATTAACCTGGTTAGATAGAAATCTACCGCGGATATATACGGGGCTGTAGGTCTTCGGGTGGAAGGCTTCTCGGTGGTGGGATGTACAGTTGGGCCGTGCGGGGTGCTCGGAATCGAGGCGCTCATCCACCTCGCCGAGGCTGGACACGCTCGCTAATAGTAGGAGCCGATGGTTATAATAGTTTCCACGTGGACAGTGGTAGTGGTAAGTGCTGCGAATGGTCAGACACGCCAGGGATCCTTCGATAATGGCCGTGGGGGGGGGCAGGACGATAGCGATGGGACGAACCACCCCGAAGCCTCGAGGAGAGGCCTGATACCCCCTGTCGCTCCTACAGCAAACGCTTCACCGCAACCGTAAATACCCGCGGTACAACAACGGGCCGACAACTGTACGAGCGAAAATCCAGAGGAAACCGAAAGCTTCACCTTTTGTCAGCCCAATTTCAATCACATTGCGGAGTAATGAGGACAATTATTTTTCCGTGACATTTCACCAACTCGGGTTTCAACAGCGTGTTTTTTTCCTACCGATTCGATTTAATTTTTTTTTTTTTTTTTTTTTTTTTTTTTTTTTTTTCCACGAAAGTTTACGGTTCGTTACCGCTGGGAAATATTCAAACGTTAACAAAGGCTGATGTCAAACGAAAATTATCAGTCGAAAATTGCATCGAGTTCTCGATGAAACGCAACAAAACATTATTCTGCGGTTCGTTGATTAACGTGTTAATTAGAGCATCGTTTTTGATATCACAAAGAACGTTGTTCTCTCTCTTTCTGTCGACTGAGTTCATTAGTTTTTTCACTGAAAGCCTACGGCCAACAAGGGGAACAATGAAAAATTAATTAATTGCGAATTGCATCGAGTTTTCAGGAACGTAGTAAATGATTTTACGATCCGGTGAATTATTGTCAACCCGTTAATTAAAGTATCGTTTTTAAAACGAGAAAATACGTGATGTCGCTTTCGGCGTGGATCGGAAAAACAACAAAAAAAACGTCTAGTTCGTACGAAAGCTCCGAGGCGGTAGAGCCGTCTTTTTCTTTCGCCAATCCACCGCGTACGTTGCCCATCCCTCACGCTGGACGGTGAATTATTAATTGCCGTGTCACATCGTACGGGTCGTCTCTCCTGTCCGTCGTACCTCCTCCTCCTCCTCCTCCTCGTCCTCATCCTCCTCATCCTCGTCGTCTTCCTCCGCCTCGTCGTCTTCCTCCGCCTCGTCGTCGTCCTTCGCCTCGTCGTCGACGTTCGACTCGGAAATTTATATCCCGTGAATTTACGTTCTCCCGTCTACGGCCCCGAGAGTACGAGCCATTGGAAAAGTGAGTTTAGAGTTCAGACGTAATATAGAAACGCAGACGAGTCTCCTCGCGAATCTCGCGTGCACGTGTAGTGGACATACGTGTGCGTTCTATTGGAAAATAGCTGTGGAAGAAGAGAAAAAGGAAGCGTAAGAGAGACAGTCGGGAGGATTGTGTGGGAGCTTCGTGTAAACACGATCCGCCTCGGAGACAGGAGCAGGGAAGAGAGAGCTTTCGCGCCCCAGTGCTCAGTCTTGTGTGTTCATTCGCCGTTCGTCCGCCTTCTTTTCGCGTCTTTTTCCCCCAAACACCCTGGGAGCCTCGATTTTTCTCACTCCCGACTCTCCACCACCCGTCGTGTATTTTTGTTCTTCCTCTCCCGCTCCCGTTCTTCTCCGTCCTTCGCCGTCGTTTATTCTTTCTTGTTTTTTTTTTTTCGCATTTTTTTTTTTTTTTTTTACCACGAAGAAAACGGAACGAGAGTACGCAACCGGAAGCCAGGCTCATCTCGTCGCGCCCGGCGAGCGAAGGACCTCGTCGCTCTTTTACTTCCAGCCTTTCTTTCCTCATCTCGGCGAGTCTCTTCTTCCAAACGACGACGGAGACGACTACGTCGAGGTTTTACTATCGCATACACACTGGGGGTGGCGGAGGTCCCGGCGGCCCAAGCTGCCGCTTCCACGGCAAGAGGGAGAGAGAACCTCCTATCCTCTTTGCCGTCGAGGTCAATCGATACGCCGCGATGCCTGCGAACGACGAACGGGCCTCTCCTGCTGCCTGCCTCTCCGTTCTCTGTCAAACCCCCCGTTGGTTCTCTCCGGCTGTTGTCGAGAGAGAGCAGAGCCAGCTGCTGCTTCTGCTGCTGCTGCTGCTGCTTCTGCTGCTGCTTCTGCTGCTGTTGCTGCTGGATTCCGGCCACTGTTCTTCAACCTGACCCGTGTCTCGAAGTTCCTCGAACCGTACTTCGTTGTGCGAACCGCCAAAAGTTTCGTTCGATCGAGGCTCCACGATCGGCTCTTGCCGATTTGCCGATTTTTCTCTCGATCCTCCGTCGGACGTCTGCCGCGACGGTTTGCGATCTAAATCGGCGCCGACCTGTCGGTGATAATATGCGACCCCGTCGTTCAGCTCCGAAATGAAAGGTCAACGAGGGTATTTTTGAACGTCGCGCTCAACGCGGACGATGGAGAGTCTCGTCCTTATTTCATAATCCGATTTTTTTTTTTTTTTTTTTTTTTTTTTTTTTTTTTAATTTTCTCGTCGTTGTCTCACGGGAATTTCGCTTGAAACGAATAGGCGATAGGTTGAGGCTGACGCGTTTGTGACAAATATCTTTGACGATATCGCCACGGGAGTGTCGCTTTCGATGTTTCCGGTTAAATAAACCCCGACCCAAGCGTCCCTCGTTCGTGTACGGAAAAAATTCTTCCTCCCACGCTCTCGTCCCTTCGTGTTAAACACGTGTCGCGTAAACGAACACGCTCCGTTTCGAGACAGCGTCGCCGTCTCGCTGGCTTCAGACACTTCCGGTATTTCGACGACGACCGGTCGACTCTGTACTTCTCGATATTTCAGATTATTTTCGATCGATGCAGCGAAGTTTAAGGTGGAAAATTGAAGTATACCGAGTTACTGATTCGTCGATTTAATTTAATGCAATTTGTGCAATGGCTTCGAGCGCAGAATAAAAATTCCTGCGACCGAAGATATTTTCCGGGATTTCGGGTTGTTTCTTTGATGTTCGAACTTCGTACGGGAAGCGGCTTGATCTCGGGACGCTACCCGTGGGTTTCGGTTGAGTACTTCTCGGTAATTCGAGTAACTCTGGAACGATCGAAATCGAGGGTCGAGTCGAGGCAATTTAACGAAGTTTATTCTTCGCGCGTAGAATAAAAAAATCGTCGTCGACTGTACTTTTACGAAACTTCCACAATCGCGGTTAATCGGTTGTATCTTTGATGTTTGAACTTAGCGAGGGTAAACTTGAGAGGGTAATCTCACCCTCTTGCATTTACCCTATAAGCGCAATGGGGCGAGAGTGAGATTTCGATCGTCTTCCGTATTCAGAATATTCCACCCTGGAAGCTCTGCAGTACGAGACGGGGAAAAATTTCCAAGACTCGCAAATTTGGCCATCTGAAAAAATCAACGACTGACAGAAAAATATTTAACCCCCGACAACGATTTATCAGTAATTTTTCGCGACATTTCCATAGACTTTTACTGAATACCCGACCGAATCAACCCCACACTATTTTTCGTCTATATTACAGATCGAATAAAAAATTAAATTATGAAAATATTAATTCATCCGGGTAATTCGACAAAATGTGTACGGTGGCTTCGGGAATAAAAATTCGAAAATAAAAAAAAAACCCAGACAAAATACTGAAAAAAAAAAAAAAAAAAAAAAAAAAAAAAAAAAAAAAAAAAAATTATAAAATCACTGTTCGATAGTTACTCTGAAGTTTGAACTCTGTGAGGAAGTTAGCATGGCGTGTCGATGACTTAGGCGTTCACCTTAAACCTCATAGTATTACCATATGTGTAGCACGTGTCGTCACGTGTGCTCTTTACACGTTTGTCTATACGCTTTGCTATTTACACACACACACATATATATTAATATATATAAATATATATATATATATACATCGCCATAGCTCGGTATAATGCAGTTTTACCGGGCAATTTTCAGCTCGCAAAGAGAGGCTCTAGGGCTGGTTATGCGCCTCGTTTACGCAGAAATGACGGGACGAGCTCGGTTATATCTAATGTACTATACATAAGGATATATAAACGCCGAGGTTACAGAGAGGTGTATCAAGTTGGAAGTGGCGTTTACACGTAAGGCTCGCAGGAAACCTACGAACGAACGGGTGTGGGCGTTCGGTCAAACCGCGCACTCTACTAGGCCATTCGCCTCTCTCCTTCTGTGCCACACTGCTGCTGAATATGCTGCAGCGGCGTGCAGCATCCGCTACTGCAGCAACACTATCTCGCGCGCGCATCTCGTTCAACCTCACGCCGTACCGAGCACAGCGAGTCCCAGCCTCGCTCATACGCAATCGTTCCGAAAACGCATCTCATTAGCGACGAAAATTCTTCGAATGGAAAGAAAAAAAAAAAAAAAAAAAAAAAAAAAAAATTGATAGCGACACCTCGAGCGTCTTTCGCGTGCGAAATATTTTCACTCGGGAACCGTGCGAGTTGTTCCAAATTCACGATACTCGGTCAAAATCTTGCTACCCCGTGATTTATATAAAAATAGGCTGCAAGTATCAGTTTCGATACTTTTTTTCCTCGCGACACTTTTTTCATAGACTCGTTGATAAAATTCTAAATGCGAGGATTGACTTTGATACATTTTTTGTGAGTGAATTTTGGTGAATGCTGACAAACGATCCTATGGGTTTTCAATTTTTTTTTTTTTTTTTTTTTAGTGAAAATCACCATTCATTCGAGACTTTTTTTTTTCTTACTCTTAGTCGATCAATTATTTGTCTCTGGCATTTTGGAAAAAAAAAATAAAAAAATTGATAGCGACACCTCGAGCGTTTTCCGTATTCGAAATATTTTCACTCGGGAACTGTGCGAGTTGTTCCAAATTCACGATACTCGGTCAAAATCTTGCTACCCCGTGATTTATATAAAAATAGGTTGCAAGTATCAGTTTCGATACTTTTTTTCCTCGCGACACTTTTTTCATAGACTCGTTGATAAAATTCTAAATGCGAGGATTGACTTTGATACATTTTTTGTGAGTGAATTTTGGTGAATGCTGACAAACGATCCTATGGGTTTTCAATTTTTTTTTTTTTTTTTTTTTTAGTGAAAATCACCATTCATTCGAGACTTTTTTTTTTTCTTACTCTTAGTCGATCAATTATTTGTCTCTGGCATTTTGGAAAAAAAAAATAAAAAAATTGATAGCGACACCTCGAGCGTTTTCCGTATTCGAAATATTTTCACTCAGGAACTGTGCGAGTTGTTCCAAATTCACGATACTCGGTCAAAATTTTGCTACGCCGTGATTTATATAAAAATAGGCTGCAAGTATCAGTTTCGATACTTTTTTTCCTCGCGACACTTTTTTCATAGACTCGTTGATAAAATTCTAAATGCGAGGATTGACTTTGATACATTTTTTGTGAGTGAATTTTGGTGAATGCTGACAAACGATCCTATGGGTTTTCAATTTTTTTTTTTTTTTTTTTTTTAGTGAAAATCACCATTCATTCGAGACTTTTTTTTTTTCTTACTCTTAGTCGATCAATTATTTGTCTCTGGCATTTTGGAAAAAAAAAATAAAAAAATTGATAGCGACACCTCGAGCGTTTTCCGTATTCGAAATATTTTCACTCGGGAACTGTGCGAGTTGTTCCAAATTCACGATACTCGGTCAAAATTTTGCTACCCCATGATTTATATAAAAATAGGTTGCAAGTATCAGTTTCGATACTTTTTTTCCTCGCGACACTTTTTTCATAGACTCGTTGATAAAATTCTAAATGCGAGGATTGACTTTGATACATTTTTTATGAGTGAATTTTGGTGAATGCTGAAAAACGATCCTATGGTTTTCAATTTTTTATTTTTTTTTAAATTAAAATCACCATTCATTCGAGACTTATTATTCTTAGTGATTTTTTTTCATACTCTTAGTCGATCAATTATTTGTCTCTGGGATTTTGAAAAAAAAAAAAAAAAAAAAAAAAAAAAAAAAAAAAAAAATCTGACTCGCTTGGTTTCTTTTCGGCAACACGGCGTCGCAGTGTGATGTGAATAATCGGTATGCGGTACGAAATTGTCGTTTGCAAGCTTCGATGGAGACGTACAGTGGAAGCACGTACCGAGATTGTCTGCGGTTCGGTGCAGCGGTTTTCCGCAATCGTGGCGTGAAAAATCGTCGGGGTCGCAGCGGAGACAGCGCAATTGGAAGAGAAAAACGAGAGCCGCGGACCGGGTGAACGAGTGCCTATGTTGTGTTCCGTCGCGAAGCAAAAACGGAGGGGTTCTTTTTTTTTTTTTTTTCCGAGCGTCGAGAATTCGTTTCAGCCCCACCGCGTCTTCTAATACTTCCACCACGCTATTACAATGGAACTACTGGCTACGCGTGGTTTCGGCCTCGACGCCTCGTTATCCGACCCAGCGATTACACGAGAAATTACACCGGGACGATGCGCCTCAAATCATTCAACATCCACGCCCGATTGAGCAGTGGAAATAATAAAATAAATTAATTAACTAATTTGTAAAAAAATAAAATAAAATTAAATAAAAAAAAAAATAAAAAATTAAGGCACCGAATACAGAAAAATCTCACCTTGCGGAGGCCGCAGATGAGCGCATAAAATCGCAGCCGAAAGCACGTAAGAGAGAGCTTAATCGGAAGTAGTTTTTTTATCGTGAAGCAACAACTGATTTTTTTTTTTTTTTTTTTTTTTTTTTTTTTTAAGGCCGACTATTAATTTCTGCAGCACCACGTCTTGTACTTTCGTTGCAATGTATAACGTTATAATGAAGCTGCTGCACGAGGCAAAATTACAACGACTGACGAGGTCCGGATTTTGGAGAATTTTCGGCACGTTGAGAATTACATTTTCACGCGTATGGAGAAAGCGGTTCAGTTGACTTGTCGAAGACGAAACTTTACGAGTGCGGATATCTTTATAATCATAATCTTGAGGCATCGATGTCTCGTCGTAAGGATCAGCCGGAGAACGAAAGATCACACGACGATGCGCTTCAAATAATTCAGCACCCATGCCTTATTTTCTCTCGATTAATCACGGAGATTAAGAGACGAAGAGAGACGTTGTAATAAATAAAAACGATCGAATAAAGACGTCGAAGGCTACAGACGAACACGTAAGATCTCAATTGCTTTCATACACGCAACAGACTCGTGTCTCGTTGATTTTTAACGAGCCAATGGAGCCAACAAAGCCTCCGTACGAAGAAACCGTCAAACACCATCAAAGCCACAATTACTTCGGACGTTTTTGTAAACTAAAAGACTGCTCGAATGAAGTATCAATAAAAATTTTATCGCATCGAGCAATTCGTCCATTAATATCTGACAATCGTTGTAAAAAATGCTTTCTCACAGAGACGGCTCATTAAAATATAATTATTATCAATAATCACAATATCGCCACGAATAATATTTATAAGATCAATTTTAACAGACACGAGGCGCGCGCGCGAGCGTGAAAATTAATTGTAATGAAAAAAAAATCCTTTTCCTCGTTTCATTTTTTTACGAAAAAAAAAAATGTATTTTTTTTTTTTGAAAAGTCGTGAAGGTAAAGTTGGCGAGGCAACGGATGAAGGTAAAGATGTTGAATGCTGTACTCTACCTCGGCTCCTAGCACGGCATCCGGGGCTGACGAACGGCGCTGCTCCACTCTCGGCCGGACGTCCTCGCGATCTTCCTCCGTTGATCGACTCCGTGTCTGCGACGACGATAGGCCTCTCTACTTTTCCCCCCTTTTTAAATTCAATTTTCGTCTTATTTTTCTTTTTTTTTTTTTTTTTCTTTTTTTTTTGTTTTATCAAACCAATTAATTTACGCTTCAATTATCGTCCCGTTAAATTTTCCGTCCCTCTCGTCGCGAACCACGATTCTCCCCCTTTACGCCTCGGCCGATAAATCAACTTCTCTTCGTTCGCCTTCAATTTCCTCGCCGATGAGATGCAATCAACACTCCGCTCGACGGGAAATTCCAACTGCTACAATTATCTTCCCGTTGCTTGTTTACGCACACCCCGCCAACGAACCTCCGGCTCGAAGCTCCACGATTAATTGATTTATTAATTAATTTTTTTCTTTTTTCTCCCAAGTCCTCGAGACTCGAATCGTTTTGGGTCTTTCGATTCGCCGAAAGCTTCTCACAGACCTTCGTGACACCGCGAGCTCTCACGACCCAGAATCTTCTCACTCTCCCTCCCTCCCTCCCTCCCCCCCGCACCCCTCCCCCTCGTTATTTATGCGCCTATCGCTCTCTTTCTCCGTGCGGTGCGAGCCGGCGGAGAGGATCGAGAGGGCCCGGAAGAGGTATTACAACGACAGCCCCGACGACGAAGCGTTACGTTCATGTATCCTGACGATGTGTGAACCTCGCCAATGAACGTCGAACGAGACTCATACGAGGGAGGACTGCGTGAGGCTACGCGACGCTCGGCCTCGTCCGTGTGCGCTCTATAACATTCGTAATATGCCTGAGACCGACGACAGATTCCACTGGACTGTCTGTACTCGAGAGAGGATTTGAAAAAAAAAAAAAGAACGAGAATTTTTTTTTTTTTTTTTTTTTTTCTTTCAAATCAAAAATAAACAAATAACAATGATAATTCAATGAAAATTCCTGCTTTGCTCGTCTAACTTCGCCGGTGAGCGATCGTCGCGAAAAATCCTCGGCGACGGTGTGGAAAAAAACAACAACAACAAAAAATGTCTCCGTGATAATGAAAAAAAAAAAAAAGAAAAATCAACCACAGATCGCCCGGTTCTCTGTTCTTATTCGATTTTTGTGTGTGTGTGTGTGTGTGTGTGTGTTTTTTTTTTTTTTTTCTTTACCTCTTATTTATTTTATTTTTATTTGTATTTAATTTGTTTTTTTTTTTTTTTCTTCTTCTTTCTTTTTTCTTCCTCCTCCTCCCTCAACGAACGGTATTTCGCTGCGAGCGAGTTTCGGTGAGTCGTGGTGCGATGATCGAGGGGGAACGAACAACGCTGTTATAACGCGACGGCAACGGTGGTTGGATTTAACGAACGCAACGAACGAACAATCTCGTGCGATGTAGGCCGGCTAACCGTTCAGGCCGCACTGAGGTCGGCCGAGCCACGACGAGTAAGGGTGAACCAGCAGCAGCAGCCAGCAGCCAGCAGCAGGAGAGCTTGTACCGTGCGGCTCACTCTCCTCCTCCACCTCTTCCTCCTCCTCCTCCTCCTCCACCTCCTCTTCCTCCACCTTCTTCACCGCCGCTCCTTCTCCCCCGACGCCGCTCGCTGTATTTCTCTCCCTCGCTCTTCTTCGTCTCCTTCGCCACCCTCCGACTCCGCTGTGCAGCCTTCTTTATCGTTCTCACTCGTTCCACCGTACCGCTCATCCCTCTCCCCCGAAGCTTTCGAGCTCGTTTCCTCTGCCTCGCTCCCGTCGCCTTTTGTACACCATCGCGCTATTCCACCGCCACGAGCGTCGCAATTCTTTCTCACCCTCCCACACCGCAATCCCCATTGCCATGTCGCACTCGCGCCCCAACCAGACGGAAACTTCGCTCTCCGTCCGTGTGTATCGTCCTTCTCCCTCCGCGAATTCCCGCTGCGAAATTCCGACTGGGCGGCGGAGGGGGGAGGGGCTTTGGGGGGGGGGGGCTTTGGGGGGGGTCAGAGGGTAACGCCGTGTATCGGTTGTTTGTAATTATTAAAATTACGAGTCAATGAGGAGGAGTGGGCTTTTTATTTATTTTTTTTATATTTTTTTTTTCCGCGCTTTTTTTTTTTTGGATATTCGAGTTCCGGGTTGAATCTCGAAGTTCCGGTTTCATGCGGGAAGTAACGTGGCGTCAAGGGAAGTGTTTTCCGTGTGACTTCACTTCCGAAGAATTCGAAAACCGGATCGAGGTATTTCCTATACGACGTCACTTCCGGTCGAAAAATGCGGATTTCGAACAATTCTTCCCACGGAATGGAATGAATAATGGAGAGTTTCTTTGAGTTCTGCTAACTAATTTATTGTAATGCGGAAATATTATTTTCAATGGCGCCGAAGCTACTTGCAAAGTTTACCGACAAATTATTTAGTTCCAAATTGAGAAGCTCCTAAAAAAAAATGATTTTCCTCCGCGAGCCTCGAAGCACCAGGATTATTCGGTCGAACGGTTCATTGAGAAAAAAATGATTTCTTCTTCTCGAATGTAAGAATTCTTTCTTCGATGATCGTCGCTGCCCGCGTTCTTCGATTTTTGTCCTTGCGGCCTCGATTCGCTGGCCGCAAGCTCTCGCGATTTCCGCTCGCGCGCTTCTCCTCCTCATCCTTCCGCGGCGTCCTTTCAATCACCATCGCACCGTCTCACTTCGATGCGTTCGTCCATCGTTTTACCGTTCCCTACTCTGCTCTCTGGCGCGCCGTCCTTTTTTTTCGTCCTTTCGCTCTCTCGCATCTCCTCGCCTCCTCCTCTCGACGTCTCCCGTATTATCGTCGTTTCACCGTCTTTCGACGTCGTTCTCCTTCGCTCCGGGTCCTCGGACCCGAGACGAGAGTCCGACCAGCTACTTTTTTCCATAAGCTACAGCAAACCCTTGCACCCCACTCGACTCGTCTCTCCTTCTCGCCGCAAAAAAACAGCGGCTCGCATTCCTCTTTTTTTTCCCTCGTTCATCTCGATTCTTATTGCTCTTTCGATCATATCGCCGTTTCTTCTCGTCCCGACATCTCCGCATCCCTGTCTACTCGTCTCGGCTCGGCAATGAGATTTTATTGTTCCTTTCGTCGGATCCAATTTTCCGTCGCGAAACGCGCCCTCGGCTTCCTCGTGATTTTCAACCCCCGGACTTTTTTTCCTCGCGCTCCTCGAATTCTACGATTTAAAAAATAATTTTATATATGAATTTTTTAGTTTTTTTGTTTTTTTTTTTTTTTTTTTTCTTTTTTTTTTTTTCGATGTAAATAATTCGCGGAGAATGGAATTCTCTCGGCGAATATCGTTGTCCCGATAGGAAGCCGGATAGCGAACGGGGTACCGAGGACGTTATGAAAATAACGTGAATTCCTGCGCGACTATGCGCCGGAGTCGAGGGTAACTTCGGCATATTACTCCAAAAAAAAAAAAAAAAAGAAAAAAAAACACAATATACAGCAGGCACGAATCGGATTTTTTTTTTTTTTCTCGCATAGCATCGAGCTGCGGATCGTGTGTCTCGCCTCGCTATCTCGCCGTAAAACTTTTCTTAGCACCTTCGGTTTCATGACTCTCGATGGGAAAACGTGTGCGAGAACGTCCCGACACTTCGGCGACGAAACTATCGGAGAGCCAAAAGTACCAAACACGTACACACAGAAGAGTCGAAGGTTGAACTTGCGGAAACTTCGAGCGCTCTCGCGATACTCTCCGACGATCGACGGTCCGACGATTTCCGACCGTTCACAAGCGACAAATAGCAAATTCCGACGAAACTTTCCGACCTATCCGCAATTAATTCGTCGATTATGTGGAGAAAAAAAAAAAAAAAAATTAAACTGAAAAAAAACGAAACTCGCCCAATCCTCGAGACACGGTTGAATATTCGCGCATATGCGCGCACGTGTGAGAATTAATTTTGCGTTTCACATTGTCCACTTTTTGTTCTTCGATATTTCAATCGATGCCAGAACGGAAATTGAATTTTTCACATCGTGCAGTTACAAATTTAACTGTTCACGAATCTAACTGTTTCGCGCAGTTGCGGAAAAATGTTTATGATAAAATGAAAATATTGATGGAAATCTCGGTTGTACTTTCAGTTTCTTTTTTTCCGTGTGAATATTCGTGCGGGAAGCCGGTAAAAGTCACGGTAAGTTTCGTTGTGACGAGGATGAATATCGTTGATAGATGTGAATTCGATAATCCGTCTCGTTCTCGAACAGGCGTAACGGACGGTGAACATTGCGACACGTCGCTACAGATTAAACGAATTAAAAATATTTTTTTATTATTTCGTGGGACAATCTATCGCCGAAACTGTGACGAAAATTAGGGTCGTTAAAAAAAAAAAAAAAAATAGGTCACTTTTCTATCAGATTAGACCCACTTCGGCGACTGATAAGTGACTTTAATGGCACGTTTAAACCGTCGGAAGATTATGAGCACCTGCCATATATAACGGAGTATCCTGCACTGGATGGACAGTGCTCCTGCGTTTGCCGAATAATTACGATCGAACTTCGGTTTATTTTCGGGCGATAGTCTCGTTAATACCAAGAGGTAAGTCCCAGATTCAAGACGTTCAAATATTCGCCTCCGACAGATTCATTTTTTTTGTTTTTTTTTTCCTTCACTCTAATTAAGTTCATAATCAAATTAAATTGTAGACGCGACATAAGCGTGAGAGATAAAAATTCAAATTATAACAAAAAACTCTACAGTGTTTTTTTGCTGCAACTCCATGATTTCTCAATTTCCTTCGCCTCGTACAATTTCAAATCGACCTCCACCTTGGCACACAAGTTTCTCCTACGAAGGAAACATTTTTAGGCCTGATTTGGATTTTTTTTTTTTTTTTTCGTTTATCGAATCCTGCCGTTATTTTCGGTCATATTTTTTTTTTTTGCCGCTGTTCGTTAAACTCGATCGGTAAAAAAAAATGAAAAAAATGTCGTAACAATCGTGGGGAGATTTTGTCGGAGGTCGGCCGAGTCGTTATCGCTGGTCCTTATCGAGGCCGCACGGCTATTCGACAACCGTAACACACAACAGGAAATCCTCCGATTGTCCTACATACGCTTGTTACACAGAAACTACGATGAAGTACCTGGGATTTATCCTCGTGGTGGCCTTGGTCGCCGGCCAAGTCCTCGCCCAAAGGATCAATGTGAATGATCGCCGGATGGAACGTAAGTGCGATTTCGCCACTGCAGCAATCCTACGGTTTATCAATTCGCACCATCACGACACTCTAATATCGCCTGTTTACTTCTCTCACCAAAGTTCGCCGCTTGACGCGTGGATTGAGCGACGATCTTCGAAACTACCTGGAGAATTTCAAAACTACCATGCAGGTGGGTAACGCGGCTGCAAACATTCCGCGACTCGATCCCTACAGGAGGAACTTCTACGCGGCGAGCTTCAATGAAAATTTTATGAAGTGAGTAAAATTTCGTGCGCAAGTGAAAACAAATTTTATTGGTGTCAATGTTTGTTTCTATTTTTTAATAATATTATGAAATTCAGGCTGACGTGGGTAATTATTATTTATTTATTTTTTTTATAGGGGAGATCTTACATTGGGAGAATTCGAGGTTTTGGGAGCCTCTCAGTACAGAGTCCGAACAGCGGACGTCTCTGTTTTCTACAGGACAGCAACCATCAGCCTTACTTGGCCCCGTCTCTATTCATTCGGCGACTACAAGATCGACAGCTTATTGTTCGATAACAAATTAGTTCACGGAGAAGGAGAATACGAGTGAGTAGCACGAATATTGAATAAACGAAAAATTGAATGTAGAGCACTGGCCGTGACGATAGGCGAGGGCTGAAGATAATTCGAGGTAGTAATTAAGGTGAATTGGCCGTAGGGAATGGGTCGCTTTGATACAGAGCTCTATCTACGGAGCTCTCGAGCTTCGATTAAAAACCTAATAATCAATCTCTTTCTCCTGTTATCAATGGCTAATCGGCCAATGTCGACTATCAATGCCAACGCGCGATGATTGATGTTTGATTTTTCATTCCGCTGGTCGAAATACTCGATGAGAATTCGACGGTCGTAAATTCACGATAAGAACGTTTTTTTCTGAATTTTGTCAACGTTCCTATTTTTCAACGTCGAACGTTAATCGATCAAAGTTTCGTCAGCGACGATAGCATAGATTTACATTGGGAATTTGTAAACTATTTCGTTGCTCCATTTAATCCAGCTGCACCTGGGAAAAATAATTTATTTTAAGAGTGCTCGCAAATAAACTTTTGTTCGATTCAAATAGATATTTATTTTAATTAAACGCATATGTTTACTCGCGTCCCCCAAATAAATTATACGTCTGGGCGTGCCAGCAGATAGAAACCGGTAGAGATTAATTTAATCGTTTCCTGAATGTAATGCCGATTTTTTTTTTTTCAGGATGACTCTCACCAATTTGTCCATCGACACAGTAGTTTACATCGGTATTTGGGGCGGCCTGTCCATCAAGAGTATGGAAACAAAAATTGCACTCGGTGGTTGTTCGGTAATAAAATTAACAATTTATGCACAAACAATTATGGCTTTCAGAAATTGCAACCGATATCAATTATGTCGATAATAATTATCTCGTTCACAGTTGTCAATGACCGGACTCCACAATGACGAGCAAAACTCGGCTGCTACCAGCGAAGTTCTTTCCGTCATGGTACCGAAAGTAGTTAGGAAATACCAGAATCAACTCACAGCAATGTTCAACTCCAAAGTTATAGTAATCGGAAATAAACAACTCGAGGGAATGTCGTTATCTGACTTGTGGTCACGTTCTGGCTGAGCGCTCTCATTCATACATAATTCAATTTTTTATAGTGTACCATTACGAATCAACAACTATTTTTTTTCCTGTAAATCCGTATGTAACATGTGAATACAGAAAAAAAAGAAATTTTTCATTGATAATACAATGGTGTTTTTTATTGTACGATCCCAGAATTTCGTTATTGTCGAATCGTTGGAATTCCGTGTAAAATATTGTTTTACAATCAATGAGGGGAGATCAATCAGTGTCGATTCTCTGCAAGATAAGAGCCGGCCACTGATAAGTAATTCGAACATGCGTGCTAAGCATTGAACGATTGTGACAGTCTACATATATCGGGTAATCTCGAATTTACGGGCAGTTCTCTCGCGTTTGGCTGAAAATTACAATCGCAAGGTGCTCTGCTCACATCAATCAAATTCGTACAAAAAGGTAATAGTTCCTTTATTCTCTATGAATTCTGATTTCTTTTTACAAAAATATTCATAATCGTACGATTCGTTACAATTCAGTGGTAAAGAAAAAAAAAAGCTGAAATATATATTCTATAAAAATAGTTGATAAGATTCGTCAAACGCCCCGGGGGCCTTTCTTAGACCTAATTTCGAGCTCTAAAGACTGAGAAAACGACGGGTCGCCAGATATAAAACACAATACGAAATCCCTTGATTGTCCTACATAGGCTTGCTACGCAGAACGACGATGAAATACCTAGGTCTTTTCCTCCTGGTTACCCTGGTCGCCGGCCAAGTTCCTGCCCCGAGGATCAATGAGAATGATAGCCCTCTGGAACGTAAGTGCCTAAACTCTGCCACTGCAGCTGTTCTGCAGAATATGAACTGGTATCATCGCGCGTTCATGATGTAGAACTATACACTTGAGCTGTCTTGAATGACTGAAAAAAATTATAGAGTTAATGGACTTCATAATTTGGCCGTCTAAGCCATTCTAGCTGACTAAAATGTTTTCACTGATCGTTTTGATTGTCACACGGAAATTTATAAAATTAGAATATTATCTTCTACAGTCTAATATTGAGTATATGATTTTGTCCCAAAGCTTATGGCGTTCAGGATAAACTAAAAAAGTTCATCAATGATTACATCACCGTTGGTGGAGATATGCGAGAAACAGAGAGACACGTGCTTGACGAGCTGATATCCCGTGAAGACAAAATAAGACTCTCCTACAGTGAAAAGCTTCAGCATTTTTTGGAAAATGTTAAAGTCACGATACGTGAAGGTAACGAAAGTCTATCAATTCCACCGCTCGATCCCTTCCAAAAAGACTTGTTCGAGGCTGAACTGGATGAAGAATATGTCAGGTGAGTTAAGTTCGGGAGAAGATTAAAGTCTGAGTGTTAAAGATAGACTGTTGTTTGAATGAGTTTCTAAAAAAAATGCGTGATCAAATTAAGTTACTGTTGACATTCAATTTCGTTATAAAAGTTATAAACCGTTGTCTTTTTTTAATCAATTACATTATTGTTGTTACAACTATAGGGGATCCGTCAAACTGACTAACTTTGAAGCATTGGGACTCGCTGGTTACAAAGTTAACAAAGCAGAAATTATTATCTTTCCGACGAAATTAATCGTAGGCCTATCTTGGGACAGTCTCTATTCGAGTGGTTCCTATAAGTTGGATGCCGTTGCTCTCAACAAAATCGAAGCTTACGGTGAAGGAAATTATACGTAAGTTTATCGGGTTTAATGTATTTAAATTTAAAAAATTGATCTCTAGATTCGTAGAGATGTACCAGAAGTACGTCACTTCCAGTTTGAATTTACCATTTCTCAACCTGAAGTGAAGTCATACTGGAAATACGTCTTTCTTATTTCAAAAGTTTATTCCTTCTACAGAAATTATATTAATGTTGTTTTTCAGGGTGATGGCTACAGATCTCTCCTTCGAGACAACAATTTTTATCCGTCTTTCACCCCTGTCTATTAAGAGAATGGAAACTCAAGTGTCTCTCGGTGGTCTTGCGGTAATGAAAATTTGAAATGATAAACTTAAAATAAATATCGCAATGATTTAAAAACTATAATCATTACTAAATAATATGTATACAATGTTTTTTCTGCAGCTTTCGGCGACGGGATTATACAACGACGAGTACACGTCAATGGTCCTGAGCAATGTTATTTCCGACGTGGTACCCATATTGATTCAAGAACATCACGACGAAGTCACGACTGAAATAAATAAAAAAGTCATGGAATTTGGAAACAAACAACTCGAAGGAATGACGTTGAGTGAACTACTCGCAATTATCAGCTGATCATCATACATGTCAATTAATTTCTCAATTTGTCAGTCGGTTATTATTCCATCAATTTATGGCAAATAGTCAATAAACGGACACTCAAATGCATACGAACAGCGTAGTCTTTGGAAACGACAGCTTTGATTAATTATCCAATAATCGATTATATTGTTCCGGTACTGCACTAAACAGATTTTTTTGATTATACATCTTATACATCTTCCTACAACCCTGGCTCCTGTCTAATTGCTTGCAACAAGCGGTTGATTTAGGCCAACCAATATCGCATTTGCACGATACAGTTCACCATTCAAACCGTCTGAAAGTTTGTGTTTCGTTTGATCCCCTTTATTGTTTAATGTTTTGATGTTGGCTTTCGATACCCTATGAACGGCGCACTCACTCGTTTAAAATTGCAAGTGTCTTGTCCGTGAATGGTCCATAAAGAAGGTTCTGAGAAATTCTTCCAATGCCAGACATATACCGGTATGGTAAAAAAATTTAATAAAAAAAACGAGTCATCAGTGTAAGACCTACATTGTCGGATGAAACAAGAAAATATCCTCGATTTGATCACTTACCGACAGTAATTCAAAATCACCAAGGCTGATGCAGGGTTACATTGCTGAGATCGATGGCAATAAACTCAAACGGTCACATTTTAAACGAAACTTTATTCTATATATCTATAATTCAATTACCGGTCTTACGATTTCATAAATTACACCTCATCCGGGATGTTCTCGAGACCCTGAAATGAGAAGATGAAAAAAGATCACATCAAAATATGCCAGTGCGATGATGATGTAAACCGATCGGAGCTTTTGCATACCCGAACGTTCCAAGGCGCACCGTCGATACGTGTATCTCGCGTGAACATCCAAAAATCGAACACGTTATACAATTCGCGTCGATACCCCTAAAAAATGGAGAAACAAAAGAAATTTTTGCTTTGCTAAAGATGATACAATAACCGCCATTGCGTAAAAATCAACAAACAGATTAAAACTTACGTTTCCGAACAATCCTTTGGCCAAGTACCATCCAGCGATTTGTGGAGTGCACATCAGACCGGTCATAATCATAAGCGGGGGAAGAATCTCGTACCACATTTTGTTTTATATACGCAACGAAGTTAAAAAAGTTGCCGAGGAAGAATGGACGTTCGATCACTCCCGAAATATCGAGCGGTCACGGAACAGCTGATGGCGAGCAAGGTTACTTGTTTCTTATCAAGCCTACGAGGGCGCCACAAACACGCTGCGACGCAGCTAGAGGAACGAACAAAATAAATAGATTGTCGTTCTTGCAGATGTCAACGTAATCGATGAACGGTACTGCTGAAGTTTTATCAATTCAGTTCCGAGCCAATGAACACATTGTAGATGGAATCATCGATCGTGATCATTTTGCGCGCGCCAACTACCGATGAAATAAAATGGGAACGAAAAAAAAAAAAAGCACGCAAAGTCTACGAAAGCAACGATAATCAACTGTGATGGTGAGACCAGAACTTGACAAGCGTTACACCGTTTGGTGAGTGACTGATAACCGATAACGTGCAGAAAGCACCGTGTTATCTTTACGAACAAAAGTGTAAGTTATATACATACGTCGGATGAAACTTCTACTTTTCTTCGATCAGCCCTGAACGCAATTTTCGGAGGTCCCTCGTCTACTGAAGAGCCGCAAACCGTGTGAACGAAATTGATATCGTATCAGCAGGGTTCAACAAGCGTTTTTTTTCGATAACAAGGTATCTAAGATTGTCAAGTCTGTGCGTATGTGGCTCTCGTGATTTGTGCATTTTTCGAGGACATCC
The DNA here is from genome assembly GCA_963978505.1 of Listrodromus nycthemerus. Classification (NCBI taxonomy): domain Eukaryota; kingdom Metazoa; phylum Arthropoda; class Insecta; order Hymenoptera; family Ichneumonidae; genus Listrodromus; species Listrodromus nycthemerus. Next base: position 19,455,114 of record OZ021682.1, on the reverse strand, counting down.
ATTCGACGGTTAGAAATTCATGTCACTGCAATGTAAGCTCTGAGAGCGAATGGAACTATAGCAAGAGAAAAATTTTAATTCCACCTAAAAGAAGTGTCATTTACTGTTGAAATCTCACCCAGTTTTATCGTAATTTAGAAACTTGTTGCTTCAATAAAGTTGCAATTTTAAAGATGGTAAGGAACAGTACTTCTCAACTGTGCTGCGGCAATTAAATTTTTTTTTTCTAATTTCTAAAATTTATTATTGGCAGAAAAATCTCAGAGCTCTAAAGCCTCCGGGGATGTTGTTGAGGGTCTACTCGCTGGTTGTGCTAGCCCTGGACCTTGTCACGTTGCTTGTAGGAATATGGTTTGCCATAGTCGTTGCTCTCTACAGAACTTTCAGGCCTCCGCCACTGAAGAACATCAATGGAGAAGTTGCCATGGTAAGTTAGAGCAGTGTATTCTCTCCTCCTCTGTACATTTTCAATAAAATCTCAATCTTTGCAGGTAGTCGGAGCTGGACGTGGAGTGGGCAGAGAGATAGCTGTCCAGTTGTCCCAACTGGGTGTTTTTGTCGCTTGCGTAGATATTATGGCTGAAAATTGCTTTGCCACTGCTAAACGAGCATCGTGTTACAGCGGCATGGCAAAAGCCTTTGTCTGCAATGTTACAGATAAGGATCAGGTATGACCATAAAAAAATCTCCATCTGCAAAAATTCACATTGGCAATGTGTACCGCCTGAATTACCAGTTTAAAACAAAAAAGTGTAAGGACTTTTTTGTTTGTTTTTTGGTTCTTTAGCAACGCATTATATGAAAAAAAAAAAAATTGATAAAATGCGTTGGTGTAGAATTGGAGGTATTAAATGCGATTATCATCTCTTATGCCCGAAACGCTAATGAAAATGTCGAAGAACAAATTTACCCAACTTAAGCCCTTTTTAATCACATCGGGAAGAGAATATTAAACTTTACTCGAAATAAATCCATAGTAGGGACTGTGCAGGTAAAACGTACGGTTGAAACGATAAGGACAGAAATGGGCGACGTCACAATGGTGTTTCATTGTTGCGGAGTACCGAGTCCTCGAGCACTCGTCCAGGACGCACCGGAAGTAAGAAAAACTATGGAGGTCTCGGTTCTCAGTCACTTTTGGGCGAGTACACCAATTCAATGAAAAAAGCAATTATTGCGCTCGTGTCTCAGTTTAGATTCATAATCAATGTGGGATACAATTTTTCAGCTCTTGGATTCGGTAATGCCCGGAATGCAACGAGCAGGCCGAGGACACATCGTCGCTCTGTCCTCCGTAGCGGGACTCTCCGGCGGTACGAGCAGCGGTGGACGAGTTCCTGTTTCGACAGCTCAATTCGCCATTCAAGGCTTTGCTGAGTCTTTGCATACGGAGTTTAGACAATCAAACAACAATATCATCATTACACTGGTGCACGTTTATCCGTTTATTGTTGGAGCCGAGGCAGCGAAGGATATTCGTTTGAGGTACCCGCCTCTTTATCATAATTCTCGAAACATCTTCATCGGTGCAAAATTTTTTTTGTATAAAAAAATAAACTCGACCCTTTCCGATTTAGAATACCGAGTTACTTCGGTACCATGCCAGCGACGGACGCGGCCAAAAAGATCTTGGACGGTGTTCGACGGAATTACGCAGAGTTCAGCGTTCCTGGATATCTTCTGTACCTCGGTCACGTGTTGAGGTAAAATAAAATAAAAATTATAGGGTGCGTTTTTGAAGGCAGTTCGGCTCTGATCAGCTTTATCCAAATATAATTCGGATGTATCGTTAGTATTTAAAAAAAACCATTAGCAGAAAATGGTGAAAAGTAAAAGAATGCACAGCCAAGCACATCTGTACTCAAGAACGCACCCTTAATGTCGCACTGATCCATACATCCCCCTTCTAACGATTGTAAACGATTTGCAGAATTCTTCCCAAGAAGGCTTCCTTCATGCTACGCGATCTACTGGACACCGGTGTCGACTTCGGTTGACTATCGTGATATACATATACTACGGGAACAGAGAAAAGTAGTAACCCCGACTGTGAATTCTTCCACATGTTACATTCAAGTGTGTTACGACGACAAATGCTAGGGTTTTACTTAGATGGCCAAGGCGAAAAGGACTGCTCTGCGAACACCCACCAAACAGGTCGAATATCCCGCATTATATAGCATGCAAGAGATTCTACTGTACGTGATTTAATGCTCATGGTGATAAGAATATACGTACATTTCCTACGTTCTATACTGGAAAAACAGTACGCATCTCGTACGATGCTTGTGTGATGAGTGTTTAGACATGAATTAATCAAAATTGAAATAATTACACAAAAAGCAAAATATTTTTCATAAGCATCATGAAGGGGGATGGTAATTACAACTACAAAAAGAAAGAATTATCATTTTGTCGGTATTTCTATTAAAATTTCTCCATTAACGCTCTTGTTTATCTGCCATTAATATCCCCGATGAAGTATTTTGAAAAAAAAAAAAAAACTATTCACAGTAAGAAACGTTATTATCGCGTCTAAGTTCGTTAATCAAGGCCAGGTGGCGCAGGCTCCGAAAGATCGACTTCCATCAATTCCTGCTTCGGTTCCAATAGATAATCTCCCGGTGGGGCCTGACGAAGTAAAAATATATTATTAATTAACATTTATTCTAAAAACTTTCAACCGAGCTACCGAAATTGCGAACTCACGATATCAAAATCGTCGTGCATATCTATCGGTCGTCCCTGGATAACGTCCATTATCGATTGCGGTATGTGAGCCTTCTGTAGATTGGTCATTCGAAATAGATTAATGAATTTACGTTCGCAGAGATTATTATTCGAGCTTCATTAATGATTCGAAACAATACCTGGTTATCTGCAAAAGATTCAACGTGTGCCAACAGCGGAGCTTTTAATCCCGGCGCCATTTTCAAAGCTTCGGCTAACTGTGCCGGGGGTAGCTGCAAAACTACTTGAAAGCTTTGGGGCTGAGTGCGCTCACAACACTTTACGAAACCTTCCCAGACCTTCGGCGTTTTCCACACTTGCTTGAGTATCAAACGCTGCAGAATGTTCATGACGAATCCACTCAATCGAGGATATAGGGAGAGACTCTGAATAACCGTACGCATCAGCAGCGTTGGCAATGGATTCATGTCCATCAGGTGCTGCATAACAACTGCTAAAGTCTCTTGCGTAAAGGCCTGTTTCTCCGCAAAGCATAATGACGTCGCTGAAAGAATAAGCAACATCCGAAAGTAAAGTATAGTTGCAGATGGACTAATCGTTTTTGACAAAACATCATTTTTATACCTTTTATCACTGTTTTCAATTCAGCTTTGGTCGGGTCAATATTGTGAAGAGCAATCAACAATTCCGCCGGTGTAATCGGCGATGTGTGCGGCACCGCCCCTTCGTTGTTATGAGTGCCGAGCAATTTGTTGAAGACTTCCTTCACGACTATAGGATTAAGTTTGATAAGCTTGGGCAATGCGGCTATAACTTCCTTCTTCGTAAATCCGTTCAGAACCGGTATGAGAAATCTCACGTCGGGTACTCTGGTTTGGTAGAGTTCGCGAACTCTGGCTACCAATTCCGCACTGGGAGCGGCTGCACAAGAAAACAGAGGTAGATTTATCTAGTTCGAAGTTTTTGCATGCAGGCATAAACCAAATGGCAAGCATGAAGAAAGAAAACTCACTTTTTTCAGTGAGAATGTGAACAATTCTTGTGATCAAAGTTTCGGCACCCCTCGGGCAATTTTCTACAAGAGCGAGAAGCTGCGGACTCGCCATGCCCAGAGATTTTACAGGGCCCTCCACGAGCCTCAGAACTATCCTCTTCACGTCCGCGCCCATCGACGTATAAACTCGCGCGAGCCTGGTATGTAAATAAAATTATTTAAACACCAAAAAATTACCATCTAGGCCTAAATCGATCAATCTCACTCGTGAATAAGATCCTGATGCTCTGTGAGAAGTGCCAGATAGAGACCCAAACAAGCCCTCGTCGTCGATTCCGTCCATAGATGCTCCACTTGCGGTCGACCTCTGTCCTGCCCGAAGAGGATCTCAGGTGGATTTTGCAGGCGCAAAAATCCCAAATAAAATACCGCGTACTCCTCTACGAATTTTTTGTGCTCCGGACGGGCATAAAGTTGAACGACCAACTCTATTGCCGCATCTCTTATCTAGAAATTGATTACCATTACAATATTTTCAGAGTTCAAATTTATGCAATTGCAAATTCCCGTTGCTCACCGCAGCTTTTTCGTGCCCGGTATGACAGAGTAGAACGTTGACAAAATTCAGTTGCTTCGACGGTCTCCGTATGATCATTTCCTTAAGAAGTTGAAGCGGCGCGAGCCCCCGAGATTCATCGGAGGATACCATTTTCAAGGCCTCGACGGCATCGTCCGTCATCATAGGCGCCTCCAGGTACAGTCTTAAAAGAATCACACCAGTTAAATTAAAACACCAATTGGTTAACAGAATATGCACACAAATAATTTTTCCACGCTTGTCTTACCGCGATAAAAGTGGATCACGATCTTTTCCCGGTATTAAATCAATTGCCGAGACGAGGGTGCAGAGCAGAAAGTTGTAAGACTGATGCGGCGCTTCCTTGGGAGTCGAGGACAATGTCGTCCGTCTTTGAAACCCGCGAAGCAAGGCAAATTCCTCGTAGAGCCAGCCGAGAGCGAGATCCAATCGAGTTCTCATGTCATCGGTTATGTAGTGCAGAACTGCTTTTTTTATGTAAGGATTAAAAGTCGCTGCCAGAGTGGTGAGAATCTTCGATCTTACTGTAGTAACGCCGCCATAAACCGCGCTCTTCTCCGACTTCAGTATTCTATTCACCGCCATCAGCAGCATCTTCTCTTTCGTCTCTCTCGGTAAAGGTTTTGTTATCTCCGAAAGTTTCAAAGCTTTTAGACGATTGCGCGCTTTGACAAGAGACTTCTCATGAGCCTCCAGCGACGCCTTCGCCTCTTTCTCCTTTTCACGATCTTTCTCGCGCTTTCGTTCTCTCTTTGCCTCCGCAACGGTAATCGATGGATTTTGTATCAAATCCTCCATGATCGCGTCTTCCTCTTTCGAATCCTTCTTTGTTCGCTTGGCTTTCGCTTGTTTTATCTGAGCCGACAACAATTTGCCGATCATTTGACGCTGAACGTTTATGTCCGCAGTCGCGTTCGGCTGATACTCGCGTTGGAATATCATAGTCATACTATCTGGCACCCAAGCCTGTCGGATGTTTATGAAATTATAAATACGTCAGATCGAATTCTAGATGTAGATATTATTATTCATGTCATATTTCAGTAGTTAAAAACTTACCATGCTGTCCATCACAAGTTCGGTAGCAATTTCCACGCTAAGCCTCTCTGCAATGAAGCTCTCCGAAAGCTCGATTAACTCGGGAGGCTTAGGAGGAGGAACCGGCATCGGCGGTGGTTCCGGATCTTCGACAGGTACGAAGATCTCGAGTTTTGCTCTTTTCGCAGCACTCGCAGCTGCCATCTCCTGCTGACGTTTCTTCAAACGCCGGATATCCTCGGGTTTCGGGTAAGCCTTGAGAATATCTTGCTCCTTCGCTCCCAGCTGAGTCAACTGTTTCGCCATTGTCGACGCGAACTCTATGCTTGCCGGATGCTTCAGTAGTCCCAAGAGTATCAACTTCATTTGCTTTTGAACGCTTTTCACTTGGGAATCCGACAACGTTGGTGGAAGATCGTTCTGTAGTTTTTGCAAAGCTGCGGAAAGAAGTATGCAATTTCTTAGTATTGGTATTCTTGGTAAATTCTTAGTAGAAGTATTGGAATTTCAGGTGACATGAAAGTGCGGATTTTGAGTATTGCATGGAACGATAAATAAATGAGCTTACCTTGTATAACGCCGGGCATGAACTGAGGTCTCATTTTGGCAATAAGCGCGAGCGATCCCATGCACGTCATTAAATTAACGCTGCTGACGTGAGGAGATCCATGAAACTTTATCAACAGATCCATTACGTGCGTGGCTTCCTCCTCAAGTTTTCGTCGTCGAGCAATCTTTAAAGTGAGTGGCACGTCCTCTAGTGAAAAATCATCAGGTTTCTTTGGCGTATCGGGATCAGGATAAGTTTGAAGGAGCACCACACCCTCAAGAAACTTGACTGCTTGAGTTCGCATTCTGTAATATTATATGTGGCTCAGATGAATTTTTTGTGCTGCAAAGACTGAAGCAGGACTTAGCAGCCAAACAAATTACCCGTCATTGTCGCTGTCTATCATGTTGATTATTTGTACTTTGAGATTGCTCAGTTGCATCCATGCTGCTTCCATTTCCGGAGTCACCAGTGGAACACTCGCCACCCATGTCAGGGCCGATCTGAGAATTCTGCCACTGGCCCGAAGCGCACGCTTCGCGACAACTGGGGCGTCGTCGCCAACCAATCTCGACAAAGCTTGTACCGTGCGCGGTATAGTTTCAGGATGTTTGACCCTGAAAAAAATTAGTAACATTCACTTTTGAGACTAGAAATATTTTAATCAATTAATAAAACTTGGCAAATCTATTGATCACTTGGAGTATTTAATTAAAAATGCAAAGTCAATATTTTTACCCAGCTTCCTCAATAAATCCAGTTATCGACTTTCTGACTTCAGCATTTCTGTCCAGAGAAAATTGAACTGTCTCGTCCAGATAAAGATCCAACAAGTGTGTATCCTTGTTCAGAAGAATCTCCTGAACCTTGGCCAGGTTTGTGACCTTAACGGATTCGCTGCTGCTTATAGTGGCCTCGTTTAACCACTCGACTATCTGTAATCGTAAAACGTTACAAAATATTTAATGCATAATATTCTCAATATTAGTGGAAAAAAAATGAAGCTCTTTTTACTATACTCCAAATAGCCAAACAACGTCTAGTATGAAAAAGGTATCAAAATGGAGTAGATATGTTTGTAATTTTGAGCTGTTCTATGTCTAAAAGTTAACTCTACCGATGGGTGGGTTAACTGCCAGATAACGTCAAAATGTACATATGAAACTCATTGTGATCACTTCGTGACAATTTTTTGGGCAAGCTCGGACGTAGTTGTGATTACAAAATTCTCAAAAGTTTAATTTAAATAATCGATCGTACTTGGGACTTTGTTGTGTCGGTGGTGACAGAGGAACTTTTTGAGGTTTGTTCAGTAATCGTATCGTCGTTCTCCGCGTCCGATCTTCTGTGTAATCGCGGATCCATCGTAAGATCTTTCGCCCAATATAATGTTGAAAAACTTTATAGTAAAATCGTTGTTTCGTCAATAATTAAATTAAAAATAAAAACGGAAAAATTCGGAATACTGGATCGACGATACCGTAGCCGATACGCTGTCGTACGATTGGTATATATACATAATTCTTTTTACTGTGGCCGGTGAAAGGCAATAATCGTAATATTAACCGCTTGTACCAATACGTGCAGCTTATAAAATTAATTGACGCAGCCAGTATTGTATTTCTCTGTCAAATATAAAGAGTCAAGTTGTTGCTAGCGCCATATTGGCATCGAGAGAGCGCCGTGCCGAATTCGGTGAGAGCCCTGTGAGGAAAAAACGTACATATCGCGTACAGCGTGACGTTCGATATATATCGAATTCGTAGAGATATTCCACAGGTGACGTCGCAGTTATTCGCTCTATCTCTCTCCCTCGACTCTAGTCGGCTTACGTGTCACAATTTTGCTCCAGATTGTTCACCGTACAGTACCACGCGGTGTATCTGCGACACAATATCTCAGTGAACTTCCTCAATCACGACAAAGGGTAAAGATATTTATTAAACACTCTCAAATCGTTGCTTTTAACAACGTACGATTTGAAATTGACAACCTCAAAGAATCAGCGACAGTGTTACGATTAATGTTAAATTTTGCCAATGACAGATGTTTAATTTTCGCTGTGAACCGCATAACAGATTTGATTGAGTGCAATCAAGATTTATTGGTCACTTCATGTGTGGCAATTTCCTTTTTTTTTCTATTAAAGTTTCATTTATCATTTCGACACTGTCCAATGAACCAAATTATTTATTTCTTTAATATACTAATTTACTATTAAGCTCTTTTTACATGGTTATACACATATGCAACTAGTGTGCAGCATGCTGAAAGTCTTGCAAACAATAATTCAATGCTACAAATTTTTCAAGCTTCAGTCGAAGAAGTAGCGCCGACATGAATGCTTGTTTTATTAACAATTGGTGAATCAAATATCCCCTGTTTGGAAATAGAAATAATATTTTGCAACCAGTCAGTGAACATTGGGGTTGTCGATCAGTTTACAAAAAATGCATACTAATACTTGAAACTGTTGTTCGCAGTGCTGAGCAATGCGTCAGTTAAAGGGTAAGACGAAAGAGACCAACAAGCAGAAAAAGGAACGAAAGAAGGAGTTCATGGAGAACAAACAGCGAGTGTTCACGTTAGTCCTACCGACTTTGGCTGCTGTGTTCGTCTTAATAGCGGCATATGTCTACATCAAAACGCGTCCAAAGGCTATCGACTTCTGAACATTCTTGCAACATTCCCAGGTTTCACTGTTCCTGATATTCTTTGTCATCTATGACATTGACGAGTACTGAAATGAAGAAGAGGAGAAAAAAAAAATTTAATTTATCGCTATTGTTACTAGAGAGATGAAATGAATTTTTGTAACTCTAGCTACAGAGGGATTTATTTATCTACCGCTATATTGAACATAATTGTGTAATAAACTAAATCTATATATTGTTCGACGCAATATTTTTATCATTAATAAAAGTCAATTGTTTGCGTGGAGTAGTTAGAATACAAAAATCAATACAAAACCTGTAATTAAAGCTTTAAATGCCTCTGAATTTAATCGAGGCCCGACGAAAATTATATTGAATTACAAAAAAATATTTTTCATATATAGTGTTCTTATTCTTTTGATCGTTGATTCACAACTATCTGATCTGCCCGTGATATATTTATTAGTTACTATCTCGTAAAAGTCAGTTCAGCGCCGACATTCTTTGCATGTTAATTCATCTCTCAATTGGACTTTCAAAGCCAGGGTCATATTTGTTATGGAAGGCAGACAAGCAGGGATAAAGATTGGGCCGATGTAGGGGGAGCTTAAAGGGTTACATCACTAACGATTAACTCGTCGGGGTTTCCTAGTAACAAACCACCTCATTTATACAATGGCTAAGAAAATCATTTCAGCTACAATTTCAATAAGCAGTTTTTTAAGAGATAGAGCACCTCGGAAAAGACAGATCTCTCAATATATTCTAAATTTTGAGATAAATATCCTTATTCACTACAGGTACTTTATGTTTGATTGAATTACGACCCAGCTTTCGCCGGGTACACAAAAAATTGGTGTATAGACTCATCAGTTGTTCCCCTCCACGGAAATCTTTAGTAAAAGGCGAAAGATTTATACGTGTGTTGAAGGGAAACCAGAGTGGCGATGAGCACTATTTGTCGATAACTTATAGTAACTCTAGTGCTGATTGTATTGCGGGAAAACCTTTCGGAAAAGCCACCTAGCGGTAGGACTCCGAGATACGAACTTCTATTATTGTTATTATTATGCCCTCATGAGCATGTATAACACTATTAAGTGCAATACAGATACGCTTATTGGCACTGCGTGTTTCACATGATCGTCCGATCCTTCGTAACTGTATCGTGGAACTGAAATGCAGTGACTATTAAACCGACGCTAATGATCTCTATTATAGCAGGTATAAATAGAGAATAAAAAATTATGGCAATAAAAGTTTAAGAACTAGATTTTTAGAATCACGAGGATTCAATCGCTATGAATACATAACAATTTTAAGTAGCAAACAGCATTCCGCCAAACCAGATGTTTTCTAAGAATGTTATGTCAAATTATCGCGTCATGCGCAGCTACCCGGGTACATTTTGATAAGGGGCGATCCAGGAACTTTCGACGACGAAAGCATAGACGTTTACGCGGGAAATACATACCTTATAGAACATATTAAGAGAATGATAAGCTTTATGTTCGAAGCATATGCATTGTCCAAATTTCACGTCGTGTCCTAGTTTTCTTTGTCATTAAATTTATCGTCGAGATGATTATCCAAAATCAGCTATTATATTATCATAATAATTGCAATATGACCTGTTACAGTCTCTTACCCTCATATTTTTAATTCAGCGTCGCGAATTACGCGCGTTGCTAATACATTTTTTCGTGGCGTAGGAATAAAAAATAAATTGCAGAGCTGTGTCACGTTATTTTTCGAAGCTATGAATAGCGATGAGAACCCCTGTCGGAACATAGAACGAGGTGAGTGTCGAACAACGTCCTATGGTGGGGGGATTTGCGTTGATTCGCCAAAGAATCTACACTCTGCTCGCTCTGCTACGCCACGGATGCCCCGAAGCAATGAAAATTTTCAAAAAAAAACAGAACTCCTCTATGTGGATCAAAATTGTTTATTGCGATGAAGTTGTCTTCGTCTGAGGTCTGAAACGTGCAAAAATTCGGGGAAAAAATACTATTGCCAAAAATAGTCAAACGAGTATCGACCAGGGTTCCAGGTGTACCTCGAACGTTACTAGCTTCGCTATTGCAATACGCACGCTCGAATTCGAACGAGCGAATCAAACAAGGGCAATGTCACTGGTAGGGGCGCACAGCGATCTCTCCGAGGCTCGAAGCGTTCGTTCCCAACGCCGTGGGAGCTCCACAAAGAACGTCCATTTTGTTCGAACGTACGATCCCGGCAAGTCGACGCCGGTGAGTCGTATATATTTCTCCTTCGCTGCGAGTTCGGCTTCGTGCGCCTCTCCGTGCCCCTTTTGACCCAAGTGCCCGCCAGTGACTGTCTGTTCGCGGCGTTGAACGTTGTTATCGTAGGAGGTGAGTTCGAGACGCGACAATATTTTATTGATAAACGCACCCGATTGTGACGTGAGAAACTCGAACGAACGAATTTTTTTCCCGATCGACAACGCGAAACGATCTTCGACGAATTAAGAGTTAAAATTAATGTTGCAGGATTGTCGGCATATATATATATATATATATATATATATACATATATATAGAGGAGAGAGGGAGACTGAACGGCGGTGGTAAACCGGCTTGTTAGCGTTGAGAGCAATAGTCTAGACTTGCAAGATGGCTGAACTTCAGGGAACCCAAGTATCTCAGGACGCCCTGTCCATGGGACAATTGGAGCTCGGCAGTAATCCTAATGCCCTTGCGTTACGCAGGCCATTCGATCCAGCGGCACATGATCTTGACGCGACCTTCCGCCTTACGCGGTTCGCCGATCTCAAAGGATGAGGGTGTAAAGTCCCCCAGGAGGTTCTTGGGAAACTCCTGGAGGGATTACAGGCCGACGACGGTAGCGCTCAGGATCATGAACATGCCCACTTCATGCACATGGCTATACCTCGAATCGGTAAGTTTTTAAGAAAAAATGATACATTTTTATGTAGCTATTGTTCGATTCGATTTTCGTTACAATCCCGCCGGTTGCACGAACGGCAGCGGGGGTAAAGTTTCGCTCGATGATAATCTGGCATCGTCGTACCTCCCGTTCCCCTTCACCCGAAGCCGAAGCTTTGCGAAAAATCAAAGCCGGCACGAGGGTGGATGCACCGGGCACGATGTTGACCAAATCTGCTTCTGCCGTAATGGCCGACACGTTGTCTCCTCCCGCCTTATTTTATTCTCTCACCGCCGCGATGCAGTGGTCCTCAAAGCAACCCGTGATTCATTGTTCCATTCGATTGGGATGTTCGATTTTTTTCGTGACAACCGAAGTTTGATATTACGATTCTTTTTACTACCATGACTGTTGGAGACATGGAAAATAAAATGTTTACGACGAATATTACACATAACAGTATTTTTCTCATACTAAAAGTACCTTTTGTAAAATATAAATAACAATTGAAACATCCTTAATGTACCCCCATGTCTCGTATCGGTCAGTATAAAAATCTGTAATCAACTTTATTCACAGGAATCAATATTTATGTTTAAAAGATAAATGTGATCGAAAGCTGATGTGGCATTGGTCTTTGTCGTCACTTTTCTCGTTACCTGAGATAGCATTATACATGAACAAATGTTAGAGTTTTTATTACCGACCGCAACACTTTGCTTGCTCTTAACACGAGATTATATTTCTATAAGTGTAATAAAAACATTTATTTCCAATATTTTCTACCAAAATGCTTCTGTAGAATGAAAATTTGGTCGCTCGGCTCGCCATGTTAATCAATTTTCTGTGATGGTCATACACGCTAAGCCATGTAACTTGTTTTTGTTTATTAAGTACATCTGTTTGAATAAAAAAGTATTGAAAGATTTTGGCGTTAAGTCAATTTTGAGTACCTCAACATGCCTTGAGAGAAACAATAGATATAAAAAAAAACGTTTTTGTTGAAAATTCCAATTCAGTCAGGAAATACCTTACGACGAAACAAAAAACATACATGAAAAATATTTTCAATATCATGACTCGGTTAAAAAACCTTTATTTATATTGTTGCAGGCATTGGCATGGATTCCTCTGTGACTCCTCTAAGGCATGGAGGTCTCAGTCTAGTACAGACGACCGATTTTTTCTACCCTCTGGTAGACGATCCTTATATGATGGGTAAGAAGTAAAAACAAGCGGAATTCCAGAAAACGACCAGCGAATTGTCGTTCTCTGGAATAAAAATTTGATCTACAACAGGGATGGAAGAATGTTGTTTTCATAATACTCTTCATTACCATAGCAAATTAATTTTTAAACAATCTAATCCGTAAATTTCCGAGCGGATTGCTACAGGCACAATTCAATTTGCAATTACAAAATTGTACTTATCGTTTGCAAGTGTTTGTCATTGGAAGTACAATTAGATTCTCCCTATCTCTGTTGTATGGGCGCTAAACGACGGTCCGAGAAATATTTTTCAGGCAAAATCGCATGCGCCAATGTGATAAGCGATTTGTACGCGATGGGCGTCACGGAATGTGACAATATGCTTATGTTGCTTGGCGTAAGTACAAAGATGACGGAGAAGGAACGAGACGTCGTTGTTCCATTGATAATGAGAGGCTTCAAAGACTCTGCGATCGAGGCGGGCACGACAGTGACTGGAGGACAAACGGTCGTCAATCCATGGTGCACCATCGGCGGGGTTGCTTCTACTGTTTGCCAACCGAACGAATACATCGTGTATGTAACTTGCATCTTGGTTATTAATTAATTAAAAAAACGTCCGAGGGCGGAAATGGAATCGTCTCAAATTCAAACTTGCGACGATCTGTTTGATTTCGAGGATGATATTATCTATAATTAACTAAATCAATCGTTTCACTATCTTTTAGACCAGATAATGCGGTGGTAGGTGACGTGCTTGTATTGACGAAACCACTCGGCACTCAAGTAGCAGTGAACGCGCATCAGTGGCTCGATCAACCGGACCGTTGGAACAGAATCAAACTTGTAGTCAGCGAAGATGACGTTGGAAAAGCTTATCAACGAGCGATGGATAGCATGGCTAGGCTCAACAGAATAGGTATGTAAAGCCTATGGACGATGATTAAAACTATACTTCGCTACAGCAGAGTTAAATTTTGGTACACGAATTGCACAAATTCTCAACTTCAATTTCCTGTGTTCCTCAATGCACATTTTTATCACTAGCTGCACTGAAGATTAATTCCAGAGAAAAATCAAGAATATTTCCTATAACGTCATTTCTGGTATAAATAGCTTAATTTTCAACCGGAAGAAGACGTCAAACTAGAAAACGTCCCTACCGATTAGAAAATTGAATTTTTCGACTAGAAGTAAAGTAATTCCGTCGTGACGTCACCTTCGGTCGAAGACCGAGATTTTCAAACGAGTAGTGACTTGACGCTGAAATTTGCCTTGTGAACTATTTTGCGACGATATCATGGCAAACAAATTTTTTAGAAGCAAATAAACCTTATTTGTTCATTTTACAGCTGCGCGTCTGATGCACAAATACAATGCGCATGGTGCGACCGACGTAACGGGTTTCGGACTGTTGGGTCATGCACAAAACCTCGCTAAACATCAAAAGAACGAAGTATCATTCGTTATTCACAATCTGCCGGTTATCGCGAAGATGGCCGCTGTAGCTAAAGCTTGTGGTAACATGTTCCAACTATTACAAGGCCATTCGGCGGAGACCAGCGGCGGGCTCCTCATATGCCTCCCTCGAGAACAGGTATACTTCGAAGTTTGTTTTGGCATTCGCTTAGTGTTCTTCTCACAATCTTTTTTTACTTATCGAATTCGTTTCTTTACCTTATTTTTTTCAGGCTGCGGCATACTGCAAAGACATCGAAAAGCAAGAGGGATATCAAGCGTGGATAATCGGAATCGTGGAAAAAGGCAATAGGACCGCGAGAATAATAGACAAACCGCGAGTCATTGAAGTTCCGGCTAAAGAGAAGGACGGGGAGCTCTGGTAAACGAGATCAAACCACCCCCCTGTACCACCCTCGGTATAGCACTGACTATAACACGAAAAGACACAATTCGCCTCGCGGACGCACTGATCTACGAGCAGGGCAGAAAAAATACACTGGATAATTGAAAACGTTCGTACACCAGCTCACAATCATCGCAATAACCACCGAAAAAAATTTTTTTCTTCGATAAGCTTCGTTTACTGTTCGCTAATCGGCTTGTTTGACGGATAACAACGATCATGGGTTATGATTGAAACTATTATTTTTGCAAATTTACTCCGTTCGAGTGGCTTAAAAACATTCTTTCCCCAAGCTCAACGCAATTCACAATTACAGCCTATCTACAGTAGCCTAAGGTAGCACTAAGCTTCTCACGGGAAGTTAAAGCTTTGTACGAAATCTTCGTCGGTCATGAAAATATATATGAACCGGGTTGGTCGGGGAGTGCGGGGCCAAAATTGAGCATAAGAGCAAAAGGAAAAAAAAAAGTAAACAAAAGAAAAGGCAAATATGTAAAAATCTCTTTGTCGCAAGACAATTCTATTTGTCGACGGCTAGACGAGAGGAATCATAGGTATCGTATACACTGACACACCACGTAGGATAAACAGAGGTCTACATATATTTTAGAAGCGCGTTAACAATTCAGAACATCGACCCGTATATGGATAAAAAAATCTGGTGTATATATATTCCGTCGTGGCCAGTCGTCGATCGCGAGACAGTGAAAGAGCTGCAGGAGGAGAACAACAATTGACGGCCCGCGAACAATATAATCGCCGATTTTTTACTTGTGTATTAAAAGCTGTGTCCAAATACGTAGGCCTTCTAATTAACGCTGTAAGCGCATTTTTAATAAGAAGAAAAGGGCTGGGATCTTCGAAGGAGAGACGAGACACCCAGGCCCTTGTGTTGTATTACTTTTTCATATGAATAAAGTGCTACTTTGTCAATAAAAAAAGCAATCTTCGTAATTACGATGGGTCAATTGACCGCACGAAACTTTACTCCCGGTCTCATCGTGCATGCGCATCGAAGCCACCGAGATACTTTAATCGTTCATGGCGACCCTCCCTCGCGAATGAATTACAATTTCCTCGCTGCTCGTCCCCAGTCGATTTGGCGCGAATCCCTCTCGCTTGCGAAACGCTGCAATGAGCTTGCGTCACACGTGCGTACGGAAGGCGAGTTATCGGAGTGGGCAGTTTTAACTATTGTCTCTTGCATATTTCTCTCTAGTGTAGTGCCGGTTCTCCCGGCAGTCGGTTGAACAATCGGGCGTTGATAATCACGGTTCAAAGGTCGATAGCACACGCTCTCACGCGCAAAAAAATTCACATTGTATAGAGAAACGTGCGTCGTCTAGCTGGAACGATATAAGCACATTGTGTCTGCTCGAGACGAATCACTAGACCACTGTGAATAACGCTTGAACGAAGTGTGAGGTTGCACGCGTGCACAACGAGAGTTACGCTACGAATAGTTTACTACTTTATTTACATACATATAGATATACTATATCTATAGTAAAATTATTATAGTTGGGATCGAGCAAGCCAGCTAAATGGTCAGAGTATCCACGTGCTTAGCGAAGGCCTCGGTCTTCAGGGCCGTCATTCTGGGCGCCCCGGGATCGGGAAAGGGCACAGTTTCATCAAAGATAGTCAATACTTTTGGGGTTACACATATTTCGAGTGGTGATAAACTGCGTTCTCACGTTACCAACAACACCGGTAAGTCTCGTAATACTAATCCAACATCGATGACATGGTGCATATGATTTGTCAGAAAAATATGTAGAACCGGAAATATATTGATTACCAGGCGGTCGCGCACAGCGACGGGTCACTGTTATATCTGCTGTTGTTGTAATCGATCGAAAAATATAGGATGTATGCGTTGTCTTTCGATGCAGTACACAGAGGATTATGTAAAATATTGTGATGAATTATATAACTAAATCCGACGATGAGAGAGTGAATTAGATATATATCAGTTTCATTTTCCTTTATACCACCGATGTGTTTTTCAAGATAAAACATAAAAATTTTGTGTGCTTCGATCGTCAGTCGATAATTTGTACCTTGAATGACATTCGTTTCGAACAGAGCTCGGCAAAGAAGTGAAGAAGTACATGGAGGAAGGTAGATACGTACCCGACGAGACGATGATATCGCTTATCGGAAAAGAAATCGAGGAGGCCGGCGATAGAAGTTGGCTGCTCGACGGTGAGTCAAAGTTCGCTTCTGCGACCCTGATCCCATACAGAAACAGCTGCGAACCTGCTTCACAGCGGACATGGCCGGCAGTCGACATATATATGTATATACGTAAAGTATCTTACGTTGCAATTGACGAATTATTTGGCACGCATACAGGATTCCCGAGAACTTTGAAGCAAGCCGAGAAGCTTCAAGCAAGCCACCCGGTCAATCTTGTTTTAAACCTTATCGTACCGCACTCTGTTATACTGGATCGAGTGAAAAACAGATGGATTCATCTGCCCAGCGGTAGAGTGTACAATATTGGATTCAATGATCCGAAAGAACCCGTTAGTACGATTTTCCATAGATCTGCATTTTGTAGAATACTTTATCTATCGTGGACTTTATCATACTTTTTGCTGCTTCTATAAATCATGGTTGGCGATATTTTACAATAAATTTTGTGCTAAATTCTCACCGTTCACATGTAATAAAATGGAAACGGTCTAAATTTCACGTACTGGTGATACTTTGTGCTTTCAATAATTTTTGTTACGCAACCCCATACGATTTACCTTTAACAAATTGACCGTCGATTTCTGTAACAGGGCAGAGACGACGTGACTGGCGAACTCTTGACTCAGCGAACGGATGACAAACCGGAAGTAGTGAAGAAGAGGCTGCAAGATTACTCAACGAAAACTGAACCGGTGATAAGTTACTACCGAGATGCTGGAATTCTCATGGACTTTCGTGGGAATACGACAGCTGAAATGTGGCCACACATTAAAGAATGCCTAGAGCGATATATATGAATGGACAACACAATTCAAAGAAAGACCTATATAGAAAAAAAAATCCGAAAGGGTTTACGACTAAACACAACGCGCCTATGGTCGATTACAATTCGTTTTCTGTCTTCGCACTAATGTGTGTGTGTTTGTGTATGTATATATATATACACGATCGTTCGCGGCCTATCGACAGAGGTTCAAATTGTATAATGGATAGGGGTTAAAGTTTTATAGACATTTTTTAGAAGCTCTAAGTTTTGTACAGTAAATAATCAAACCAAACCGAAAATATTAATAGTCATGAAAAAGAATAACTTCAAAGCAAACAAACGATATTGGGTACGTCAATAAAATTGTACGTATTTTTTTTATTATGTTTTTTTGTTATTTTCTCATTTATTCTCACAGATGAAGTTCCCTGTGCGCTACGGAATATTAAATTCCGTGCTTCGAGGCGAAGCTATCGTTCAACAGGCTGACGTACAACTTTCTGCTCACCCGAGTGTGCTTCGCTCCGCTCATCGACACCTTCACCGTATCACAATGAGCTAATGATATATCAATTTTATGGGGGATGATATTTCTTTTCGATGATAAATAAATAATATAGAGACTTTCGGAGATTAAGTTTTCTACGCGTGCGCGTCTCTCTCGTGCGAGGACACACCAAGTCTATCCACGATTGAATTCTTCTTTCGTCTAGTATTTACAGTACAGAATTAAAGTTCGAGATAGGGTAATTCAAATTCACTATTACTACAATATTAAGCTTTAATGATTTTTTGGTTTTACTTGTTCCTTTTTCTTTTTTATCTCAACGTAAGTATAGGGACCGAGTGAACAGCTGAGTTGTCGATCGATCGTTCGTTGCATCGTCTGTATAAACTGGACTCGCGATCTACGCGATTCTCCGCGAGAGCACCAATTGTCGCAGTGAAGTGAGATTTTTTACGGTGAGTATAGACGAGACGAAAACGAGACGAGTTGATCAAAATCGAGTGACGCACCACTAACTAATATCTATAGTAAATTAACTGATAAATAAGTTTCATCGTACAAATGATAGAAATCATTGAAATTTTGAGATCATACAAAAAAATAGTTAAGGTATAAAGCACGACCAACAACGATAGACTCATTGAAACTTAACTAGTTCATCATTCAAAAGTCTTGCTCTCCAAGTGTAGTACACTTGAGAAAAAAATCGAGCGTTGTTTTTTTTTTCTCAAATCTTCGTGAAACATCAATGGAGCGAGGATTAATTGGATCGTTACAATATTCAACTCCTCGCGCGCCAAATATTTTTCATGGAAAATCGACCAGGGCAAGAACGCCGCTTTCATTCCATAAATCGAAGCGACCTTGCGACGATTTTTTTCTTCTTTTTTTGAATAAATAGTTCAAGTCTAGGAGGGAGAGAGGGAGGGATTAAGAGTTTTCGTTTGTCAGTTCAGCGGACCATATCACCAGTCCTTAAGTACACGAGCTATTTAAAACGAAGACGCTTCGCAGCCTCATACGACCTCGAACTCTTCGCACTCGTAGTGAGTCTCATCCTCGAGGGTATCCGAGCCGAGACCGGATGTAGATGACGTCAGCATACCCTCACCTACCTCGTACCCTCGACGAAGATCATCGCCGCTTCCCTCGCAAAATAGGAACATTGGGTAGTCGACTTTCTGATTCGGTGGTACCAAAAACTGCAATTAATGAATTCATGGATTAATCAATTGTAATAATTGCTGGATTCATTAATTAGCTAACAACTGCATCCTCAGCGAATAAAATTCATCGGTTTTGATTGAGCGACGGAGGGACGTCGATGTCATCGGCACAGACTTATGTCAAAATCTACTCACGGGCTCGACTATTTTGATAAAGCTATCGAAAGCTTTTTTATCGTGTAGATAGAAACCGACGCAGCAGCTCGGATCCATTTTCGAGAGTAACATCTTCCTCGGCGAAGCGCAGTGGAAGCTGGCTAACGAAAAATTTTGTTTCCACACATCGACAGCCTCCTGACAGTAATGCGGATCAAGGTGAATCAATTTGTCCTCCTGATAGCCGATGAAGTAGAGCGAATGTCGAGGTCGACCACCGATAACGCCGATACAAACGTCAAGGCTAAGGAGCGACGTGAGACACGGCGCGTAACCAGGATTGAGCTTGTCTGCGCCCAATCTGAGAGGCACGAGCAGCACGAGAGATCGCCAACCTCCGTCGGTAGTCACGCAGGAACGTCTCACGTCGTCGAGATAAACTGGAATAAAAAACAACAGGAGACAAATTATAGCTGTCCTCGAGGCGATCTTTTTGTGTTTTTCTTTTCGATTATCATCTCGTTAAGTGCGCACCTGCACAGTCTTGAGCCACATACACAGCGAAATTGTCGAATTCGTTGTGTCCGCTCGCGGCAATTTTCACAGCCTGGCTAAGCAAATGTGCGACGGATGCCGGCCCGTACCAATCGCCCGCTCGTTTTCCCGTGGATGCGCCAAGGGACACGAGACTGTGTATCGAGAGAGGCGAGTGCGGCGTTGGCTGGTCGCCGAACCACTTTATTATCATTCTATGCTTATTCTCCTCCATGAATTGTTGATGAGTCTCGATACGTTGTTCCGGCCTCCATCGCCAATCTATTTGTCGACAGAGAAAAAACATAAAGTTTAAACCGTTAACGAGACGACATTGACGAGGCGTCGACGAAAAACAAATTGATTAACGGGACAACTCGCCTCTGCCGAGAAAATGACAAACAAGTGCCTGAGCGAGCATCATCTGTCCGCTACGGAGCATGCAACCCCAGCCGCAATCAGACGTGAAACTCGAGCCGTTTAGAATTGGAAATTCTTTTCTGTATGTGAGCCAGAGTCGAGACACAAAGTCTCGCTTGAAGCCTTCCATTCCCTCATCCAAATTCGCCGCGTCCACCGCCAACGATATTTCGCTTCCCGTCTCCATGTCTAGTCCGACCGCCTCGGAGGCTCGCTCCGGCGATTCCTCGGGCTTCTTGTGATAGCAAGATCCCAGAAGCCATACCGGAGACTCCTTCGAGAAGTTTGTTTTTATTTTTGACGCCCATCCTGCGAAAAAACATAATAAATTAGACTCTCGACGAAAAATTGACGACTCCCTGCTTTGTAGTGGTGAACCCAAAAACATGAATTTCAAGCCAAAATGGGACAGTGTCCTTCATGTAGCATAAAAACTTTTTTCCTTACTCTAAAAATATTGATAATATTTTTTGTATTTCGTACAAGAACCCAGTCATTGGATCAATATTTATAATTTATGAGTGTACCGACACATCGACTTACAGTACATAGAGTACAATATTATGTATTGCTACATTACCAATGTTCATTTATATCTTTCATAATTGTGCACTATTGCCTAAAACAATGAATGGATAAGTAATTTAAAGGATTGTTAGTTTGGCGCAGGATTCTGGTTAATTCGGCTCTCGGGCCCCAATTGTTTGGGAAGTTCATTGATCAACTACGGTATTCCAACTGTACAAAAGTGCTCACACAAACCGTATTTAACATTGTTCCACATAGTGAGGAGTTTCGTCTTGACCTTGCTGTCGACTTCCGTGGCAACGGCGGCGTCGTTCAGGGAGACGTCGGCCTCTGACTCTGGTAAAATCTCCGGCAAGGCAGATACGTGCTCTGAGGGTATGAGCCCAGAGAACCATCCTGTACTCGTGCTGCTCAGTCCACCTGCGGGCAGATAACATACCAAATAATCTTGTGCCTACCATGTGTTTAAAAAAAAAATTGCATTTTTTTACTTGCATTTTAAATAACTCGGTCTGAATCCGTACTCCATTCCTAAATACGATCCGCGACGACAAACAACGAGTCAGCGGAGTTCAACTACAAACGGATTGCAAAAAAAAACAGAAAATAAAGTTCAACAATATTATTTGATTAGAGTGATATTTTTTTACAAATTTGTTTTGGATATATTCACGCTATCGCGACAACATCGAACCGCGCTCCAATTAGATAACGTTCTCGTACGATAATAATAATAATCATAATTTGGTAGGTTCAAAATAGCTTGGAAAATCGCGAGCTGTCAGGCCGATGTGCACGAAGAATTTTTTTACTCGGGACGCGACGCGAACGCTTCGCGTAAAAACTTAAAAGACCGTGACCATTTTTTTCTATTCATTTTTCGTACGACGGACACGTTGCAAGATCGTCACACGATCCGGTGAATTATCTTACGATATGAATACAAAGTGTTTTCCGCTCACCTAACCTCTCGCGCGTCGATTGCACCTGGCCATTCATACCCGGATAGACGAGTGACGTAAATGCAAAATTTTCACTATTTCGTAGTAAAAAAATAAAAGAAAAAGACAATAAACAAATACAAGCTCTTTGCTCTTGTTATCCTTGAGCACTGCAATCACATTTTCGCGGTCTCACAGTTTACATTTTTGCACAGCATTGTGATAAACAATGACAACTTTTATGAGACTTTAAGTTTGATCGCGTCACCCATGTTTTCTCGTCTGTCCTCTTTCGACGTGCATGAGGCGTACGAC
Source organism: Listrodromus nycthemerus (assembly GCA_963978505.1). Taxonomy (NCBI): domain Eukaryota; kingdom Metazoa; phylum Arthropoda; class Insecta; order Hymenoptera; family Ichneumonidae; genus Listrodromus; species Listrodromus nycthemerus. The sequence goes on along the minus strand of OZ021682.1, from coordinate 19,433,070 downwards.
GCTGGGAAAGCGAGCCAACTGCAAGAGAGTGCAGCCGAACCGTTGTGCGAGACCGAAACCCCGCGAGACGCGGCTTCTATGCGTTCCCTTTCAACTCTGTAAAATGAGTGTTCGCTCGATCCGCCGTGTTTGCTGATCGATGAATAATACTTCGTGGGAAACAACGACCGACTGAGTCGAGTGCGTCGGTTTATTTATAGTTGGACGCGAGTGCCTTTATAGATGTTTGTAGAGTCAACTGTGAAACAAACGCACACAAAGATGTCTAAGAGAGCTTTTGAACTCCGACGGTACACAAGGGTCGCAGGTGGGGATGCATCCAGAAACAGACAATAAGAGAACGTCGTTTCCAGTTAAACAATCTACCTTTCCGATCGGAAGTTACGCCCTATCGGAAATACGTTATATCCGGTTTGAAAATATCATTTTTCGACCAGAAGTCGCCTATTTACGGTTCGGAAATTATATTCAAAAATCGAAAGTGACGGTTTTCTGGAATTACGTCACTTCCGGTTGAGGAATTATATTGTCGAAGCGGAAGTGGCGTATTTCTGATAACGATGGCACACGACGATAGTGCACAGCGCTGTTGTTTACTGCCTTATCGTGCAGTTGTGATTGACGCATGCAGAGTAACACCAGAATGGCATAATAGGGAAATAGTTATCAAGGACTGGGATAAGGCCCCTAGAGCAGCCAGAGGAACCTTCCGGATTCATGAAAATTGGAAAACATATGCATGAGAAAAATATATATGAGATGACCCTCACAATAAATTCATATTCAACAGCAAGTGTATAATTGATTGATTATATAAAAATATTTATCTTTGCTTGTTATCTACATTGTCTCTGTACAAACGGTAGTAACGGTTACTCAGCCAGACCTTGAAGCTTCCGCAAGAATTGGAGTGTGCAGTTTTTCTGGGTTGTAAGGAATATTCCGAACGTTTCCTGGCATTAGGATAGGCGTCGCCTTGACCCGGAAATCGTACGGCATGAAGTCGTAGCAAAAGTCGTAAAAATCATTTCTTGTTTTTATGATGCCGAGTTTTGCCATTTCCTTCATGAGAGCCTCGAGTTCGAGTTTGTAACTGTCATACTTTTTACGTCGTGTCGTTACCGCTACCACTTCCGCCAGTTGCACAACGAATCTCTCAGATTTTATTCTCGTCGACAGATCGAATTTGGGCTGCATTTTATTCCACAGATAACGATACAGCCGATCCGTTACCCAGGCTTTCGGTCGCGGAAGTTTCGGCCTTTTGTACACAGTTCCGTTCACTATGAAAGCCTTATCGACTACTTTAGCCGGTTTAGCAGGTACTCTTGGCAAATTGTTTTCCTTGCTACGCAACTGTTTGGCTTTCAGAGCATTATCAGGATGTCGCGTTTCTTTCTTCTTCGTAGTCACGTCGATCCTCATGGCTTTTATCTCCTGCTGCTTAATCTTCTCCATCTCTTGTCTAACGAGCTTCAGCTTTTCGTGATCGAACGACGTCAGATCCAACGTTCTCGAGTTATCAGATCTTTGGGAAAATTTCGATTGAAAGAAGTCTGTTATATTTTTCTGTGTTCTCGAAACGTTACTCTTCCCGAGAACGGAAACGCTCTGGTTATTCTGCCGTTTAGTAGGAGTTTGGGTCGGAGCTATGGCCTCGGAGTCAATCGTTGAGTCCTCGTCCTCGAAGTTCTCTTCCGTGGATAATGTTGATTTTTTCGCATCGGTCGTGCCTCGAGTTATCAAACTATTTGTACGCAAGCGAGTACTCGTGTTTATAGACTTTGTCTTTCGCGAGTCCTTCACCTCTTCGTGTTCTTGATTCGTGGTAAGTTTACCCTTTGCAGATAAATTCAAGGACTTCGAAATATTTCTTTGCGCATCTTCTTCGCCGGAGCTCTCTTCTGATGCTACGTCTCGTCCAGAAACGTGTCTATGATAATTACTTTTTCTGGCCGTACTGGCTTTCCTCTTAGTAGAGAGATTAGCCGGTTTTAAATTAGTTTTATCTTCTCCACTTACATCCTCTTCGCTAAGACTCTCCTCGGACTCTCGGCGTCGTGCAGAAACGTTCGAGGAACTATTTCTAGCCTCGCTTGCTTTTCGCTTTGCAGTGCGATTTGCCGACTTAGCTGCATCCACTGCATCGTCGGACTCGGAGCTACCTTGTCCAGAAATGTCGACGGGCGAGAAGCTATTCCTGGCAGCGTTAGTATTTCTTCCCTCCGCACGAAGGGAACTTCTCGTTGACTTTGAGTTCGATTTTTCTGCATATTCTAGACGATCCTCCTCTTCGCTGATACTCCTATCGGACGCGTCGCCTTCCCGCAACGAACTCGGGTCTGCGGCAAGACTTCTTTTCGTCGACTTTGAAGTCGATCGTTTCGCATCATCCGCTACATCGTCGTTCGTAATTTCTTTGGGGACAAAAATCTTCCCTGGTGTATTTCCGTATGAAGTACTTTTTCTAGCAGTGTCGCTTTTTTCCTTTATCGAGAAACTCGCTGACTTTGAGTTATTTTTCGCTCCCTCTTCAGTTTCCTCCTCGCTAATTATATTGTCGAATAGAATTTGTTGCTGGGATGTACTCGCGCGTGTAAAACTTTTTCTCGAAATGTTGGCTCTTTTATCCAAGCGAGAATCTCTTGTCGTCGATCTTCTATCAGTTTTTTCTGAACCCTGCGTCCTGGTCGTGTTCTGAGTCATCGAACTATTTTTAGATAGACGAGTACTATCGTCTGCTTCTTTTACAGTTAAGGGCTTCGGCTTCTGCGAGTCTTTCACCTCGTCTTCGCTCTCGTCGGATTCTGGGAGCCGTCCAGAAACATTTCCACGTGTAATGTTTCTTCCAGGTGTAGTCGTTTTTTGCTTAACTGACACATTCGCCAACTTCGAATTACTTCTTTCTCCATCGTCATCGTTGTCTTCCTCGAATTCCATGTGTTGTCTAGCAACGCTTCCACGTGATGGACTTTTTCTACTTGTGTTAATTTTTCGCTTTGCGGAAAAATGTATGGACTCTGAGATTTTTTTCTGCGCGTCTTCTTTGCTCTGGCTTTTCTCTTCTCCTCCTTTTGTCTTCGCTCTGCCACTGAATGTTTCTTCTTCGCTGATACTGACGTCACTATCAATCTTTGGCGTAGAAGTGTTTGAAGGCAAGATAGTTTTTCTCGATACATTGGATTGCGATGGATCGCGACGAATTGATCTATCGGCTGACTGTCTCGTTCTCAACTTCTCATTTTGATTCCGCTTTGAGTCATCGACGGACTTATTGTCCTCGTTTTCCGACAACGAAATAATTGGAGAGTCGCTTCGTTCCTTGTCGGGAAGTTCGTAAGCAGAATCAGCGATCATCCGGCTGTGACTCGCCGATTTTAATGATGGTCTTTTATCTGGCCCCATTTCTTCTTCATCGTCACTCTCCACGGATTCGTTGACACGGTGGTTAATCGAGGTTCTCGAGGAAGACAACAGAGTCTTCGAAACCAGGAAGGATTTCTTCGTTGAAGTAGATCTTTTGGAAATATTGCTTATAGACACGGACGGTTGATCATTCAATGCTTCGTTCGCGCTATCGCTCGATTCCCATTCTTGCATGAGTCCGTTCCGCGAATCTTCGACTGAGACACTTTGCGTGCTCAATGTATTCCGCCCCTTGGAATACACATGTGCGTTTGAAACACTTGATATTTCGTTTATCGCAGGAATTGATCTGGGCTTATTTGCAATAGAATTCTCTTCGCCGCTGAGCGTTGCTAAATCAACGGTTGAGTTTTTGTGTGAATGCAACAATTCCGGTAGTTGCGTTTTCGAAGTAGACTCGTTCATCGGCACCACCTCCATAGTCGAAGTTTGATCGTTGTTCACGGTCAAAGATCCGGTTCCAACGGCGCCTTGGCTTGGACGACTCTTGGCGGGAATTTTTCCAATACCAACGCTCGTGTTCGTTTGACTGTTAATTTTAGAATTTTCCTCTTCTACATGCCCGCTGAGTATCTCGTCGAAGGGATTAATTGACAAGTTTTTCCGAGCTTTTTTGGCAAAGCCAGCTCTACGTTTTTTCGAAGCTCCGTCGCTGCCGCTCTCGTCAGAAGTAAGATTCAACTTTCGCGATATCGACGATAGCCTCTTGCGGAGTGAGCCACTTTTCGGCGGCCCCATCAAGCCGGATTCGTTCGAGTCTATCCCGGGTGTTACGTTGGCGGAAGTTTTCCTTAATGGCGAATCGGTCATTCGCGAAACGTTTTTCGAAGTATTTATTCCCGAAGGGCCAGCTTGGTCGGTTTGCAGAACATTGCCAAACGCGCTGGTGCGTAGCTTACTAGTGAATCGTTTCTTGAACGCCTTGGGTCTCGGTTTTACTATGACATCCGAGTCGTTACTCGTCAAACTCTCGTTATACCGATCGTCTCGCGATACTTCCGTGGCGTGACTACGCCTCGTCCGAGTTTTTTTCCTTGCAATCTCCGTGTCTGATCTCATCGGGCTTTTCGATTTTCTCTTGCCCGGCAGGGGCTCCGATTGCGCGGTCGCGTCGGACTCGTTCAAGACTCGCTGAAAATTGTCGGTACCTCCGCTTTTATTGGCTCTGGGCCAGAGCATGACTTTTCTCTTCTTTATACTCATATCGTCGATGCCATCGGAATTAAAGGACTCTTGATAGGTGTCCCCTAGATTGAGGCTTTTTCGAGAAGAAAATCTTCTGGAAGAGCTGAGCTTCGTTCTGTCCAAGTTGTCCCACCACTTGTCCTGCAAGTCTGTTGGAGCGATAAACGAATCCGGATCCAAAATAGACCCTGTCGTTTCAGCAGTGGAAATTGGCAACGATGGGCGCATCGTCATATCACCTGCCATGTTTTTCCACCACATTGGATTCACTGCAATGTGTAAGTGATAGGTGTAAATTACTCTGATTAAAAATGTTGACGTAATCCAAATTGATAATATTCAGCCGCTATGTACATAACTCCACCTTTCCATCAACAATAAGAATAGATGCAATGGAATAGACAACAATGGAACAATGGAATAAAACCTACAAGATCTTGAATCGTTATCTAAGTGAATAATCTGCTGAGGTTGATAAACCGTTGTCAATGTATATAATTACTATAAGGTATAAGACGATAACTGTATAAATACATTTTTTTTACTATTACTATGTGTAGATGAGTCTCAATGTTAAACTATGTTGTAGCATCTAATCTTGTAACATGGCCTTTTCCAGGAACTAAATAAATAATGCAGAAGTCACTCACTTGTGTCAAAGAGATCGGAATCTTGATCAAGTTCCGTAGCGTTGAGAGACTTTCTCAACGAGCGCCTGTTGGCGCTTCTTCGTCGAGCCATTACTGCACTCGAATTTCAATACGTCTAACGTCTTCCGTGTATAATCTTAAATCGAAAGTGGTGTTAATTCCATTAATTGTATATGCAGTGATCTTCAAAAATGAAAATAGCATGCTTAGCTGAGAATGAAGTTTAGTGAGTGAATTTGAAGGATAATTAAATAAAAACCAACAGGGTGTTGTAGGCACATAGAGGAAAAATGTAAAAACGAAGATTATGATAGATACAAGCCAAAATTTACGCAACTAAAAATATTGTTAATAAGAAAAATAATAACCATGCGAATAATCATAAAAAATAAAGCCGCAAATAATATAAAGTTACTAATAACAACTATGATAATGGCGCAAAAAAAGTAACCTTAGTTCGTCAACATATTTGCCGTTTGCTCGAAATTTGCTTTATGTGTCCTGCCTATTTTACGGTTCTACAGGTCAAAGATACAAAAATCGAGGAATATCATTGCAAACAGTTATATTCCGTCAACCGTCTAAAATTAGGGACGCACTGACACAATATCTGGACAATAAATAACGTTGATATTTTCAAAACCGTGGAATGCAGCGCCGTGCGGTGCCTGGAGGAAACATTGTGCACAGCTCGATCCACAAGGAAACTCCGTCGATAAAAAAGGCAACTAGACGGGAGAAAGAGTTTTTTTCTCGCTGTACAAAATTCATACGGGCAAGTAGGTAATCCCGCAGAGGTAGTCAGTGGGGCAAGAAGGCAGAGAGTGGGATGGGCTGGAGGACGCGGTGGTATTGGCATACGAACGGAGGTTGAGACGCGAACCGGGCCTCCGTGTATAATGCAGTCTGCTCGAGCGTACGAGCGAAGCAACAGCGGCGATCGAACAACGTCGTTCACGAACAGGAGTCTCGTTGTCAGTCCCTTGAAAATCGTTTCCTCGTGTCTTATCGTTCCAATTTCGAACACTCCGCAGGCGTGTGCAGCAGCACCGCACTGTCGGCTTCCGAGTGCGGCTTGCCTATTTCCGTGGTTGTTTTCGTGTAATCGATATATCGACGAGGGAGAATGACGACGACGTCGTTCCCGTCGTCGTCGTTGCTCGTAGGGTTTTCGTCTAGCCGCTGATTCGTTGAAACACGACCGATACGAAGCAGCGAAAATTCACGAGATAAAAAATAAATACACAAAGCAGCGGCGAGTGTTGCCAAATATAAAAACCGAAAAATTCGCGAATATGCAGGACGCCGATCAGTCATCGGGCTCTGTGCTGCTCAACACCTTTGTAATAAAGAAGAAACGGTGCAGGGTGTACTTTCACCGGGGGACCCTCATATGGGAAACGGAGAGGCCACCATACAGTAAGTCTCGACCCACTAAATGTGACAATGAATTTCGAAAAATGTTCAAACTCCGTGAACTTGAGACTACAAAAAAACGAATAATCAAAACACTGGTAGTGCATCGCGTAGAAGTTCGATCAAAATAAATTGTATTGATCACAAAATAGTGCGGGTAAAGCGTCCTACTGATTTTCGAAATTCGCTAAATTTCTCCAGTCGCACTATCTCAAAAATACAAGACAGCAGTTCCGCACATTTTTTTTCACCTTACATGGCTTACACTGCTGTTTGTGTGTCGGGGACAACGAGATTGGGAACACGCTGGAATCAGCAATGAAGGCTAGAGAATCGGCTATACATAGGACGGAAAGATTTTTTTTTCGAGACAAAGGAGCCGTTCGTCGAACATCTGTATCGTATCAAAGAAATAATCTGTCGATATAGAAACAGCTGAGAGGAATCGTGACGCGAGTTTGTATCGAGCGTCGAGAGTATCAGCGCTGGACGAGAAACGTTGGCCGGGTATTACGTCGGGGGTTTTCTCTCTGGCAGTGCTGACCTTGATCTTGAGTAGGAGAGCTCGATGAACGAACGTGTGCGCTCTCGTACGTTCCGCGTTGGTTGGTTGTGCACGTCGAGTACTTTTATTCTTCACGGACAAGGATAGAACAGCCGGCATACAAATTCGTATTTTACGCCTAGGATACAGCTTTATAAAGTTTACATTCTCTGCAACGTTAGCGGCGATACTCAAGCGACGAACTAATTGACTAGTGCGGTACCGCCAGAGTCGTTAAACTCACGACCATTCAAAATGGTCGCTAAGGGAAGTTGAGAAAACGACGCGCATTACGACACTCGACGTCACACAGTCGAACGAGTTATGAAAGTATTATTATCGCAGAAAAACAAAAGTGGGCTGTAAATGGACACCTACGAACCGGTACTTGTAGCGTGCGTTGACAGAGAAGCGTTCGCATCTCGTGAGTTCGTCTCTTATTGTTCGCTGTTGACAATGAGGGAACCGAACGGCACTGAAACGTATTCGACATGGGAGTAATTGACTCGCGCGTCGTTAAGCACATTGAACGCAACGGTAGCCGAGACAATGCGGAACGATAGGGGTAATTAGGGTCAACCTATATGTCTACGTCGGCGAATGCATTGTTAGCGTTTCGTCGGTGTTTTAGGCAGTGTTACGATTTCCTTGGTACGCAAACATAACGCTATTAATCGAAATAATTATAAAGCTATGTAATACAACACTTTTTTGTTTCTGATCAGCCGTTTTGAATCAATAGACGAGGTTATACGAAAACTGAAACGTAGTCGACATGCTAGCATTTGACTAGCTTGTGGCAATGCGTATCGCTTGGGGTAATCGGGGTCAACCCCAATAAATCTCGTCTAAACGGTGCGCTGTTTTCGCTTAATGGGTATTTTAGGAAGTTCCACGATTTCCTAACTGAGAAAAAAAACGCTATTAATTGCAACGACAATTATTGAGATTCGTATTATTAACGTTTTGTCAGTGGTTCAGACTTAAAAAATAAATCACTTTATACATGAAAAAGCGGGGATTCGATCGTGTCGGTAGCTTCGATTAAAATTTTCAGATTGAACTTGCAGTCGTTAATTCCAATAATTCCACTAAATTCCGTACCGATATCTGACTTCGGAAAAGCTGGAATTAACAGCGAACAAAGAACGTCTCGGGTATCGAACAAAGAGAATTTCACGAGATCCGACCAGCTCGACCTTTGGACGTCGCAATGCGGAATCTGTGAAATTAAAAAATTTTATTTAAAAATTCGACTCGTCGACCATAAAGTTCCTCGCGTAACTTTGAAGTGGAGGGAAAATAAATGTTGCGGAATTGCATGTGATTAAGACTGGTCAACACGATTCTTAAGGTCGTGGACCTTCTCGAGTGTCCTCAAACTCAACGTGATCGGCATCGCCTCGACAAATTATCATAATCCGCCGGACACCATTCGAGGAACTATTTATTTTATTTATTTAATCCTGACTATAGCTTTCTCCTTTTTTTTTTTCGACGCACCTCGAAACGTCTCTTTATTACGGTTTCCTTGATTTTTACACACGAATTATTTGCTGATTCTTCGCGGTCAAATTCACAAAATTCTTTCCGTCACGCTCTTGCGAAACTTTGACTCGTTGCGTCAACATGAATATGGCTCGATGCTTTGCGTTTACAGGCGAGGTGTTCGTGAACGCGTGAACGGTGTTTATTTTTTGTCGCCTCGTTGCGACCCCGTCGCCAGGAAATCTTCGACAAAAAAACGCGCGGCCTTGAAACGTAGCGAAATTATTCAGAGTTCCCGTCCCATGCAAAGTATTTTAATCTTTTCCATTATTATTATTATTATTATCCATCGAGTGTTTCATGCAAAATAAGGATCGGTAACGAGGATTATTAATAAATAATTATTAATTATATAGAATGAAAAAAAATATTTTGAGACATGATTTTTACAGTAGAAACTATTATAATAGTAAATACGTGTATGTTTTTCATCGACATATTTACAATTAAATTGAAATAATGGACCATCTTTCGAAGTCGTTCGGCCCAAATTATTACAATTTTTTAAATTCCTATTATTATTATTATACATTGAGCATTTTAAATAATATAATTATACGTAATTACTATTATTACAAAAAATATTATGATTAATATTTTAATATATATATACATATATATATATATAACAGAAAAAATATATATATATATATTTTACAAAATATTTAATATTAAAAATATTTTAATATATAAAAAAAAAAAATTCACCACATAGTCTACAAAGTTTAAGGTGCCGGTTATTGAGCTCACAATTGTTGCGATATATATAGCGCTTCCTCGGTTATTTATTTTCTCGATAAGACCGCGGGGCATGCGCGGTAATGACACGTAGAATCATCGAACGCGCCACAAACGCTGTTTTATTCACGTGTTCGGTACTCGCGGAAAAATAAATAATACGAGTCATCAAGGTCACGTTATAAAATTTCCGGGTAGCCAAGCACTTTCTATTCAATGCGTGCCGTACGCTACGCTATTAAATAATAATCGTCGGAGCGATCCCGGTGAATGGCAACGGCTTCACGACCGAAAGAGAAAGAGTAAAGAATTTATAATTCAACGATGACGTTTACTGCACAAGGACGCATGCCGACAGAAGAATGGGGGGGGGGTCGCGTGTTTGACAATATCGCGAATTCAGCACAAAAACTGTTTATAAATAAATCAAGTTATTTTTCCACTCCGAACTGGCTATGCGAATTTTTGGTTCCCACGAAAATTTTTTCTCACTCAATTTTTTTCTGGAATTGCTGACATTTTAATTTTTTTACTTTTTCAGAAATTTGTATCGTGAGAGGATTGTAATTGTTTTGTTTGTCATTGCGATAAGCAAACAGCTGAGACGGTCTCCTCTCAAAGTCGCTATGAAAATAAATTATATTGTCCGAAATATTCGTTAATTTTTTAATTTGATTCGGAGATTTTTAATATTTCTTTATTGATTTTATTTGTCGAATTTTTCAAAAACTTATTGTGATTCTTTTAGTTCGTTTCGAATATTTTTTAACTCTTAATTCGTTCCTGCAATTGCTGATATTTTTTGTTGTTGCTTTTTTCATGAATTTGATTGTCAATCCGATTACGAATGTTTTGCTCGTTGTTGCAATAATGATAAGACGTTCTTTCTTCGAATTTTAATTCTTTTAAAATTTTTTCAATATTATGCACTAATTTAATTTAATTTTTGGATTTTAACAATTTTTTTTAAGTTAATTAAATTAAATTAATAACGATTGTTTTGTTTGTTGCGACGATGCAAACAGCCAGGTGGACCCTGCCTTTGACGGACGTCCTGGCGGTGCATTACGGCGACGACTGGATACCGGCCTCGAAGATCACCCGGAACGAGAAAGAATGTCCGGGATCGCCGACTTCGCCGTCCAGCGGACCCTCCTCGACGAGCTTCGTTATTCACTACGCTGCTCGGGGACCGAAGAACAAGTGGAGTCATCACAGCGTTACTATGAGCCACACGGATCCTAGGCAGGTAGCATCGTGGGTGAAAACCATTAAAAATTATCTATCCGGTGAGTTAACACGGCAGGAAACCCGTACGGAGTTTATGCCGAGGCACGAAGCGTTGAGAGGTCACAGACAGAAACGATGTTCGTAACTAATTGATTTACTTGACCTACAGGAAGATCCATCATCGACGACCGTGCCGTCCTCCGCACAGAAATAATCGTAATCTTCGATAATCCCAGGGACGGCGGGATCGGTTTTGTCGTACAAAAATTCCTCCTGAAGACTTCTTCATGAAAGAGAATCCTTCGGAACGCTTTTTATTCAAACTAACAAAAATGCTTAAGAATTTTTTGGATTCCACAAAAAGCATTGAAGGGTCGGCAACGACGTTCTTAATTGACTGATCAACGTGGAAAATAATTGCAAAAAGAATCTCCTATTTTTTTGCGTTCTGTGAAAAGTGTTCAGAGGTCATAGACGTCAATGACGTTTGTAACTGATTGATGTGCTTAGAATGCAGAAAGTTCCATCTGCGAGTAGATCGAATTTTGGGGAGTTCGATTGGTTGAATTAATCTTCTTCAGCTTTTTTTTTTTAAAGTGTAGGAAATTTTGAGAAACGTAAGAGTGCTGCTGGTAATTGCATTGCCTTACAAGGTGTCCTCATTGAATTTTTCTTCGAGCTAGCAGATCCACGCTCGCGGTGCATGCTCTCTGCATATTACGATATTGCTAAACCGCACACTTCCTCTACTGCTGTTGCTGCTACTACTTGCAGGCATTATATCCAGCGGAGAGAGAGGCACAGTTGCCACCGTTCTCCTCCAGCCAGGGGCCGCTTCACGGCTTGTTTCGTAATATTCTATCGTTCGTTCTACCTCTCACTGTAGCCACGGCCGCCACTGTTCATTATTAATAAATCGCGTGATGTCAACAATTTTACCTCCACGCTGCTTGTGCCGCTGTTTCTTCTGCACTGAGCGGGTCGTTAAAGAATAAAAAAAATTGTTCTTACCAGCACGACTGAGTATGCGGGCGAGATACTGCGAGAGATCGCAATCGGGACGGGCTCGATTGCAGTGATGGTTGCTCCAGGCGAGGCATTCTTCGCTTGATCCTTTGACTCGAGAATTAATTTGGATAAATGCAACGTCTAATGGAGGGATACATTAAGGATAATATTTTAGATTATTCACAATGCATTTCAATAATTTTTTTTGCTTTATTTTTAGATCGGAGCGAGGAGAAAAATGTGTAGACGAATAGGAGTTAAGGATCGCTGGTCATTACCTTGTTACTCAAGATGTACCTGGTAAAGCCAGATCCTCGACCCCCTGAAAAGAAAAAAAATACAATTGCGGTAAAGCGTCCGAGGTGCAAGGACGTCTCGGTTGAATAATAAGTAGGTCAGTTCGAGATCGCACCGACCCAATTTAATTTTCGACGCAGCTCGCACGTTCGAGTCTTTTCGTTAACATCTCTTTCTTCTGGCACAACACGGCGAAGGTCGTGCTCCAATTTGCATGAGTTCAGCCGGACGTCGCGTGATCTTTATCGATTCCAATCACCGGCTCGACTGAGTGAATAGTAGGAACCTTTATTTCAGGACAATATTTCCTTTGTTATTCAACTTATTTTTCCATGTTCCATACGAGAACATAAAAGCACTGATCGTCGAAACTTAGCGCAGATAGAATGGAAAGCCGTCTGGTATTTGTTACTTCTCCCCCGTTGCATATCCGGTTGTGGCCTCTCGTATGCATTTCTCTGTTCTATTATCAGTTCGTTTCAATACAAAGAACTGGTTCTCTCGGCCAATGTCTGGAACGCTATATTACGGCTTTGAAAAAAACATTGCATAATCAACATAATTTTATTGATATATAAAATTTTTGTTTGGATCTCTGATTGCAGGCTTGACACATCGACCTCGGAAGATAATGTTCTTCATAAATCCATTCGGTGGGAAGAAGAAAGGCTCGAAGATATGGGAGAAGGAGGTACAGCCGCTGATGCTCATAGCAGGTGTGGAAATGAAAATGGTGACGACTGAGAGAGCTGGACATATTCGAGACACTCTGTTAACTGCAAATTTGGACGATGTTCAAGTAAGGAAAAGTGTACGGCCTCGTAAGAGTGACCTCATCCCACGAGACGCTACATTACACCCGAGATGCCGGATCGATCCAAAATTTATTCGAGCCATAGAATTGATTATTACTTAATAGAAGCTATGAATTAATTAACGATAACGTCACGGATATTAAACGAGATTTTCATTTGTCGTTAGTCAGCATATTCATGTATATTTTTCAGAGAGAATTTTTTCGTCAATACATTCCGACCAATAGTTACAAACACATATTTTTCTTCCACCCAATTTAGGCAATCGTCTGCGTTGGTGGTGATGGAACTTTCGCCGAGGTATTCAATGGTCTGGTATTGCGAGCAGCAAAGGATCAACACATCGATCCAAACGACAGCGAGGTCACTTTTGCAGCTCCGAAATTGCCGGTTGGCGTAATACCGAGCGGAAGTACCGACACGGTAGCCTACAGTCTTCACGGAACGACAGATGTCGAGACGGCCGCTATACATATCATTTTCGGTGACACAGCGGGTCTTGACTTATCCTCCGTTCACAGCAACCATTCCCTGTTAAGACTATACGCCAGTGTCCTAAGCTACGGATACTTGGGCGACGTGATTAGGGACAGTGAAAAATTTCGATGGATGGGTCCACAGAGATACGACTACTCGGGATTTAAGAAAATTATCGCCAACAAGGGATACGACGGGGAAATTGAACTGCTGTCCGATCCATGTCACCCGGCAGGGAGCACCAGGTGTATGAAGAATTGTAATCGATGCCTTCAACACATGCACAAAACTGTTCCCGATAAAGAAATTTCGAGTGAGTAGAGGCAATCATTTATATGCATCAACTGCAAATATAATTATTGGAAGGCCCGGATAACTCAGTTTCGCTAAAGGCTTCTCTCCCAGACTTTGATAATGATTATTTAACGCCAACGTCCTATTTCCTTTTTTTCTACAATTCATTGCTGGTTATCTTTAACATTACGTTATAAATACGATATAAAGTTACTCGGATGAATTCAATTGTTTCTCAGTTTGCAAACATGAATGTTGCACAAAATTGCCCACATTTATTATGCTCACGAATACGAGATACAAGATAGGGCGATCAAAATAAACGCTTTTCATTGTTTGCAAGTTGATAACAATTCCTATCACAAACATAGAGAAACGAGTCTTTCTCTTATCGCAGGGTGGCTCACCGTCCGAGGAAAGTTTTTCATGGTGAATGGTGCAAATGTTTCCTGCGCCTGTACGAGAAGTCCACAGGGCTTCAGTCCGCACTGTCACATCGGTGATGGTTGCGTCGACGTTATTCTAGTCCGTCACACGTCCTTATTCAATAATATACGAATGTTGCTGAGGCTCAGCAGCAAACAAAAAACTCTGGTGATTGTTGAACTCTATGACGATAAAAAAATGCAGCAAGTTACCTTTTGAATTTTTTTTATTTATGATATTTTTGATGTCTTTAGTACGACTTACCGTTCGTCGAGGTCTACAGAGCGAGAGAATTCACATTCCGAGCCTTACCTCCGTCGTCGTCGACGAACACGATTGCTCAAATGTCTTCGACATTGAGTGTGTGGAATTGCGATGGCGAGGTCATTCAGGACTCCAATCTTAAAATCAGGTAAGGTTTAATTTGCAATTAACCTGCAGTTTTTCGATAAGAGAATTTTACAGTTCCTTTAGTAGTCGCCAAAGTTTTTATTTCATATGGAATTTTATTTCCCAGGGTACACTGCCAGCTGTTGAAGGTATACACTAGAAGAGTCCAAGAGCCGATCGAGGAACAAGGATGTTTCTGCTCGCTGTGAGATAAAAACTGATCGAATTTCGTCGACGAAGATAATATCGCTATTATTGATTGATAAAAGCCCGGTCTTTCGTTATCGAACCGCAGCGTCGGAGACATTTTTCCTAGAGTCCATTTGATATACTTGCCACGCGCTTATCCGTACGTGCTGATTTAATATGTTCGCATAATAATTATTGGCGATGACGATAGCGTTGAGTCGCCTGCCGCCGAATTGTACGAAGGTGCTTACGCGTTTTTGATAACTATAGTATTTACGAGGTAAAGGAGGGTTCGAGTTGCATTTTTCAGGGTTTGCCCACACTCGTGGCTCTGTGGAACCCAAATCTACGATATTTGGCTATACGAGGCCTTAAGAAAACAAAATCAACGGATCATTGATGCGGCAACAGATGGATAAGGGACATTCGAGAAAAATTTCTTGCTCATCGTATTAAATATTTAAATACAGGGACGTAAAAAACTTGACCCAATGCTTCGAAGTGAGTTTACCGACAGTTGTAATTTATTCGCATTAGTATTTTTTTAATCTAACCCTAGTATTGCAAACGAGTATTGAATACATGTAGGACGAATGAAAACATTTTGACGTAGGAATTTTTTTTTTCTGGTGCTTCGAAAGTTCACGGATCTAGCGAAATCAGATTTTTTTAAATTGTAGAGGCTCGTGAATCTGAGAGTAGAGTAGTTCAGACTTTTCTTCTTAATCCCCCCCCCTAGAGAAACAAGCACTCAGACGAGTAGGGAAGCCGAATGAAGTTAAGTCTCATATCAACTAGTATTCTGACACGTCGATATTGTGAATCTCTCGGCCTTTCGAGATTTTCTCCGTCGATCGGTGTTATAACTTCCGGATATACCTTTTTGCTCTCGACATATCCCAAAGTACAAGAGAAAAAACCCGACGAGAATCCAGCAAAGGCTGATTACATAGAGACGTCCCAATGCAAAGTGAAACAGCGATCGAGCTGTATTCCTATAAAAATTCCTTTAGCATAATAATATCAATAATATATATGTATATTTTACTTACGGATTATATTTACGGTGGGTTGCGGCGGATAATTGTGATAAATTAAACTACAAATGATATGTGAAAAAAACGACAATGTAATGTCATTCGAATACTTGGAGGACCGCGATGAAAATGTTGAACATAATAAAATTATACGAATTTACTTTCTACAAGAATAACTAGTTGTTCGTTTCCTTCTTCTATTTATCGTCCTCTCAATAGTCTGAAGTCTTCGAGGAAAATGTCGATGGAGAAATATTAATAGAAACCCAGTAGAAGGATTCGCTTTTATGTATTAAGAATTTTAATAATCAATATTGTCGGATATATAATACATAATATTAATTGAGACAGTATGGACACAACGTATAATTGTCGCGGTAAGGTGACAAAGAATCTTGACCCCGGCAATTGTTATTTCTCACTTCTCTCGTCGTCGTCGTCGTTTTTTTTCTGTTTCTGTTTAATCTCTAGAGGTGTATTGTACCCCATGGGACGAGGTTTCTTAGGAGGCTCATTTTTTTTAATTTTTTTTTCACTCATCGCTATCACGGCTTTTTTGTTTCGTTTTTGCTTTTTAAACAAAATTAATTACCCTCCCAATACTTCCGACCTTCCGCCACTATCACCGCCTCTCTGTCTTCCTTCACTCTTCCTTTTTTTTTGCCACCTCCCTCGCGGCGCATTATACTATTTAGTCTAATCCCTGATATATAACATGAACCTCGTTCACAATCGTAAAAAAGGATCGTGAGACGAAAATACATAATTTCGGACTGTCACGACCAACAAAACCACCACACAGTTGTTCGTTTGTTTGTTCGCGTTGCGTAATCGAATAACTCTTTGCATCAAATTTAATTGTGTTTTTTTTTTTTTTTAATTACCGTTAATTCATAAGTACGCATTTGTATTTCGCTGGTTCTCTCGCATTTACCTACTTTGTACAACCACGCTACACAATGTGCTATTTTATTTTTTATTTATTTTTTCGCTCAATAAATATTCGATAAATATATCATTGTATTTTATGTATGTATATCATTATCATTATTATAGTATTGCCGTATTAATATTTATAATAATCGCACTATTATCGTCGTCGTTGCTGTTTTTCGTTGCTAATCTTCTCTTCATTCGTCTCTCGCACTTTACTAAAACTCACGGCGTTTTTTTTTTCTTCTTTTTTCCTCGTTTATCTTCATTCTCACAAGTCGCGCATATTTTTCTCCTCGATTTCCTGCCTGGTCAACTATCGTGTAATAATCGCTACAGTCGTTAGCTTCCTTGTATAATATAAATTTTATATAGTTTACAAAGTCTCAGTCTCTCGACTGCTATTACGGCTCAATTCATTTTGTTCTCGCTCTCGTTATTTGTTATAAGCTCTACTTAACTGTATATTTTTCATTTTTTTAAATATAATCGCGTTGTTTCTTGTCCCAATTCTCATGCCCTCGTCTACGCTATCAGTCAACTGCACGCGCACGTATTTTATAATACAATTCGTCAAATTTCGAGGGTGACCAGGTCTAAGGTTGTCGATGTTAGTTTTTTTTTTTTTTTTTTTTTTTTTTTTTTTCAAGTCTCGTCGAACACTTTGAGATGTCTCTAACTCTAAAATATATATACTTGACCGATGACAAATCTATGTTTTTTTCCTCACCTCAATCACCTTAAGAACGACTACCTTACGTAAAAAAAAACCCTCGCGCGTGACCGCGATCGAGAAAATCCCATCTTTACTCCGAATTCTTTCTCGATCGCAACGTGCGAATGGTTTTGCTTTTTTTTTTTTTTTTTTTTTTTTTTTATTAATAATGCACTTTCGGTTCAAGGCAGCTCGAGACGCTGTACAAAGGGTTTCTCGTTACCCGATGGACTCTGTTTCATTCATCAAGTTCGTTTTTCGTTACACGGCGAAAAAATAAAAGTTTGAGCGACTTTTTAAAAAAATCTCTTGACTTCATTCTTCGATTTATATATTTATTCCCTTCGTCACGGTAATAAATTTAGCCTGCGTGATTTCCTTTCTATATTTCTACAGCTTTTTTTTTTTTCTACACGCCTACGACTATCATCGAGGTACTACAAAAATTCTTATGCCTTATCGTTCACTATATCCTCTAAGCTAGATTTAATTCACTAATTGCACCGATCTACATCAGTTGGCTGTATCCAACTCACTTAACGACTATTGCTCTTTTTCGATCACATCACGTACATTCAAGTAAAAATTCTACGTCAATAGTTTTTTTTTTTTAATTTCACGATCTAAGCTCAAAGAACACCTAAACCATAACGTAAGTAGTTTCAGCGATAACGAAATAGAAGAAGAAGAAAGTTACGGTACACTGTCCCGGGCCACCCTGTTTCTTTTTTTTTTTTTTTTTTTTTTTTTTTATCGCGTGACGAAGACTGACGAGTGCATTACATTGACATTATCATTAATTTTATCATTATAATATCGTTAAATTTTCCGTAGAAAAAACATCGTTACTCGACTCAGCTATCTTACCGCAGTTTTTCATTTAATTGGCATCAAATTTTATTGCTTAACGCACCCTAATCCTACGTTTTTCCTGTCTTTTTGCTATAATTATTATATATATAATATATATATATATATATATTTCTTCAAGCCAACGCGACTTTCGATAATCACACTTTTCGAACTTCTTGCGTGTACGTTTGTGTGTTGTGTAATATTTTCGTGTGAACCGTACTGTGCGTCGTAGCGCATACTAATATTATTCAAACATACTTCAGCACTTTCGTTATAGATATTTACATTGTTTCCACCGTTCGTTCGAACTACAGCGAGTAGTAATTTTTCTTTAATTTTTTTTTTTTTCTGTTTTGTTTTGTTGCTTCATTATTACTGGTATTTTTAGTTAATTGTTTGTGACGACGTTAGTTAGTTTAGCAATAGCTTTTAGTCGCAATGATGAGTTTAGTAGTTTAGCAGTAGTAATATATTAGTAATTAGTAGTAAGTGATATAATCACCAATTAGTAGTTTCGTTTTTTTTTTTTTGCAATAGCCGATAATGTTAATAGCAGTAACAATAGATAATTGGTGATAATATTTATCAGTAATCAGTATAGTGGTGATGGCGGCGGCGTCGGTAATGGGTGATAGTTTCAATTATTTCGTAATTATCAGTATAATTGTTTATGTATAGCAATAATAATATTTTTCATAGTTAGTTTTAATGTAGTAGTAGAAGTAGTAGTAAGGAGCAGCAGTTTCAGCATCTTATATAAGTTATTTAGTTTTTTTTTTTGTTAAACTCCTTTCCGTACTTAACTAACGCGGGCTCTCTGCTGTTCCTCCTGCTGCTGCTTGTGTTCTTTTTAAATATTATCTTGTAGTTGAGATTTTTTTTCTAGAAACGATTGAAAAGGGTGCTACCAATAAGCGCAGTTCGAGGAGGGTCGTGTAATCAACAAAAAAAATCAACATGAATTTTTTGGTTTTCAATGAAACGATCAATGTCTTATTTTGATCAACAATAAACTCGTGTGAAATCAATCGTTCATCATCATCCGTTAATAAAACAAACCAAGCTGCCGAAGATTTAATAAAACCATATACAGTATACAGATAATATCCCGAGATTATCAACAAATCCCGATATTAAATAAAAATAGGCCTATTATAACATTATTAACGATATTAATTATGTTTTTTTTTTCCTTTTTTTTATAAAACTCATTTCTAAGAAATAAATTAAACGTTAATGTGGGAAGATGAGAGAGAGAAAGTGATAGTGAAGGGTTGATGGGACGAGGGGGACAGGAGGAGAGAAATTTCCTATTCATACGTGGACGATAAGTAAGATTAGCTAACAGCCTTGGCGATATAGTATCAGGACGAGCACCCTTTCAAGCTTACCTAGAAAAATTACAAACTCAAGCACTGTTTTGTGTTTTTACCTACATTATTCATCTTCGTAGCGAGTATAATGTTTCAAGCACTCGGGTTCTGCTCGAGTCAGGCGTATAGAAAGTACGAATCGGACAATTTATTTCCTTTTCGCAAATATATATCTCGTTGTTTTTTTTTCTTTACTCCATCGCAACCATTTTTTTCGCTTTTTTCGAATAATAATAATAATAGTAGTAGTATAGTACATTATTGTAGCTGCCAATAAGGGCCGCTGACCAACGCATTCGATGGTTCTAACTCTCATTAATCTTTATCCTTTTGGCGTCCGTCACTTTTTTCATCCAAATTAATCTCATTCGACGAAGTTCGTTGTAACTTCATAGTATTAAATATTACTTTGTGTATTCTTGTTTTTTTGTCTCTCATTTGATAAATCAATCTCTAGCTAGCAGCCTCTGGTGACTAGTCCGCACTAGTCCGTACTAGTGTTAGCACTAGCCTGAGCATTAGGCATAAACAGTTATTAAACAAATTTTCTTTTGTCGTTGTAATTCCATCATCGTTACAGTATTAAATTCTCCTGCACCAAAATCCCATGATTAAATATAGGTTGCTTCTTCGTTAATTCTCATGATCTCTACGACCTCGCTCCGGTAGTTTGTCTATCGTCTAAGGTATTTTTTGCCACTTTATTCAATTCTCATCGAGGTCATCTAGTAACAAACGCTTAATAATAATCAAGGCAACAATAACTTCATTTTTTTTGTTGTGTTTTCTTTTTATCGTAGGCCTGTGCGTTCTCCGTGATGAACTTTGATCACGATTCTTTAAAAAAAAAAAAAAAAAAAAAAAAAAAGAAAAATCGTGTGTACTTGGCGTCGAGAACCGAGATCGATGATCTCTGAGAACTCGTGCTGGAAGACCTCCTACAGACAATGTAGCGGAAATGGAGTGGACGGGGAAATTGGGAGAGGATACAAACCGACCAAAAGAGGATTACAAAGAGGGACGAGGGTGATAACGTGGGCTCTGTTTTCATAATTTTTCTCTCACGAATCGCGCGTACGAAATTTAACGCTTGAGCACACAAGGAAGATCGTAAAGACGTTATCTTCCGTTTTTCAATATTTAAGGAACACGCGATGTCCCGTATATAATCGAGCCGTACGAGGAACAGCGCTCGGAGGACTTGACGTTTTTGCGTATAAACTCGCACCCAATGTTACGTATCTGGCAAGACACTCGAGTAAAAGCGTGATCGCCAATCTATTCGTGTAATACATTTTGTGATTTGGGACTTTAATTTCCCGGTGTCACGGGGGAGACTTTGGCCGGCCACTCTTGTCTTGCATCACTTGCGGCTGAGACTGTTGCTGCTGTTGTTGTTGTTGCTGTTGCTGTTGTTGTTGATGATGGTGCGAAGTTGGATCCTGCGAAACCCCGAGGTCGTTACCCATCATACCCCCGGGCCCGCCTTTGTCCACGACGCTGCTCGTGTGCACGGGATGGAAGTATCGTTCTGAAAGTAGTAAACTGATTTTTAATTCTACGCGATGGTCCTTGGCCAGGATCGGGGGTTCGTCATAGCGATTATCCGGTGACGGATAATGTTCGATTATGGTCGATTAGTGAATACGATCGAAGAACTCACCCTCGTCCATTGCCGATGGTGGCTCGCCAGGTGTACCGGCTATTATCGGAGTGATCATGTTGTAATCGTCCTCGAGATTGATGAACGGCCCGGTGTTCCAGCGGGGCGGCACGTTCGACACCGTTCTCTGGGTAGCCACGGGCCTCGTTACCGATACGGGCGACGAGAAGAGGGACAGATTCGTCGGTGAGATGACACCCGACATCGAACTTATCGTCGGATAGGTGAATATTTGCTGAAAAATCATTATGCACATGAAAAATTTGCTTTTTACAATATGCATAGAAGTTTCTAAGAGAATCAACGCTAAGCAGAGAAGCGTATTTTTTAATACATTGTCAAAGTTTATTGAAGTTGTCAAACCCGTATTGAATTTAAAAAAAGTTGGGTATTTATCAAGAGTATTATCAATAACGACATTTTGGTGAATACATAAGCTGTCAAGTTCCACAACAATTTTTTTTTTTCATGTCAAAAAATACACAGCAAAATAAGAATGAACAGAAAAATGCCTAAATGTTCTTTGAAATTTAACTGATAAAGCGAAAAAAAATTTAGTGAATCCGAGCGTACGGATGTGTTGAAAAAAAATCGAATGGCAACGAACAGACGCTTCTTTCCTTTTTTTGAACTCCAGCAGATAATACACACCTGTCCAGGCTGCGAGTGAAAATGTGCGAAGGTGTACTCTCTGCTGGTGTGGGGAGCCGCGACGAGTATCCTCGTCGGACTTTTTCTACCCCCGGGATCGACGGAGCTCTGACAACCGGAACTGACGAGACCGACGGCCGCAGCTGCCGCGGCCATTTGCTGTTGTTGCTGCTGCTGCTGCTGTTGCTGATCCTGACTACCGAGATCGGACGGATCCGTCGGTGACGTTGAGGAGGTCGGCGGTGAACCGGCGCTCGTCGCCGTCAGCTCGCCGGTCGAGCGAATGATGGCAACGGGCCTCGCCATCGGTGCCGGAGGCGGTGGCGGAAGCATCGAGCTCGGATAATACTGTGAGAACTTTTGCACCCCAGCGCGTTGTCCGGCGAGTTGTGCCTGCAAAATCGCATACCACCGATCATCGATCGACCCGCGTGCACGCGATCCATCCACCCCGGGCACGCTCATTTACTTCTCTTCATTTGATCGCGCGCGTTACAATTTTTCGGGATTACTTTTTTTCTTTTTTTTAAATTTTTTTATACATGTGCAAATTGTATACGTGGAGTTTACAAACGTCAAGTATTTCATTTTTTATGCCTCTCTTTAGGTTTAGCCTAGGGTGACTGGAACACGGGGGTTGCAGGTCGGATTTTGCCGCTTTGAGTGTCGCGCCAACGAATATATTTATAACACCCAGGGGACTTTGAACTATGTTTTCGAATAAATTGTGCTCATTGGGAAAACTTCGGGAGGATGAACGAATTAATTTTCGATGACAATGTTTGACTTCCTGGCGAGATAAAATTGATACTGTGTGCAGTCGAGATCACTGACTTGTCGGTAAAAAATATTGAAATTAAGGTAAAGTGGCAAAGCAATGTTTATTGCGATAAGGTTCGTCACGCTCCACCACTATCGCCTGATATTCTTTGTGCCAAATTCAGTACTTCGACTCTATACTTGTTGCATAAAATATTTTTCTGCGAGTCATTTGAGGTAACAGTAAACTACGCGAGCTCCAGGACAACAGCTATTTATGCAATATTTTTGGACTCGTCAGAAAACCAGCGAGTCCGTTTACTTTGCCCAATTTAAAAGGACAGAAAAAAAAAAAAATTGATGTCTGCGAGAGGTGGAGTAAAGGTGTTGCAGGTCGGGTGATGAACAGATGCGGTGATAGCGCGACACTCTGGCGGTTCTTACGGGGCCCGGAAGCTACCTGGGGTAGTTGCTGAGTGTTCTCGGCCTCCTGACAAACGAAAGTCACGAAATCCGAGAGTGTGTCGTGGCCGTTTTCCGGATACTTGACAACCCCCGCTGACACAGGATGCTCGGGTTGGTAGTAAGCTAGTCCGGACATACTCTGGCCGGATCCACTGGCGAGGCCCTCGTGCGGTGAGTGAAGACCTGAAACAACGTGTGACGAAATTATCGGCTTTAAAAATTCAGCCAAGAACCGCCTTTCCTCGACCTCTCAACCACCTTCATCAACCCCTTCCTACCAAAAGAGTCCACGTAGCTACCATAAATTGATTTTTTTTTTTTTTTTTTTTTTTTTAATTATTCTCCTAATCCAAGAGAACAAAAAATGACAAAAAAATTCAATGAAAATTTTTAACTAACAATAATAAAAATAATGCGAGCGCAAATTGTATTCCCGTTAAAGTTCGTGACTGCGTCTCGGTTGTGAAATGAATATTGACACGAGTTACAAATAAGAAAAAAGAATTTGATTAATTGTTAAAGAGGATTGACGGTGGTTAAGTCGGTAACAGCGTTACGGCGATTTTGGCGATCGGATTGTTTAGATAGAAATTTACAGTTATTATGTAAGAGGTATGGACACTATAGTTTTTGATTATAGTATAGTAATAGATAAGGCACTTCCAAGCGTGAGGCTGGCTGGCTGAAAGTTATACATGTATATCATATGTATGACCATTTTTGGTGCATACATACATATTTACATGTACGGTGCAACGACAAACATCAAACAGCAATGTAACAACGATAAAACAACACATCAAGAAACATCAATGATAACGACAACATCAACATTAACAATTATCATTATGTATGATATATTATATATACGTATATATATATATACATATATATATAATATATATAAGTAAACAACAACACCAACATCGCAACAACTTTATATAGTATGTATGTATATAAAATACGAAAATGCTCATGTGTAAATGTTAGAATGTCAGAAGACGAGAAGCGTGTCTTCTGCATAGTTGCAACGAAGAACACGTCCTTTCGATTTTTTATCTCATGACAAATTTTTTTTTTTTTTTTTTTTTCAATTCAAATTGTGTATAATTTACGTAAGTAAATTTTCGAATGTAGAAGCGATGTATTAATTATCGTACGGAGCATAAACGTTGAATTGCAAGATTTCAGTAGAAAAAATAGAGAGAAAAAAAAAAAATGAAACAATCAATTATGGTCCGCATCCAGCATACGACATACCCAGAGCATTGGCCGTGTTACAGTGAGAGTGAGATAAGAGATATGTTATTTTTTTTTTAATGATAAATAACAAATGGTAACGAAACGGATTGTGTTGTGCACAGAATGTGTGTACAGCATTGTGTCAGATATCGTATACGGTATTATCTCGTCTCGACGCAGTTACGTTCATGCTTTCCTCATTGTAGATTTTTTTGTTGCTGTTGTTTTTTTGTTTTTTTTTTTTATTTTTATTATAGTGAAAAACATTTCACGGGAGAGTGAGGCAGAGAGTTAATTTTTATAATCCATGGTACGTAAAAAAAAAAAAAAAAAAAAAAATCATTAAATCTCAAGCGGAATCCAATTGATCCACTTTGACCCGCTCTCCCCTGTAAATTATAAGTTGCATCTCTGGAACAATATTGTAACATCAATGTTGTCGTTCCAGCGTTGCAAAACGATTTTTTTCAACCAAAGTATGAAAATTAAAAATGATGATAATAATAATAAAAAAAAATAATAAAATTAATAAGATATTTTTTCGCGATGGTCATAATATGCGACGAGGCAATAAGTGGGTTTACGACATCAAGACGAGGGTTTTTGGTGGGGGTTGGTGGTCGGGCAGACGGATAGACAGACAAACGAACATACATAGACAGATAATATATATAGACAGACGAACGGACAGACAGACACATTACAGTGATATTAAAAGTGAAACAGCGAATAAAGACAGAATAGACACAGCTAGCTTACCGGGCGTAGGGCAGGTGGATGAGAGAGATAGATCATAGATGTTACAGAGAGTGTAGCTAATATGCTGCGGTTGTTAGCAATATTTGTATATATGTATGTTGAAAAAATCTGCCCGTCCGTCTGTCCGTGAGCGTCCCCAACCCCCAGCAGATTTCATTCGCCGTTCCATACGAATCGCAATTTTTATTAACACTATTGTTCTTCAGTTGTGTTTCCATAACGGTAATCCCTTAAATATCGTAAATTTAATTTTAGATTAATTTGCGAAAAATTCGTCGCTGCAGGTGTTTCATTGAAAGCCGATCGACTCGACGGACAGACCA
The DNA here is from genome assembly GCA_963978505.1 of Listrodromus nycthemerus. Classification (NCBI taxonomy): domain Eukaryota; kingdom Metazoa; phylum Arthropoda; class Insecta; order Hymenoptera; family Ichneumonidae; genus Listrodromus; species Listrodromus nycthemerus. The sequence goes on along the minus strand of OZ021682.1, from coordinate 19,407,662 downwards.
GCCAGACGGACAGGCAAACCGATAAGAGTGATAATTCAACGAGTCATCGACTCTGTACAAATTAAATACATTCGTGTAAACTATTTTTTTTTTTTTTTTTTTTTTTTTTTTTTTTTTTTTTTTTTTCATTGCGACACAGATATCAATACGAATGCAGTCGTCTCCTTTTGTTTCGTTGGCCTGATACATACATAGACACACTATCTTCGTTGCTGCACTGCTGAGAACTGGCGTCCTTCCCCTCCTCGACCATTTTTATGCTCCTTCTCTTATCCTTTTAATTTAATAGTACATACCATCGCGATTTATCGAGTTCTCGTTTCGCTCCGACAACGGATTCGCGCGAAATATTTTTTCGTATCTCGTGGGCGCTATTATTAATTTTTTTTTTTTTTTTTGGCGTTATTCATCCTTCACCTAGCTCGCAGCTATCGCGCTTTTTATAGACTAAACGGACGAAGGGTGCGGTGTGGGCCTGTTCGGAATGGTCGGGTCTCTCGTTAACGAGAACAGAGCGCCCTTGCTGCGAAAGATAAAGTAAAGAGTCCACGACGAAAATTGCACCGAGGCAATTAAAATCGAATCAAACTTCGCTTTGACTTTTCTTTCGTTCCAGCAATTTTTTTTTCAATGCGCAGATAATAATACAAGATAGGTCGCGCCAACAATCGTGCACACAGCTGCAGGCGGCTAGTTAGGCACACTTAATGCAACATCGACATCATATATAAAGGGTTTACACACATATATATATATATATATATATATATATATATATTTATATGTATATATATAAACATGTAAGTACTTCGTGATATAAGTTTGAAGTTCAGGGATTGCTGATGTTGATGACGAGGTCGGGGGATGGTCGAATCGTCATTGCGCAATCGGACGTCAGGCGTGACTCCTGGTGAACCGTAACTGCGCACGACAATGTCACAGCTGATGGCAATAACTGAGAGACAAGGGGATTTTTCTGTTTTTTTTTTGTTTGTTTCCGATTGTCGATTGATTTTTTTTTTGTGTTTTTTTTTGTTTTTTTTTTTTGTTTTTTTTTTTTTCAAATAAATTTTCTATATATTTTTTTTAATACACATGTAATATTGATGTATAATATGCAACGGTGTGTGAGAGGTGGAGTGAGATATATATAGAGAGATACATAATGTTATAATACGTTTTAAGAGAAGAAGAGATAGACAGATAATAGAGAGATAGAGAGACGTGACATGAGACAAGCATCCGCTAACGTTCCAGGACAATGCCATATAAGTGGTGGACCAATGTAGGTATATTATATATATATATATATATATATATATATATATATATATATAGAGTATGTATATGTAGAGAGAGATAGAGAGTGCAGCACAACTACCAATAGTAATACCATATCAAGAGCCATGACGAGCGCGCGCGAATTTTTATCGCACGAAGATTAGCGTTTTCCTTTTTTTTTTTTTTTTTTTTTTTTTTTTTTTTTTTTTTTTTTTTTTGTATCTTCCTCGTTACATTTAATGTGCGTCGAACGACCTATGTTCCGGCACAGTTTTCCATTGTACGGAAAGGACCGAGTGCCTATCGAATAATTTAATTTTGTTTTTTGTTTTTTGTTTTTTTCTTTATGTTAATTTTTTTTGCCCGTCACGCTGGCGCGTTCTCGATACATGTATAAATATATCCAATATACGTAATACACATATATATGAAGAAAAAAATGAGAAAAAAGTGCTGCTAAAGGGGGGGGGCGGGGGTAAGGGGTACACATATAATATGTATATATATAGTATATATATTGTACAGTGACGATGCAGTGACACAGTTGAGTCGTGCTCGCGACTCGACTTCTCCACGACAATGTATCGTGGCAAGATTGATTGACAATTGAATAACAGAATTATTTTTATAGAACATCCGAACGAATAAATGATAATGGTGAATTAATTGAAATGAAAAATCGAACGCCACGTCGAGAATGAGTTGAACCATTATTTGAGGCGTATCGATGAAACCTCAGTTGATGAAGAAAACGATGCGAGCTACAAAATCACTGCAATTGTGACAACAAAGATAACGATACGAATTATTGCGGCAACAATGAAATAATAAAAAGTCGAAGGACTTAACGTGAATTTAAAAAAAAAAAAAAAAAAAATTCAGAGATTTACAGCGAGGGTTTAATTTTTTTTTTTTTTTTTTTTTTTTTTTTTTTTTTTTAATGGAATAGATCTTGAGAGGATGTTGGCTCATCGATCTTGAACCACAATACATTGACGCACAATTCATAAAATACATATACATACATGTACAGTCGCATGTAAGTACGTGGCAGTTGTGTATGTGCGTGTGATAGCTTTTACAACCGCGACGCACAGATACACGTGAGGTACGCATATAACATCATAACCAATCACAAAGTACCTTTTGGTCGAGTTAGCGAGCTTCTCTCAACGCTCGGGCTCAGACTGAAACAGAGATCACGCGTAATTTCGCTATTAGAGTGATTCTCATCGGTCGTCCTGGGTCATCGTTGTCGCCGTCGTCCAACTCTTCGTCGTTGTCTTTATTTTATTTAATTTAATTTTTTTTACTTTCTTTTTTTTTTTTTCCCTCGACTCGAGACTCATCGAAGCGATTTGCATACAGTTGCGGAGGAATGCCTCGTACATTATTTCTATCGCGCATAACGCTATCAATCGCACTTGCGCTCTGTCATCGGATTCACAATTCGTTAGTCGTGTGCGCCGCACGTGCGCCACTTCTCGAGGATTTCGTCGAAGGTGCAAGCTGCCTGTACGGGAATTCGCACGACTTTCCTTTCGCGGAATGCATTTTTTTTTTTTTTTTCTGCTCATCATCTTTCTCTTCTCTTCGCTAACAATATCGTTCGCAGCGCCACACAGATTCGACTACTTACTTAAGATGATGACTGGATGAGCTCGAAATGGGTCTATCGCACACTGGACATTGTCACTTTTTTTTTTTTTTTTTTTTCGTTTATTTTGGCGTGTGTGTGTGTGTGTGTGTTATTTTTTTTTATGAGCGAGAAAACGAGAAACGATCACATCGCTCGAGACGGACAAAAAAAAAAAAACGAAAAATACCTTGGGTTACCTTCACATCGTAGGTACAATAAAATCTAGTAGTTTAATATTTAAAACGGGTAAACGTACTATTATTTTTTTTTTTTTTTTTTTTGGCATAATAGCATATGTTTATATCGTTGTAGTGTCAATCGATATAAGATGTTTGTTAGTTGAAAATTATTACGATTATTAAGCGTACACGATGAAGACAGATGTGTAAGATTATTATTTAAAAAAAAAAAAAAAAAAAAAAAAAAAGTGGGGATCGTGTTAGTGAACGAATGCGTATCCAAACGGGATGACGACGCAGACCGATCGGCGCAAAGTCGAGAAGCGAAAATGTGTCGACTGCGCGGACGATCTGTGTGTTAATTTCTTCGTAAAATTTTGCGAAACGCAGATTAACAGGGCAAACGAGGGTCGCCCTCGCGTTCATTCGATCGTATAAATGAATGCATTTATTTAGAATTTTTTTTTTTTTAAATATAAATACGGTGAACATACCAGTTTGGGAGTGAGGCGAGTCCATTCCGCGATGGCCATCCTCGGGCCTGAGGACGGGGGAGAAGGTCGGGGCGCTCGAGACCGAAACCGTCGGTGCCTTTTCAGTCTTGTCGTTTCTTATGAGCTGGTGCACCGGCGGTGGACCTGTAAAGGCAGAAAAAAAAAAAACATTTTATCGTCAATCGAATTCAAAGTTTATCTGAAAAAAAAAAAAAAAAAAAAAAAAAAAAAAACCCAAATCATTCGTATTTCACGTGACCGACAATTTTTTTTCTATCTACTTATTAATTATAAAATAACGATGAAATAAATATTCCTGTGTTTCAATAAATTTCACGTAACATCGAGGCATTTTTTTTTTTTTTTTTTTTTCATACGACATCACTCCGATAAACGTGTATCATTGTTTTATCGTCTCCGTAAAACCAAAGCGACACATACGAGCATGTCTGAAATTCCATTTTCCCCGTTCGTGACACGGAATACACCATTCTTGCTTTTTTCCACTCGACGAATTTCCAGACGATGGAAAAATCTCTTCTCCGAGACAGTCTCGTCGAATCTGATAAAAAGGCGAATCTCTCCGGCGACTCGGGGCACCGGGGGGAGGGGGAGGGAGGGAATACGGGCGCTCGGAAGATTTCATCAGGAAAGGAAGCGAAAGAGATTGAGGGAAAGGAGCTTCGCTGCTGCTGCCGGTGGATATAGAGAAAAGGAAGAGGTCTCGCGAAGAGCTAAGGTAGACGTATAGTGATTTTGAAACTTACTGAAGCTAGCCGCGGGCTGAGCGTGATCCGCGGCCGAGGCTGCGGATGGAGGGGTGTAGCTGCTGCAGTAGTACGGCGGGTGCTCTATTTTGATCGCGTTTATTTGAGGCTGCATGTCGCTGAGGTCATGCAGTATGGACGCTGAAACGAAACGCACAAGAACACACACGTACACGTGTAATATATTGCATACGAAAAAAAAAAAAAAAATGGTAATTTCAATAAACACTATAATACAATATGAATATATAACGACTCTGAAAATATCTTCGTGACACGAAATTTCATCTTTGGTGAGTGTCGTAAAAAAAAAAAAAAATTTCACTCGGAGAATTTTATGTGCTCATGAAGATATCCACAGGACGAGGATACGTAAACATTTGTATCCGTATATGTACAAATATACGAATATATTTTGTGCATATAATTTATAAATGCTGAATTTTTATTTATTACGAGAAGAGAGCGGTGCCTGAAGTTTCATCTGTTTTATTTCTTGGTCGAATCGAACGAGCGACGAATTGTACCGGTCGCCGTTACAACTCCGTTCGCAGCGTATTTAATTCGAATGTAGTCTCGTTCGGGAACACTCCGCGAACCCGATCGAGTGATCGATCGAGTACGCGAGTGTGCAACGGCGCGAAGAAAAGAGTACAGGAAAAAAAAAAAAAAAAAAAAAAAAAAAAAAAAAAAAAATAAAGAGCAAATGAGAGAGTGGAGTGGTGGAGAGAATGGAAAGACAGAATTAAGGAATAAAAAAAAAGAAAATAAATAAAGAACGAACGAGACACGGTCGCATGGAGATTCAAACGACGTTTCGAGTTGGACTACTTCGATCGGTCGAGTGAACGCGCCCGGTACGACGGTGCGACGGGAGAGCGGGAAAGCGCGGAGCCATTCGGTATAGGTACGCGGTACGTGAAGTGAATACGGACGGGAGTGCTCAGACACGGCCCAGCGGGTCGAGCACAACTCGCTCTTCTCTTGGGAACGATCAATTCGCTCTTCTCTGCCGTACTCGTCCACGCTCTCTTTCTCACTGACGCTTCTTCCTCAGCCGTGATTCCCTGCTGGTACATGCTTCATCCCCAATTTTTCCGACTTCACACGTTGACGGAGGTAAGACCTGACGTTTCTCATCCGAATCCAACATTCACAAAGATCCCGTGAACACTATTCTTCGAGAATCGAAACGCATCTACGTCATGTAACAATGTCACGTTTTTTTTGTAACGTTGATAAAAAATGAACACGGCAGAAACGATACGTTCTCAAAGTTTTCGGATAGTCGTCGAAAAATTGATGATTTTTTAAAACGTCAAACCAGTCACAGACCGGAGGTTTTTATGGGTCGTTATAGAGTCTCGCCTTTTTTTTTTCTCAATTTTTAGGCAGACGATTCTCGTCCGGAACTCGCATTCTTTCGAATTCTCCCAATTTCATACGTGGTATGTAGAACTGACGTTCCTCATTTTTACCGTCGCTAGACGAGCTAGACGAATTTTTCGGAGGCCTCATGGGGCCTGCTGGCGATGCCGGACTCGGCCGAGTGAACTTCAGCGTTCTATGAAATAGGAGATGGACGGATAGACCACCGGGCGAGTGAGAAATGGAAGTGAAAAAAAAAAAAAGACGAAAAAAAAAAAAAAAATGAAAAACGCCTGTCTATGCACGAGTCGCATAAATGACTGTGGCGAGAGAGGGTGGCGTTGAACGTGGCGCTGGAGCAGCGTGAAGCATTGTCGTGGACGAGAGGAAAAAGCCTGCACACGCTGGGGATACCAGCGGTGCACCGGTGGGGAACGAGATGTTTTTTTATCCCCCTTTCTCTTCTCGCCATATCGCGTCCTGTTCGCTGCTCCATGTCGCCCCAATTCTCTCTGCCGCCCTCGCACCGCCCCCCCCCCCCACAATTTTTTTCTTCCTTTCTCTTCTTTCTCTCGGCTGGCCGTCGGATTTTTCGAAATATCTTCCCGTGATCGCGATTTTTTTGTCCGCGTCCCGCGCAACCGAATCATCATTGAGCGGCAGCTAGAAAAAAAAAGAGAAAAGAAAAATAAAAAAAAATAAAAATGCATAAATAACATAGCGAGAAAGTCAGAGGAGGCTTCGCTTTCCTCGATCGGTCCGGAAAGGCAGAATTCGGAGGAGACGGACGTACTACGGTCGGGGGATGAAAAGTAAACTCCGGTTTTCCAAGCACGATCTTGATTTCGCCTTAGCGAACGGACCCGCCTCCTCTCCCTGCACCATCGTTTTATTTCGTTCTTTTTCATTATTTTTCTCTCTCTCTCTTTCTCTATTTTTTCTATCTTTCATCCCTCTCGTCCCGTCTCTTCTTCCCCTTCGGTCCTCATTCGGTGTGTCTCCTTCGTCCGTAGATCGTACGAGCGGGCGTTCCCTCGTGAACCGGTCGTGAGAAAAATTATTGGTCACGCTTCGCTTTCGTCCCCCTTCCCTACATTTTTCTCATTCCTCCTCCACTTCGTCTTCTTCCTCCTCTTTATTTTTCTTCTTTTTATTCTTCCTCCACTTTCGGCCAGATAAGAGAAAGAGATGAGAGGAAAGAGGACTCGTTGCGATTCGCGAAAGCGCTGCTGGTGCAGTCCCTGACGCCCGTGGCTCGAATAGCCGAGTGAAAGAACGAGCGAGAAAGCTCGATCCGAGCTATCTCGCTCGGCGACGAACGAACGCGCCAGTGAGTGAGGCCGTGAGCATTGTTCGGCTTCTATTAATACGCCCGGGTTGCATACTAATCTACTGCTGTGCTACCGTCGCGGCTGCTACCGGCACTGGTGCTGGTAGGACCGAGAGACGACGAAGATGATGAGGGACGAGGAGAAAGAGGCGAAGGAGAGCGGGCTTTTCGGTGCTGCGGCCGGCGAGCGCACTTGCGTTTGTCGACGGTTCGTTTCGAATCCCACGACGGTTCCACGAGAATCGACGGAAGCCTCGTACGCGACGTCCTGGGCTATCAATGCAGATCAAGGAACAGTTCAGGGATTTCTGGTGAGAAAAAAAAAAGATTATTTTAATTGGCAAAAAATTTTTGGATGATGTTGCAGGAGAAGTTCGAGGGCTTTAACAGCTTGGGCATCGAAGTGCTCCAAATTCGTAGACGAGTCGATGGAGTTGCCCGTTCTCAGAGTCCGGTGAAATAATGTCCCACGTTTTTTCTTAATCCGCTGTCGTTGCCGAATTTTAATCCGGTTGTCCCGGAAATAAATGATTATTTATTTTAATGTATTTTTATTTTTTATTTAATGAACTGAAGAGAAGGCGTTTTTTTTTTGGGATCTTGGGAAACGGAATCGGATCGATTGTTTGGGATTATCGGCGGATACGTCGACGTCTCGTAGAAAAATACTTCTCGATTGGTTTACAAAAATGTAGGGTAATATTCGTTGTTTAAAGTTAGACAGATTTGCCCTTCGTAGAATCTTTTTTAATTGCTTGGCTTTTCGAGTTACGAGCGGATTAAGCCGAGCCCAATGAGACCTTCCCGCTCGGCTCTGGGCGACGTGCTCATTCGCTGAATTTTAATTGCCCGTAATTCGAAAACTTTCTACTGTAATTAACTTTTGCCCGGAGGTAAAGTTTTCACAGTTTAGAAAGCCCAAATACGACCCTCACACTTTAACGTGCCAATTCTGTACCGTTTATTTTTGTTTTTCGCTGGATCTGTATAACGACGACGACGACGACGACGAGAGTGTCGACATTCCTTAATTTATTTAAAAAACTAAACCTCACATCGACACAAATACAATTAACGATATAAAAGGATGCTTTCAAAAGGTATTCGGAAGCGTTAATTAATTACCTTTCGAAAGCATCCTCCGTGGGGTGGAACAACTGAATGGCTACAGTTATAGTAGATAGAAGAAGTTCGCCAAAGATTCCTCACGTCGTGTGGATATAGCGAGACATCGAGTTACATAAATTTGAGAAAATCCTTCGTCATCGCGTTACCTCGAGTATTATTATACAAACAATTATTGTATACTAATACGCGCACCACTCTCGTGTATCTCGTAAAAAAAAAAAAAAAAAAAAAAAAAAAAATTAAATAAATTGTTTCGTGCTTTTCGTACGTGGTTGCTGTATCGATGACAAAAAAAAAAAAAAACCAATTTGTGTTCAATTAATTTCTCGTCGTACCTTTTGAAAGCATCCAGAGCTCCTTCGAGCTGAAGACACCGGTCGCAAGGATTGTGTCGTTGCAGACGACACCGTTATACAGTTCGTGGTATCCTGCACCTGGGAACAAACCCAATCGATAATATCTTTTTTTTTTTTTGTTTAAATATCGATTCGATCGATTCTCTCCTCGAACCCCCTTCATTTTATTTTCTCGTCAATCACGGCAAAGCTCCCCGAGTACGATTTATACGTACGACAAAAAAAATTAAATGTTACGAATTGTAATACGTTCGATTCTACGACTGTATCGAACCTCACCGAAATGCGGCGACTCTTCGAGGGTCTCCACGACGAGCCACGAAATTTTTATACCCTCGGCTGGGTCAACACGTCTCTCGAAGATAAAGGAAAATTATTTTCTCCCTGTCCTGTACGAACATTCTATTTTGCAACGGCAATCCATAACCTTTGTCTGATCGTTCTATTGTGATTAAATGTGTGGCATGTAAAAAAATAAAATAAAATACCTTTTCGCCGTCTTTCCTCTTCCTTGTTAGCGTTGCAGATCCCATTTAGAACTTCTGGAAGCAAAAGAGTAAGGATTTGGGCGTTAAAATGCGCGCAGCAGCAAAAAGCGAAAAGCTTTATTTTATGTACATATACATACATATATATATATATATATACACTTATAACATATATATATATATATATATATATATATATATATTCGAGTATGGTTTGTGACTTTGTAACCGACACGGAAGTGCGGTACGGTGACAAACTTTCTATCGGATTTTCCCCTCAACGAGGTCGTCGGCGTGTCGCAGTGTGCATACGGTCCCTCTGGCATAACGAAGAAATACCGCGGGTATTTCGCACACATACAAAAGAAGAGGGTATGTACAGAGTGTATGTATAAGGAGAGCCGTGCAGAGAGCATTGCCGAAAAGAGGACGCGCGACGAAACGTCGCGAAGGGTGATTCCACAACGCGCCCTCGAGCTTTTCTCACACTTTTCCTATGTATCTGAAAAGCTCTGTATGTATACATATTACCGGCAAAGATCGCGGTATAACGACGCATATACAGACTCGCTGTTACGGCTCTCTCGGCCGGTCGCGCTCGCAAATTTGAAAAGTTTCAACGACGAAGCTAGAGAAACCGCAGTCTGCTCTAACGCTGGACAGCGAGAAACGAATCGTTCTTTCCGTTCCACCGCGTCGTCTCGCGAGCTTCCTTCATCTCCGGAAACTCCGAGCCGAGGTCGAACTTACCGAGGTCGCTCGACAAATTTTTTTTTCTCCTTGTAACAGCCAATTTGTTTTTTTTTTTTTTTTTTTTTTCGTTCGTGGTTTAGGAGATGAAGCAATTAAATTTGGTAAATCCAAGGCTTCGTCTCCAGAGAACTTTTCCTCTGGGAAATAAAGAAAAAGGTATTCGAATGTTGCAGACTGTTTCGGTTTAAATTGTCTGTGTCACGAGTCGGCTCGACGAAAAATATGATTTTTTTGATGATCCTTGTCGATAAGCATTTTTTTTTTTTTGTACACGCTTCGTTACCGAAGTGTATTTTGTCTCGGGAGGCGAAGATTTTCTCTCGACTGTTCGACGCTACTTCGGTTCAATCAATGCGAAAACTTGACGCGACGATAAATTTGATTTTCGTTAATATTCATCCTCCTCGATAAACTACCTGTTAGCGTCGTGGAAATTTCGTCACATCGAATTTGCTCGAGTGGAAGAACCGTCGTTCTCTTGTCGCGCACGCCTCCTCCTTCCAAAAACTTAATAACCTTCGGAGGATTTATTATTACACAGGATGTGCGCCTTTCTGCGCGGCTGCGCGCCTCGCGGAAATAATTCGATTACGCAACGGTATCACCGAAATACACGCGACAAGAGTGAGAAGCACGGGTATTCCGAGGACGGGGGGGTGTTCGAGGCGGGACAAGAGGGTTTGTTTGCGTGCCTAGAGTCGGCTCGTAGGCGACGTAATAAGAGCCTCGAGTGACAGACTATGAGGCAGAGGTGGAGGCCGACAGCTACGAGGACACACACGACAGAGAAGCGAGCGAAGCGAAGACGCGAGCTTGGAGGTTGAGAGCTTGGATAAACAGCCCGGGACCGGAAGCGCTTGGGAACGATGCGAGGAGAAAAAACGAGACGTTACATTCGCCCGAAAATTCCAAGATTGGAGAAACACGAAACTCAAAAAGAAAACGAAATAGGCGAATAAAATCACAGTTACAACGAACGACGTATCGTTGGGTTCGAGTCGTTGAAAGGAAATCGTGGTTCTTTCGACGATTTCTTGATCTAGCTCCGTTTCCGAAGCGCACCACGTCTACGAGATTTCGAACTGTTTGAGAAAATTGTCTCAACGAATTTTCAAATTTTCGACCGGTCTGCCAAGATATTGGAGCTTGCTGATACATAAACCAAATTTCTGCGCAATAAGCCGAAGATTGGAGAACGTGGAAAGTAAAAAAATTGATATAAAAAAGGGAATAAAATTAAACCTCGAACGGAAGATATATTTTTGGGGGTCCGAGCCGTTGAAAGAAAATTTTGGTTTGCTCAATGATTCATCGATCTATGTTCTTTTTCAGCACTCACGACTTCTATAATTCTACGGACTGCTCTAAAACATTGTCTCAACGACTTTTCAAATTTTCGACCAGTCTGCCAAGATATTGGAGCTTGCTGATACATAAACCAAATTTCTGCGCAATAAGCCGAAGATTGGAGAACGTGGAAAGTAAAAAAATTGATATAAAAAAGGGAATAAAATTAAACCTCGAACGGAAGATATATTTTTGGGGGTCCGAGCCGTTGAAAGAAAATTTTGGTTTGCTCAATGATTCATCGATCTATGTTCTTTTTCAGCACTCACGACTTCTGTAATTCTACGGACTGCTCTAAAACATTGTCTCAACGACTTTTCAAATTTTCGACCAGTCTGCCAAGATATTGGAGCTTGGTACCGTTTCAACGAAACATAAAAGACACTCGCTGGTACGCAGTCGAAACACACACGTACAGTATTTAATCGCAAAATCACAACCTGCAGCGTAGTACAGCGAGGAGAGAAGCCGCAATTAGAGAAACGCATAATATAACTCCGACGAATATAATGACTATATATACATTCATGGCAGAATGACGATCACGCGAAAGTAAATCAACATAAGGCGAGGGACACGCTGCGAGGAGGCTGCTACAAGATGTCCGTCGCCTATTTATTTATAGAGTCGAGCGCGAGCGGGAACGCGTGGTCGCATACAAAAACACGCACGAAGACACATTCAAACACAGGGGAATAATAGTTCGTCGGTGTTCACGAGTTGTGTGTGCTCGAAGCTTCTTTTCTCTCTTCGTCTCTCGGTAGCTGTTTCGTACCTCGTGCAGGCTCTTCCTAAATCTCTAACCGAGCTCCCGGTACAAAGATATCCTCGAGAATTTTCCGAGTGGAAAATTGCGGAATTCTCAAACGAGAGACACGCTCATATGCAATCTGGTATTTTGTCGCTTGTTTAGTTTCGAACTTCCGATTTTCGTTTTTGATATTAAAAAAAAAAAAAAATGAAGGAACTTTATCGACATGATATTTTCGGTAGACGTGCGACTCTTCTTCACTGTCTATATAATATATAATGTAATAGCGAAAGGATCGAGAAAAGCATCAAAAGGGCTGTGAATAATTGTTGAGCGGTCGCCGACGATAGATGAGAAACCTCTTTCGAGGGTGTGAAACGTAACGAGCAGAGGTGTGCTTTTGCTGATTCAAAGTAAGGAGAAGGAACGAGGAATCTAAAGTACCCGAGAACTGTGAAGCTGTAGAGTCTCGTCGAGTTCTCCACTCGAGAAACGAGGGAGCAGAGTGTATAGACGAGACGAGGTGGGTTGAGCAGAGGAGTGCGTGCGTGAGATAGAGTCACCTCCCTCTCTCTCTCTCTCTCTCTTGCTCTCTCTCTCTGTGGTTTCACCCCGAGAGCTAAATATCGCACGAGGTAGTTGCGTAAGTAACGTCGACGAGGTTTTCTCGAGCTCTAGGAGCTCCTCTCTATGTGTGTCCTCGAGCGTCTCTCCTTTCCTCTCTCCCCATTTTACTATAGACGTGTTGGTTTACATGCCTCCCTGTGTCGATGTGTGCGTTCACGAGGACAGGTGCTTCTCTAAATTCACGGACCATTTTAACGCTCATCCACCAACCTCGGAGCCGCTATCTCGAGAAACGTCGAAAACTCCGAGACGAGCGTTCGGAGAACACCACGAGACTTGCCGATAAATGTTATGCAGCTTCTTTACTCCCTCTAATATTGCTACCTAAAAAAAAAAAGCAGAGATCTTTAATATTTTTCAACAGGTCGATGAATCTGGGATAACATTTTTTTTTCTGTATCTCATTTTGTAAGGTTTGTTGAGAATGTAATAAATTTTACGAGAAGTACTTGAGAAAAAATTATTCCATCTTATATGCTCATTACTGATAAGCGAATTGCTGTTGAATCGACTCATTCACGATTCGGAGTATAAGAGTTCGTTGATACACGGAACGATGCTTGTCCGGATATCAACATCATGAAAATTCTTCGGCTTGCCTCTCAAAATATACATCGTGTCACAATAATATAAACTCCTGTGAGCTCGTGGCCCGAAAGAACCGCGAGAGAGGCGAAACGTCGAGGTTGTTGGACTTTATCTCTGGAATGCCCGGGGATTCAGAAAGACTGGAAGAATCTTTGGGGATGCGAGTATTTATTTCCCTCGCTCGACGAGTATGCAAATCTGATATGGAATTTACGACGGTACATCGATCATCTTCAGATCGTCGCTCCTACGTTCCAAAGGACGGTCTGATTTGCAGTCAGAACTGGAGGAATCGCGACGAAGAACGAGAGTGAATGCCTAACCTACCCCATGTCTTGGCAGCGTCACAGTTTTTCTTTTCTTTCGTATCTGACTTGCTCGTAGTAGTCGGTCGTATAGTGTGGTAGGCCCAGCCAATTTTTGTGTCAACCAAGAGCAAGCATGTCGGGGAAGGCGTCGGGAGAGCTGGCCTGTCTGCTGGTAAACAGTAGAAATGATGCTGCCAAACTGTGCGCATTGGGTTACGGGACAGAGGGGATCACGGCTTTAGCTTTATAAACGGTAGCGTACAACGTTCATTGATGAAGAAATTAGATATGAAAAAGATATGAAAAGTCTTTGGCAAAAAATTTGTGCGGCATGAACGCGGAATTTTTTTTCCAAGACCCAACCTCGCTGAACCATTAATCAAAAATGTATCTACGTAAAAAGTTACTCCGAAAAAAATTCCAATGAAGAAGAAAAGCCAACAAAATTTATGTTTTTTAGAGCCGCACTCCCTTAATGAAAGGCAACACAATTACCCCCGTCGAGTCCATCCTAACCGGATAAAGCCGCGAAACTTCACGAGCAACGAACATTCGTCGAATTCACGCGTTCGAGGAAAGTACTTTAGGGATAATTTCTATGGACGTATACAGAGGGTATTCGCGTAAAGCCGGGAGCAGCGAGTAGGCGCGAGTATTATAGTCATGGGGTCGAGGATTTTCCGTACAGGAGAAATTGGCAAGAGTCACCAAGAAACTTTGAATCGAAGCCCGAGAGTGGAAAGTGAGTCGAGGTGCGCGGCGGAGAGCGTCGGTGGCTGCGGGAGAGCCCGTTGAATGAACGCCCAGAGAGCGAGAGAGAGAAAGAGAGAGAGAGAGAGAGAGAGAGAGAGAGAGAGAGAGAGAGAGAGAGAGAGAGAGAGAGAGAGAGAGAGAGAGAGATAGATGAAGGAATGAATGAGAGAGTGTGTTTTCAGTGGCTCGATGTTGGTTGGTTATAGCGTCGAGTTTCTGTCCTCCGCGTTCTCGTTGGCATCGTGTACCATAGTACAGAGAAATCAGCAGGAGAGGATGGGAGAAAATCGCGCCGGACGACCCGCGGCGCCCCGAGAGACCCCGTCGCTATTAACTTGCAAAAGTGTGCGTGTCAGTGTATTTACGTGTGCGTGTGTCGAGTGTAATATATGCGGCACAGCGTCGCGAGTTGGGAATGAGAATGAGAGAAGGGAAAAGGAAGAATCGGCAAAGATGAAGGGCGCAAAGCGGCAAGAGGCAAGGAGGTACTCACGCGAGACGTCGAATCACTCCGCACGACCGGAAGTGATCGTGTCCGAGCAATAAGTGACGGTCATTCGGCGGTCGAACTTTTCGAAGAATTTTCGTTTAATTGCTCACCGTGACTCGTTATGAAGTTGGCGAGGTAGAGATCGAGTTCCCGGACGGAGACGTTGATGTGATAGGGATTTACGCACAAACCGGGTTGCGCACATTCCGCTGTCTTCTCGAGCCGCTCCCCATCCGTCGACTCCAGTGGAATTGCCTTGAAGAGGATCACCATCACGAGGTCCAATCTCCAAACCTTCATTTTCAAAGAAACAACGTTAGAATATTTGTTGAAAATTTGTTTCAATATTTTATTGCTCGAGGAAAATAATATCGCGAAGATTCGAACTTTGGCTTCCTCGCAGAGACAGACGAAAGGACGATTTCTCACGACTGGAATAGTCATTCGCGATCCCGTTATCGGGACGGTTACTTCGGATTTTTCAATAAATTTAACGAACCTTGTCAGCTTGGCGTAGACAATCGATCCTCCGCATTTTGCCCTTCTGGTCAGGATTGCTGAGGACACACATGGCTGGCCTCTTCCCCGTTATACTTAAGACGAAATCTTCTCGGTACTCCTGCGTTATGTCCTTTCTTAGCTTGCCGAGCAGCCGCGAGGCCCATTTCTGTTTCACCTCCAGCTTTTCGTTCTGTAACAATAAAAAGAAAAAACCATTGAAAATTTTCTTCGCGCAATTTTTTCTCTTGGATTCAAACGATGGAATCAATTTTATTAGGAATAAAGATGAGTAAACTGTAACAGCTTACAAAAATCTTGCACGTTTAACACAAAACTAGCGGTTGGTGTGGAAATAAATTCCATCGCATGAGATTACTTAAAAAATTTGTAAGAAATTGGTTCATCGTCAATTTAAATAAATGCTCGTCCTCGCGAATCTTTCGTGGACCTGAGTGAGGTAAAATCGAATGCTTCGCAAGTCTCCTCCAATAAATTGCTTCGAAAGGTAAAAAGATTCTTCACTCGCACACAGTAAAAAATATTTGCACATTCGACAAACCATTTATCCATAAATGTCCACCTTGATTTTGTTGCTAATTTCGTCAGAAATATATTTTTTCAATTGAAAGACATCTTTGTCGAACGAACATGATTTTCTTGTTTTACTGAAGTCAACATAAGAAAAATTGTGGAAAAAAAAATTTGGCAACAATTTTACTGTGCAGAAGTTTATTCCGAGGGAAGTTTGCGCGATGCTCGGCCATTGCGACTCGATGAAATATCGTCTCGCGCAGACGTCTTCAGGGTCGTAATCTTTCAGCGAGGCCTCCTCCCTCAGTTGCGCCGAGCCGATAAAATGCGCCTCGACATTTTCCCTCACCGCAGTCAAGAAAATCGAAGACGAACGAGCGTTTTCGCGGACAGCGGGGATAAGCGTATGCGCGAGTAGAAGATCTCGGCACGTCGAACTCGGTACGTACAGAGGAACATATATGCAGGGCACGCGAACGGCCCTCTCTCCGTGACAACACACGTGTGGAATAGCAAAGCGCCTCTCCCCGTCTTCGTCCCGTTGCCTTCGCGAGATCGCAGAAGGTCCCTGAGAAAAGCATCGAAACTGCAGGGGAATGCCGCTTGATGCGAGAGCCGCTTGGAGTGTGTGCGAGGCGATGTCGCACCCGGACCTAGGCTCGATGTAGTATCGCACGGTTGGAAGAACGTCGACCGTCCTCGTCGTCGTCGTCGTCGTCGCTCTCCGGCACGAACGGTGCGAGTACGGTCGTCGCACCGGCGACCAACCAGCTCGCTACTTGCGGTGCATCGTGCGTATCGGAGTGCATGCACGCGACCGCGCAACATCAAGTACTGCACCGTGTAAAAAAAAAAAAAAAAAAAAAAAAAAAAAAAAAAAAAAAAAAGCAAAACATGCAAAGGTGAACACGGTTTTCCCTGACGATAGTCGAGCCGCGTTTTCGATCCGACTCTAGGCGCATCGTGATCGGTTGGGACCGATCGTAAATCCTCGATGTCCACGGAATGTGTATCTCGCTCGCTGGTCTCGATGGCGACGGCAGGAGCAAAAGTTACGGTGGATAGGATGCGGGGACTAAACAACCGGTGAGAGTACAACGGCGATTCCGGAAACGACGCGGCGTGTTCCGCTTTCACGCCCGAAAAGCAGGCGCCAGGCTGGCTGGCTTCCTACGATGGTTGGCTGGTTGGCCAGGCTTGTTAAGGGCCATAACGCAACGAGGGGGAGGAGGGGAGGATGAGCGTGTTTTCTCACAGACGGAGGGATAACGGCCCCGAGAGCAAGTTGGCTCGGTCGTGTAGGAGGAAACGACTATCCAAGACACCGTACGGTGTCCCACGTGTATATAGTTTGCGGTGTGCTGTGCTCCACGTGTGTGGAGGGGGAAAGCAATGTGCGCGAAATAATGGTAAGTCGAGGGTCTGAAGAATCTTTCGATGCGATTTTTTCGCCGTCCGAGGTAAGTCGGAGAGGAAGAAGTTGAAGCGCTCTGCCGCGAGTGACGAGGAAGAGGGACCGAAAAGAAAAGAAAAAAAAAAAAAAAGAAAAAAAAATCGCAGAATAAAAAGCAGATGGAGAAACAACGGGAGAAGGCCCGCGCGGAGGATGATGATTATTGGAACGCGGAAGAGAGAAGCGCTCCCGTGGACGAGCGTCTATTTCCGTTTTGCTTCTGCTTCTCGTCCTCTCGGGCGCGGGTCTCCCGTCGGCGCGCGGACTACGCCGAATCGCTCGTTCACCGGCGAGGGATTCCCGTCCGAAAACACAAGGAGATAGGCGAAATGAAGAAACGCCTAAAAAAAAAAAAAATAATAAAAAATAAAAAAATAAAATAAAAAGAAAAGAATAAAATAAAAACGGCGACGAAGAGACAGACGCGGAGAAGAAAGAAAAGAAACGGGAGCGAGGTGGACGTGGAGTCGAAAGGAAAAAAAAAAAAAAAAAAAAAAAAAAAAAAAAGAACGTTGCATAGCAAAGTGGACGTTGAAGACGGAGGGAGGGATCGGAGGACGTTGAAGTATTCTCGATTGGGCAACATCGGCAAAGTAGACGGGGATACATAGAGTCGACGTATAAGCCGCGGCAGACCCGGTAGAGATATAGCGGGATACACACTGATTATTATAGAGTGCAGCGAAGCTTGCTTTTTACGTATATATAAACTGTGTATATACACAAGGTATGTAGCAGCTAAATGTCGGAACCAGAAAGAGATCGGGAGAAGGAGGTTGGACGGTGTAATAGCAGCGATGGCGTTACTACTCTACGCCGGTGCCGCTGCCGCGGCCGTTGCGGACACTGATGCTGACACTAACGCAAACGCAAAACCCGGAGGCAACAGCTGCCGCCAATTTATTTTGGATTTCGGTCTCTCGTTCTATCTCTCGCGTTTACCCTCACGGCGACGAAACAGCGGCGTTGATTCCGCCTAGCTAGAGCTAGAACGCGCTAGAGAAAACGTGTTTCGTCGCTCGGATGTTGCGTGTCTCGTTCAACGCACAGGTACGAAATCGGAGTGGAAACATCGGCTCGACTAGCGTTTTGTGTCGCGAATTTATAATCGGTGGAAAATTTAATTATAGCGCGGTTACGGACACTCCGTCGGCGTTTCGTGTTGACGAAATAATGCGAAAGAAAAATTGTCTGTCCCGACGCGCTTTTGAGAACGATTTTTGTATGAGCGACTACGGGAAATATTTCAAATATTCATGGTAACGAATACATTTTTTTTTTAGGATTTTCACGAAGATTCGTTTGAAACGAGAGTTCGAGGGTTGATTCAGCCGACGGGGTTGAACGCACGAGATAAATCGTGTCTGCCGGCTCGGACGTTGCATTCTCGTTCAACGCACAGGTACGAAATCGGAGTGGAAACATCGGCTCGGCGATCGTTCAGTATCGCGGATTTTTAATCGGTCGGAAATTAAATTACAGCGCGGTCATGAAGACTCACTCGGAATTTCGCGTTTATGGAATTATCTACCGGAAAAATACCTCGACCGATGCTCTTGAGAACGATTGTTGTTCGCACAACGTGAAAAATATTTTTCTGGTAGAGATAAATTTTTTTTTTTGAGAATTTTCCGAAAGCTTCGCGTACAATGGAGTTTCGGCGTTCTCGAGCGACGTCGCCGGTACGACGACGTTTCCCCCGGATCTCGTAGCTTCGAGAGCCACCGCCACCGCGTCCGGGCTATTTTCAAGCGCGAAGAAATAAAGCGCAGACTGCATTTTTAGCCCGCGAGATGTGCACGCAGCATCGACGGTCAGCTCAGCGAGTCAGCGACGGCGTTGATGAACTTAGTGGAAGAAATCTGTGTTCGTGGATCGTCTCTGTCGCATCTTGGCTCCTGTGCGGTTCGTTTCGCGACGACAATTCATTTTCTCCCACGTTAACCTAAACAAAGATTCACGGTGAGTTAGAGGGATTGTCCATCGAGGTCAAAGTCATAAACTTGGAAGATTCGAGCCAAAAAAAAAAAAAAAAAAAAATCCGCCTTTCAATCGCAAGAATTTAATCGTCAGTCGACCGGTCGACTATCGCGGAAAAATAAAATAGCTTCCATTCTCCGGCGCGAGTCCGACCATACCGAACTTCACGTTTACACTCGAAATTGCAATTCCTTAATTACAAAGCCCTTCGCCCTCCACCGAACGTGTCCGCGCCGAATTTATTCCACCGTATAATACGAGCGCGGCAATAATAAACGTACATATAGATGCGGCTTTTAAGCGCGAGCCACGGCAGCCGGGAAAACGTTTTATTTGAATACCGAATACGTGAGATGCTTCCGCACACACTCGCGCTTCCATGCATTACGAAAGTACTAATACAGTCCGCACGGTAGTTCGGTAATTCGTACATATATATGCACATACACGTATACCGTACAAAGTACCGTAAGCCAACAAACAAAAATACACGGCGGAGTGCGCGATGGTATAAGGTAGTTTGTAGAAGTTTTGAACGAGGCGGCTCGGGCTGGCCGGACGAGTAGGGTGAAACGGGGGTTGGAAAGGGTTGCACTGCGGTTGTACGAAAGAGCAGGAGACTGTGGAAACTGTACGAGAGTCCTGGCCACCCTTTACCGCGGCGAGAGTAAAAGAGACCCCTTGCGCGACGTAATTTCGGTGGATGAACACGCCGCTCTCTCCGGTCGGTCTCGGGCTCGATTCCGCGCATCGTAGAGAACGGACGAGAGAGAAGAGCGAGATGGCCAGGCGTCGTGTCTCGAAAGTTTTAACGTTCGGGGAAGGGCCGAGAAGGCGCGAGATGGCCAGTCGCGGGGAAATCCGCGAGGGCGAAAAGCCTCGACGAGGTGAGCGGAAAAGGCGACGGAGCCGACCTCGGAAGGCCACCGGATCCGGAAATCCCGAGGGTGAGGAAGAATCGAGGCACTCGAGCGCAACGCCGCCCTGAGCTCTTCTCTGCCTCCTCTTCGGTCTCCCACGACTTCCGACCAACCGTCCAGCCTCGTTCTCACTAAGAGGTTTAATATTTAGATTCAATTATACGGAATGAAAGTCGCGATACCGAGGCACTCGAGGAACGATACTTGTAAGCGAGCCTCGTTAGACGACAAATTGTCGGGGTATTATACCGGGTTTTCGAGGCTCCGAGAAAAGAATAATAAATATAGGGAGGGTGAGACGTGGATCGGAAGGAGTGGAATCTTGGTCGGGGATTTTTGTCCGAAATGTATGAAGGGCTGGTTCAGGGAATTCCCCGTCACAACGATTTTTTATGCAATTTTTAAATGAATTTTTAACGTCTCAGTTAAACGTTTCGCTGAAAAAGTTGGCGGAAAAAAATCTCGATACGAGTGATGGAAAAAAGGGTCTTTTGAATTATCAAAGCAGCACTCTGGGCCAAGATCTTTGCAATAATTATCGAGGTACAATACCGGAGGCTTCGAGGCTCGGAGAAAAGAATAATGAATATAGGGAAGCAGAGATGAGAGAACGAACGAGGAAGAAAATTCTCAGTCGGAAAATTAAGACCAAAGTGCCAATTCTTCTGCATTAAAACGTAAAATGTATAACACCTCAATTACAATCCTTATCCAAAAATCTCATTAAAAAAATGTCAATACTACAAACAAGGAAATTTTTTGTAAATTATCGATATTTAAAAAAAAATAATTCGGGTCTGCAAAAACGTCGCACGCTCGACGCGAATAAATAAAATCCGAACGCCTCCTCCAAGCCATCGCGTAGACGAAAAAGACGCGCTTTTCCTCGATGGCTCAGTAATGTTTTGTTATTTTTTTTTTTTTTTTTCAGATGTTAGCGGGACATTTTTCGCGCGCAAAAAATATAATTTCAAGATCAAAACCACGGCTCGGCGGTGTCCTCGGTCGGATGAACACGCGTTTGTAGATTTGGCGTGAGTTCATGGAACACGAGAGGGCGAGTGAGACGGCGAGGCGTGTGTTATAGCGTCAAAGTACAGAAGCGGGCAGTATCTCTCGGGAACTGGGGAACTAGAGCCAGAGTAGCGGAGAGTAACCACGTGGCCGGTGTAAAAGAACAAGAGCGAAACTCAAGCCAGATAGACGCCACCGCCGCTCACCTTCTTGGCGTTCTCGCAAGGAAATCGCGATACTACTGGCGCGAAATACCACGTGTGTATGTCCGCACATGCGTTTCGCCGCCACTATTTTGTCAACAGAGTCGAAAATACGGAAAAATCCAGCGACCATGACAAATAATTTAAAAAAAAAAAAATCGTTCATGAAACACCTCCGTTTTATTTAATCCGATGCGAAAAAAGGGAGAAAAAAAAGTCTCAAACGGAGAAACAAGAAAATTTGTCTCTGCAGTGACAACTCGGGCTTAAAATTGATGAATTTTTTTTTTTTTTATATTTTTTAATTGAGAAAATAATCGCGAGTGATATCAGGAAATGCATTTGGAGCTTGACCAATTACTACAGATTTCATTTGGAATCATATGGATAGATCTTGTCTCAAAGAGTCACAGTTGTGTCCGGTCAGATAAATAATAATAAAAAAAAAATTAATCACCTCCGTTTAATTCCAAAGACCGACGGGAAATAAAGAAAACTTGTCGCTGCAGTGATAATACATCAACCTCGCTCCGTTTGCTCCGCCGCTTCTCTCGTTTTACAGTGAAGAGGCAAAAATAGCGAAACTCAAGCCAGATAAACGTCACCGCGTTCACCTTCTTGGCGTTAGCGCAGGAGAATCGCGATAACCGGCGGGAAAGACCACGCGCGTCGTTCGACACACGCGTTTCGTCCTCGCTATTTTGTCAACATAGCAAAAATCCCCTTCAGCGGGACGAGTAATTAAGAAAAAAAAAAAAAAAACGGCCATGAATCAACTGCATTTTATTCAATCCGATGCGAAAACAAAAAAAAAAAAAAAAAAAAAAACAACCCCGAACCGAAGACAAAGAAAACTTGTCTCTGCAGTGACAATATCTCAAGCTCCCCCTCGTCTACTCCTCCACTTCTTTGATATTACACTAAAGGAGAGCATCTCCAGCGATTCGTTCTTGTCTTAATTTGAAAATGGCTTCGGCTGCCAAGCGAGATAAATACTCTCGTGGATAAAAGAATATCTCTACTTTCTCACTCCAGGCCTTCGTTCCCTCCTCTCTGCCTACTTCTTCGTCATTCCCCCCCTGTTGTTTTTTTTACCTCCTTCTCCTCGGCACTCCCGGTCGTCGAGCGCGAGGGAATCCCCGACGACTGTGCCGAAGGTCCGAGCGGACAATGTCCTATAGATATCATTGCTGCCGGAGGAAAAATGTCTTTGGGTTTGCCGGAATTCTGTCCTTTCCGCTCTCGGAGGTCCGTCTCCGTAGTCTCACCGTGGGCGAACGGAGAGTGCAGTCGGTGGTCGTAGACGATGGATCGGCCGTTGGTGGAGAGAGAAAACGGGCCGAACGAGGGATGAGAAAGAGCGCAGAAGAGAAAGAGGGCAAGAAGGGAAAGGACGGAGTAGAACGTGCAAGAGGATGAGAAGGAACAGTAGGAGGAGGAGAAGGAGGAGGAGAAGGAGGAGGAGGAGGAGGAGGAGGAGGTTAAATTCAGGCCACCCCCGTAAGTATACAGCGTGTAATCTATAGCCGAGCGAGCCCGCGAACCTCTCTCCACCCGACGAACTAATACATACGTTCCCGACCACGTTTCACATACACGTTAAGAGAAATACATGTGAAAGACACATGGAGCTACGTGCATTGCTCGTTTCCCGTGTCTCTCCCTCTTCTTCCCTCCCTCTGCGTATCAGTATGTATTCTTCGTCCATCTGTAGTATATAGTATACTTTCCGTGTATATATATATGTCTATATATATTATATGTATATATATATATATATATATATTCTTGTATTTACGCTGGTATACGTTACTATACTGCACGTATACAGAGGTAAGCGGAGTGAGCGCTATGCGCCTATCGATTCGGTTTTTCGGGTGCAGGCCTCGTTTCGGCAACTCCTCTTTACTCCTCTCGTCTGCATTATTTCTCGTTTTTTTTTTCCTTTTTTTTCCTTTTTTTTTTTTTTTTTTTCAGCCAACAAAATTATATGCCACTTTGTGCGGGTAGCGAGAGGCGATTAATACGCTTTAAAGAGATTCGGTTTTTTAGGGGGCAAGGGGGGAGGGGGACATTTCTGTACGGTGATACAAACTTTTTTGGGCGGTGATGTGGAGATAATGTAGGACGTGTAAAAAATGTTGATTCATCGAACTACGAGACTCGACGGCAATGTGTTTTTTTTTTGTTTTTTTTTTAAAATAGTTTTATCAACGAGAGGTTGTTCACGATGACCGGGAAAAAAGACGGAAAGTTACGATTTGACACGGAATGAAAAAATGTTCTACTGTGAATTTATATTCGTGAAGGAGAATCCGTCTTTTATAGTCAGGACAATAATTACGAGTGACGAGAACAATTGCGAATCAGAGTTTAAAGAGTCAACTATGTTTCGAGGGAAATTATATGCAAAGACGTTTTCTCAATGAATTATTCCGTGCGCCGGTAATAATCAAAATGTTTTTCACTGCGACTCGAGCCAGTGTCATTGATTTTCGAAGGTCCAATTCGGAAGGGCGTAAGGGAATAAAAAATGAATTTCCGATGCCGACCTAGCTCGAACGGTCGTCAACGTTCCGACCGTTCGAGCAACGATAAAACGCCGTTTTGTTCGACCGAACCAATTTCCGGCTCAATCGAAATCCCATGTTTTTCCGTTGCGGTTAAGCCCAAACGCAATATCTTTCATCCGGCGGCGTGTGAAATTAATAGGAGGAGGGCGTTGACCGTCGGTTCGTTGTCAATGGAAAATTTACGAGGATGTTCCCGGTTCCGTTCTCGGCGTTCCGCTGTATCGAAAGACGTTATGAAAAGCTCACCAACCCACGTTCTCGTCGGAGGTCTCGCGGAGGTCGAGCGAAGGTGCTATACGGGCCGTACAGACGAGACACGATTTCCACCCCTCACCCGAGGCGAATCTCCCACAGAGAGAAGAAACGATCGAGGGTGGTCGGAGATGGGCCGGATAGACTCGGAATATATTTATTAATTTGGCAACGATCCCGCGAGTGTATAGCCTTGGTTGCGACGCGTACTTGTGTGCCGGCCACCCTTACGTTACTACGTTATGACGCGAACAAAGCGACTCCACGATTTCTTTATAGGCAATTCCGGGCTCTGCATAGAGTGTTGTAAATATTACTGCGCGGTCTCTCCGGCCTGTTCTCTCGCGATTTCGCCCTCGACGCCCTGTGCCGCAGGGGGCGAAGGAAGAGTTCGGCGCGTGAGGCCTCGAGAGGTCGAAGACGGAACGAAGCCTCTTGGAAACAGCTCGCGGTACGTCCTTTTTCTCCTCCTCCTCCTTCTCCTCCTCCTGCCCCATACATACATATTTACCGTAGACTTTCTCGTCGTTCTTTCTTGCCGTCCCGGCAACGCGGAACGTTCCTCTCTTGGATTTCGCTTCATTCCGCCTCTTTGAATCTTCACGTACCCCCGCGGATGTACGGCACGATTATCTTCATTTTTCCTCTTCCTCCCGAAGAAACGCTTTACGACGCTTTTCCGCATCGAGGATATCGCCGCATCCGAGAGGCGCCCCGGAGAAGAGAATTTTCCCGGAGGGAACCGCGCTATTTTAGACCACCCCGAGGAACGTCCCGATAGATCTCGCATTATCGGCTGTCGAAGAAGCTCCACTCTCGCGTATAACGGTAAATACGATCGCGCGGATATTAGAGATGTAACTCCTCGTGAGCGGCGACGAGGAGACTCGGTAACGCATTCCAATCTACATAAATTCACGTTTCTCTCATGATTCAGTACTATCGCGAATATAAATAAAGTAAACTATCGCGTTTGCCAACCCCCTCGAATCGGAACGGTTATTCTCCGGGAGAGAAGCCCGGGGTAAAATGAAACACCGAGGTAAAACGGACCTCGACACGGATATCAGTTTATCGAGTACCGTTCAAAAATCCCCCCCCAAGAACGAGAGTCCGCAGGGAGAAAAACACAAAACACCCGATACGACGCAACCATCGATACGACGGAAAGCCAAGAAAACAAAGAACCGATGCAAGAAGTAAATTGTGAACGAGCTTCGGGTCAAAAGAATCGTTAAGACGACGAGGCTCTCCCGTTTGTTCCGTTAAAAAATCGAGCGCGACGTCCGTTTTGCCTCGCGCAACCCCTACACCTTTATCCGTCTATCGCTGGAGAGATTCGACGGCGCCGTGGTTGCCGTGCCGTTAATTCTCCGGCTCTCCGTCGCCCCTCGATGCGGCGGGAACGTCTGCGAGAAAAGCGCGGGACTCTGTATGCGCTTTGCGACAATGTTTTTAAATCGGCGTCTCGCAAACTCCGCCCCATCTCCGTTGCAGCGCGGTCGACGCTCGATGGCCGGGGGGGGGCAGCTCGGGGGGTTTTATATGGTTCTCCACGTCGCCGAATTGCCTCTGCATATTCGCCGAATTTTCAGCTGCGTACAGCAATGGAACGGGGCTCGTGGCGATGCTGATGTTGCCGTTGCAGTTTCGTTGTGTACAGTCTAGTTACAGGGCGAGAGAGAGAGAGAGAGAGAGTCGGA
The DNA here is from genome assembly GCA_963978505.1 of Listrodromus nycthemerus. Lineage (NCBI taxonomy): Eukaryota > Metazoa > Arthropoda > Insecta > Hymenoptera > Ichneumonidae > Listrodromus > Listrodromus nycthemerus. The sequence goes on along the minus strand of OZ021682.1, from coordinate 19,381,885 downwards.
TCGCGAAGAGGGCGAGGGGGGAGTGAAAGCAACGACAGATAGAAGCACTGCAACGTCGCGGTCGTGTATTATACGCTCTCGACGTTTTCGCACATGGAGAACCGGCTTCGGGACACGGACGCGACGAGGGACGACGAGAGGATTTCCCGACGAAAATGATTCGCCCCCGGGACGAGAATCGTCGAGTACAGCGAGGAACGAAGCGACTCTTGTACTCGACGTTTGGGGCGGGAAAGGAGGAGGGCAAAGGAGGATGTCTAACGATTTTACATAATATAACGCAGATTGAAAACGCCCACGGGTACGAGACGAGGAATCGCTGTCGAGACTCGGCGAGCTCGATGCTTCGGAGGGAACGGGGAATGAATTGTATCTCGCAGGGAAACTGCTACGCTCTTCCGGTCTCAGCTCTTTTTTTTTCATCTCTATAGGGGTAGGATGGTGCAGAGGAATCTTCGAATGAAGAGCGGCGATCGGAAATGTCGTGGAGTGATTTTTCAGGTGAGATTTTACCGTCGGCTCGGCCGTCCGACGCGAAGCTCAATTTTCGGTCCAGAAACAAAATCTCCAAAAAAATCTCCGAACCGGAAGTGAGGTGTATCTACGAGTCGCATCCACAGCGATGCGATTCCCTTTGGACGATGACCTAAAAAAAAAAAAAAGTATCGAAACTTTCCAATGGCACCGGAAACGACACGACCGCGCAACTCGGTCCGCGTAATTCCTAACCGAAAAGCTTTCTCGCGCGAAACTGTTGATTGGGAAACGTGTCTGGAGTACAAAGCACGATGTTGGAAAAAGGGGAAAATGGGAAATTGTCGCGACACACGATCCGTCGCGTATCGTCATTGTGCGAGGCGCATTATAATACCTGAATACGGATGACGTTAAGGCAGGCGGACAGTGACGCGATGGCTCACGGGTGAGCTCGTTAGATGAATGGGGCCGACGATGTACATAGAGTCGAGAGCGCAACCCCCGCGTGAGAGTATCGCAAGCTCCATCTCTCTCTCTCTCTCTCTCCCTCTCTCTCGAGAGAGGGAAAGAGAGCACGCGGGAGAGAGGTCTCTCGCTAGTTTGCATAAATTTAGGAAATACAGGGTGGAAAATCGATATCCGCATAGAGATTATAGATGGTGGTTGGTAGGCGCCGCGTAGCCGCAGCCTCCGTCGCGACGGCGTGTACGCTCGGCTCCGTGTGTCTGTGCCATTCGACTCACTCACACTACGCTCTCAATCCTCCACCTCCTCTCGTGCACACACGAGAGGAGTCCCTGCAGATGAGGCACAGCGCGACACGTACCGATGGCTCACACACGAGTACACGCTCGCTCTCCCTACCGTCCTCTCGCGCTATCGCGGCTCGTCTCTCCTCCGTTTGGCCGGCTACCTAACTCTCATCTGTGCGTGTCCGTCCGTCCGTCCGTCCGTCCGTCCGTGTCTCCTCCCTGTCCGCATTCGCGATATTCGTGTGTGTGTGTGCGGCAGCGGTGGCGGAGCAGGCGTTGCTGAAACTAGCCCCGCGCATATAGGAAAGGCCGAAACGGTCCAGGAGACTCGGGAGCAACGGAAGAGAAGTCCTTTTGCGACCGTAGCTCTCGCTGATACCGCTGGTTGCCACTGGCCGACGGCCTGCACTTTCCACCGACCGTTCTCCGGCGACCTCCCCGACCTCCTCTCGCTTCCTCGACTCTTCTTTTCCTCCTTCGCTCTCCGCCCTCTCTCGCCCCCGGAATTTAAGTAGTCTGAGGCTGTACCGTTACGTCCCGCTTTAACGGTATACGAAAATACCATTGCCGGCAGTCAGAGGGCCATTTCGTACGAGAGCATTAAGGGCGACAGACCCCCCGCGGCTCCACCGCCGGAGCTGTGCTCTCCACTATTGTGTCGGGAATTCTCGGGCTCGTTTCTGTGTTTTTTTTTTTTTTTTTTTTTTTTTTTCTGCTGGTCTTTTGGACCTCGTTTCTGCCCAAACGGACACGCTGGACTCGTAATTTCGTTCGTTTTTCTTTCACCCTTTTTTTCTTCTTTTTCTTCTTTTTTTTTTAGTGTTATGCCTCGCTAAGTTTTAGGAGAACGAAGGCGCGAGAGATCGGACGCTTTTCGGCCCGTGTTTCCGCACGATTTAACGAGGAAATTGTTGTTTTTAACTTCGTTTCTGGTCAACGGACGAATCACGTTCCGGTACGGAACATATTGTAAAAAAAAAGTGCCGGATTCATAATCGTGTTTCTGGCATTCGTATTGCACAGAAATTATGTCCGAGTGGTCGGACGGAACTTCGTCAGACGGATTGGATATTTAAAAAAAACTAAGAAACTTAAAAAAAAAAAAACCTTTGGCCTAAAGTATCGAGCAATTTTGGGCATGTTTCGCTCGCTTCAACGGGAACATTTTTCCCAAGTCCGTTTCTGGTCAACGGATAAATTACCTTCCGACACGAGACGCATTGTTGGAAAAAAAAATGCCCAATTAATCATGTTTGGCACATTGCACATTGCCTGAAAATTGGGTATATATGAAAATAAAAAATTGCTTTTAAGCAAGGTCAGAGATGGAAATCGCGCAAGTCGTTCTCGACTTTACCTCGGATATTTCGCCGGACGGATTGGACATGAAGAAAAAAAAAAAAACGAAAAAAAAAAAAAAAAAAAAAAACAGCGCTGTCCGTTCGAGTCTTTTAATCGCGAAACGATCGAACACGTTTGGCGCAGTTGGGGAGAAATTAAGGACGATCGATAATCCCGCGTGTGTGCATTTCTATGTGGCATTGGTGTGTTTGCCGCTCGGCCTCGTCATCGCTGTACGGAGGTCACAGAGAAGTACAGACTCGTGTACTCGCGAAGCGCGGGAACGAATAAAAAAAAAAAAAAAACCGGGAGAAAGGAAAAAAAAAAAAAGAAGTATCCAGTCTCGTTGCCGGGGCATCAGACGCGCCGCGTTCACCGCAGGTATTCCCGAAATCTCTAACGATCCGATATATTGCGATCTCTCCGTGGCGCTTCTCTCACTCCTCCCTCCGGGCACCGACGAATATCCCTTTCAGCGCGTGCATTCGGCCGTGTGCATGCAACGTCCGTTCGCCCGTCGGATTTTCCCGTCTCTCTCTCTCTCCCTCTCTCTATATTCGCTAAATACCGCACCATCGCGAGGGATTAAAATATTGATCGGAGAACGAAAGAGGAGGGTGCCTGGACGCGATGTGCGAGCACCCGGCAAAGTAAGGGAGAGAAAACGAATATGCGAGTTGCGGTGGAGAAGAGATGCAGTGGCGTTGAGTGATGTAACGAAAAAAAAGATGAAAAAAAATAAGGTACAAATCAGGGATATATTGGGAGAGATGGGAAAACCTATCGGCGAAAATGGAAAAACAAGACTGAGGAAACGACGGACGAGTTTGAATTTCGGACGAGCACGAATCGCAGCGGGAAGAACATTTGCCGTTTGCGTTAAAAAAAAAAAAAGGTAATGGAAAAAATAAAGATACGTGTGTGCGAATTGACAAAAAGGTATCGTTGGAAGGGAGAAAAAAATTGAGAGTGAAAAAGCAGCGGATGCGGAGCGCGAATTTTAGACGAGCGGGTAAGCTCGGAGTGAGAATATTTGTCACTCACGGACGAACTGTATCGGTGCGGTTTCGAACGAGCGTTAATTAAATAAAAAAAAAAAACTGCTGTCTTGTCAATAATTCGAGTAGCCGTTTAAATTGCAATTTGGGTTTTAACGCTGATTTATCGAACGCGCGATAGCACAGAAAATCGGCTTAGCGCAGCGAGAAGGTGTCAATTAAATTAATTGAATTAATTAAATCCGACTCGGTCACAGCGCTGGGAGGAGGGAGTGAGGTGAAAAGGAGATAGTCGTCTCGATGCCTCTTCGCACTTACGTCGAGCCGAATTTAAATCAGTAGAATGAGAGCTACTGGGGCGTGCTTGCAGCGCCGAGTGAACGAGCGAGCGCGCGATATAACGTCACGAGGTCGTTTAGCGCCAGAAATAGTTTCGAAGCTCCTTATTTTCTCTTCGTTCCTTCGCAGCATCTTTTCACTTCATTCGCGTGCGCTTTTTGCTTTTCTCATTTGTCTCTTGGGCCTCTCGATACGTCTCTCGTATACGCTCGAGCGTAAAATCGCCGGACGCGCATTTCTGGACGGACGACGAGTTTTCGCAGTGATCTAGTAGATTCCCGATTGGTCGATCTAGAAGAATTTTTTTTTCCTCGTTATTCGAACGGAGCACGCAAATTCAAAGTCATTTATTCGACATCTTCGTGATTGCGCGTGATAAAAATTTCGGATGTTTTTTGTTTTGTTTTTTTTTTTTCACACCTCGAACCGAGCATGCAAATTGAAAATTGACTAAAAACAGCATAGATGGATTTTTATTTAATTAAATTTTTCCCTTCTCACACCCAGTATGGGAATTCAAAATTAATTATCTTTTCTTTTTTTTTTTGTCAACGGTTACACGCCATAAATTTTTGAGATCTCACCGTCGGACGAAGACACGGGGAGAAAAAGAGCGCGGATATTGCTAGCTAGGGATCTAGCGTCTAATTAAAATTTCAAGGTCGCCTCGGCGGTTTCCCGCGTTGACCAATAGGTCGGAGACGAAAATAAATTATTCAAGGAGAAATAAGTGAAACACGAGATGCGTCGGGGGGCCCCGGCGAAGAGACGGATTCTCGTGGGAGAGACGCGACGTCGAACGGGTTCTTTTCGAGGGAGATTCGACGTTATTGCGCAACGATGAGAAAACATTTGAAAAAAATGTTTTCACCAACCTGAAGTTCCTCCTTGCACTGACGTTCCTCTTCCAGACTCATCCGCTTCTCGTGCTTCTTGTAGTAACGCCTCTTTGCCGCTTGGAGGTTGAACCACGTGTACGAGAAAGACTTTACGAATGGTAGGAGGGCCTCAATGAACGGATGGAACTCATCCTGCAAAAAAATAAAGACATTGTTAAAAAAAAGCAGTCAAAAAAAAAATATATATACACACATTTGGATATGTTAAATGTTGCTTCTAATTTATACATGTCCATCGACTCGTGCACACACTTTCAGTCTAATTTATTTATAAAATGTATCACAAGTGTGTGTGTGTGCGAGAGGAAAACAAAGCCGACACTCTCGTTGACGGCGAGTCGGGGATGACAGTGAACTGGCAGACGACATCCGTTCGATTTTAATGAAAACACATGTGAGACACATGTTTGAATCTCGTTATTGAATTTCAATTCGTAATTTCGACCAATCGCGATGAAGAATCGGTACATTTTCTTGAATATACGATTTACGATGGAAGCATCGGTAATTTTAATTTTTTTTTTTTTTTTTTTTTTTTTTTTCCCTTAATTTTCGGCTCTTCACCGCAGCCGTTTCCGGTGGCGTGGGAAACGATACGGTGTGTGGCGAAACATCGGACAACGTAGGTGCGTAACGAACGAGCCTTCGTGCCCGACGAACGCAAGGGAATCGCTACTGCGCGCCTGATGTATGCTCGACGTAGCGGTTAGTGGTTGCGGCCGTAGCTGGTCAGACAAGCATGGCAGAGCGACGGGCGAAACCGCGCGACTCGCACGCGTAAGGAGAAACCGAGTTTCAACGTCGTTGCAACGCTCCGAAGCGACGATCTAGTGGTTAGGGGCGCTCGGGAGCGTCGACGATGAGACAGACTCGAGCAGCAGCCACGCGGTACGGTCTACCCCTGCACAGGTCGTACTACTGGCAAGCCCGCCGGACACGCGACGCTGCTCGACTACTCGTCGTCCCCGTGCTGGAGACACGGCGAGTAGTCCAGGTTGTAGCGTGATCGGACGGCTAGTAGAAAAAAAAATAATCCGACCACGAGATCAAACAAAATATATTGCATGGATGATCGAGTTTCCAATATTTTCCAATCGACAATCGAATTTTAACGATAGTAAAAAATATAACACAAGTTTTTTTGATAATACAAAAAAATAGGGGATGCGTTCGGAAACAAGGTTTGTCTATGTCCGTCTTTCCGAGATTTGACGACGAATAAAAAAAATTAGATGGACGATGGAATAACATGAATTTTTTTTGCGAAATTTACGATCCACTGATAAGTCAATATCGAGGCGCATTAGAATTAAAAAAAAAAAAAAAACAAAGAAACAAATTCGTGGACGATTAAATAATGTAGATCTTAATATTTTTCAATTATCAATCGTATTCTACGATGACAAAAGAAATCGTATAATTATTGTACGATCGATTGATTCGACTTTGAATGTTTTTATTTATTTTTTTATTTATCTCTGGATTTTTTTTTACGTCTATTGAGTTTAATAAAAAAAACAAACAGGACAAACCATCGAGTATTCGCAAGCACTGCGGCCGCTGTGGCACACTACCGTCTCTCTATCCCTGTGCTCGTCCGCCGGCTGTCAGAAGCACTGATTCTCGCAATATCCGTAACGCAGATCGCAACAGTACTCCTCCAGCACCTCCGGTACGCAAGTTGATCGTGGCCTCATCTGCCCAGCTTCCTCGTTCGCCAACGACCACGTCGATGCAAAATAACTCACGGTATTTGTCTTTCAAAAAAAAAAAAAAACAAAAAAAATTAAACTCTCGAAAATTTCCACGATCTTTTGCCTCCTTCTTCCGATCTCTAACGCCTCGTCTCGATAACGAATCGCCTCGAAATTTCGTTACTTTCTTATTTATTTAAATATTTGTGTCACACTTCACAGCAAAAAAAATCTCACGTCGGAACACTCTTCAAAGAACTGTCGATATTCGGTCAACGAATTCCATCACATCGTTCACGTGGATCCGGTAGAACTTGGCAAATTACCACACGAATTCTAAAGAGCATACGTCGAGCGTGGTTTTTAGGAAGAGAATTTTTTTAATTCGCATTTTTTTTTTTTTTTTTTGTATCACCCTCGGCTCTTCTCGTCTCTTGTGTTTTTCTGTTCGCGAATTAATTTAATTCGAGACCGAGACGACGATGAATCGGATCGGGAATGGAGCGCGTCGAGTCCGTCGAGGAATAAATCCGCGGACACGAGAACACCCCGAAGATCGGCCGCGCCGTGCGAGCCGTGTTACGTTCGCGAGAGACGCACCGATAGAATGTGTCGTTCTCTCTATTTCAGCGCGTGTGTTCTATTTCGATGAGTAGTGCAGAGGAGAGAATGGCGACAGAGTGACGCTCGAACGGGCGCAAGCTCTTTTAGCGATCTCTGTCCGGCTTGCTTCTCTGGCTCGCTTCTTCCTCTTCTCAATTCGACGCGCGCTCCTCGGACCGACCGTAGAGAGCGACAAACTCTAACGAAATCTCAATGCTTTACGATCCTTCCCGCAGGAAAATCACCGACGCGAAACGATTGATCGTCGTCGTTGAGTCTCGATCGACGATCTACGCGCGACGTACGAGTGCGTGTCTGTGTGCGTGTCTGTGTTTTCGCGAGAAAAATTTCAACGGAGCCGCAGCTGCCGCGTGTTACTCGTGAAACGGCCGAGGATTGAGGAGGCTGGGAGCGAGATCCAACGATTATCGTACCGGCGGATCGACGGAGTAACCACTTCGCCGATGTAAATATATCCAAATGGGACAACAGAGAGAGAGAGAGAGAGAGAGCGAGAGCCGATCGTCGGAATCCCTGTCGAGGGAAGCGCGCGCGCGCGCGTTCGATCTTCGGCGAAGACCGCGAGGGTTGAGGGAAAAAATTAATTAATTTATTATTTTTATTTTTTTAAAATTTTTTATCACGATGGACTCGACGGGAAATTTAGTGGATAATTATTTGTGGGAATTAACCGAGCGGTTACACCGGATGGTCACGAATCGCGAGGAGTCTCGCGGTGCAGCCCGTTGCGACGGCGATGGTGCGTCGAGTCCCGACGGCGACGGAGGCGGACAACGGAGAGACGGAGACGACGTCGGTCGTCGCGACGACACTGAGACGCCGGTGGAGGATCGAGGCGCGCTCCTCTCATCCAGCGAAGAGCGAGAAAGAGAGAGAGAGAGAGAGATGGGGGAGAGACGCGCGCCGACGAGACGGAGGCACCGCTGCTGCGGCCAGGTACGGCACCCCAAACCCGGTTATTAATAGACACCCCGCGAAGACCGCGTAACCCGCGGCTCCGCCACTCGGTCGCACGCGTAAACGTGTGTGTGTGTGTGTGTGTGTGTGTGTGTGAATCGCCTTTGACTAGAAAATCAAGGAGGAACTAGATTTTAACGGCGCGGGAAGGGAGCCGGTGGAAACATTGACAGTCACGAGTGGATCTTTCGATTTTCGTTTTATTTTAGGATTAAAATTTCTGGGTCGATTCGGTGGCATTCCAGTCGTCGATAACGCGGGACTGTCGCTCAGTGCCATTTAGGGTGTCGCAAGGTATTCCGAAAAAAAAAAAAAAAAAAAAAAAAAAAAAAAAATGGAAAACTGCATTTATTTTGGCGAGACGATTTGTTGTTATTGATTTAATTTTTTTCCGAATTTTTTTTTTTTTTTTTCGTAGTTTTCTTTTTAATTCTCGATTTTACGATGGTTTGTCCGTTCATTTTTTTTTGTTATCCCCTCGGACAATCCACGAATAGAAATAAAACTTATTACTCTCTTCGCTATTTTGATCTCTGGTCGTGTGGATTGTTTGCGACAAAAAAATTCATAAAAAATAAAATGTACCGATCGAACGGCTGATTGACGCGTTGCGTTGGCTTTTTTTTTACGAGAGATCCGCAAACTTTGTTTAATTGCGCTTGGATTTCGCCTGCTGTTTCGTACATCAACCGCGCGCTCGGTCCATCCACCGCCTTGTTCTGTGCTATTTTGATCTCTGCTCGTGTGGGTTGTTTGCGCCAAAAAAATTAATAAAAAATAAAATGTACCGATCGAAGGGCTGATTGACGCGTTGCGTTGGCTTTTTTTTTTACGAGGGATCCGCAAACTTTGTTTAATTGCGCTTGGATTTCGCCTGCTGTTTCGTACATCAACCGCGCGCTCGGTCCATCCACCGCCTTGTTCTGTGCTATTTTGATCTCTGCTCGTGTGGGTTGTTTGCGCCAAAAAAATTAATAAAAAATAAAATGTACCGATCGAAGGGCTGATTGACGCGTTGCGTTGGCTTTTTTTTTTACGAGGGATCCGCAAACTTTGTTTAATTGCGCTTGGATTTCGCCTGCTGTTTCGTACATCAACCGCGCGCTCGGTCCATCCACCGCCTTGTTCTGTGCTATTTTGATCTCTGCTCGTGTGGGTTGTTTGCGACAAAAAAATTAATAAAAAATAAAATGTACCGATCGAAGGGCTGATTGACGCGTTGCGTTGGCTTTTTTTTTTACGAGGGATCCGCAAACTTTGTTTAATTGCGCTTGGATTTCGCCTGCTGTTTCGTACATCAACCGCGCGCTCGGTCCATCCACCGCCTTGTTCTGTGCTATTTTGATCTCTGCTCGTGTGGGTTGTTTGCGCCAAAAAAATTAATAAAAAATAAAATGTACCGATCGAAGGGCTGATTGACGCGTTGCGTTGGCTTTTTTTTTTACGAGGGATCCGCAAACTTTGTTTAATTGCGCTTGGATTTCGCCTGCTGTTTCGTACATCAACCGCGCGCTCGGTCCATCCACCGCCTTGTTTTGTGCTATCGGTGCAATGTCGGAGTAAGCAAGAAGAGGGCCACAGCAGGAGGAGGGAAAGGGTGAGGAGAAAGAGGGATGCAGCCCGGCTGGCTCGCGGAGATGGAACGAGTTAGATAGATAGGAACAAGGGTGAAAGAGAGGAGGAAGAGGGAGGCGACCACGCGGCTGCTGCCGCTGGTGCTGAGGGCGATCGATAGCCAAACTCCTCTCCGTCTGGCGGGACATAGACGCGAGTCGTGCATAGACACGGAGGGAAAGACGAGGATGGAATTTCGTACGGTGATATAAACAGGGGAAAACGATGAGAAATGAAAAATACGAACGGAGAGGGAGAGAATGGAACAGCGAAGAGGGAGCAACAGCGAACTAACGATGATCTTCCGCGTTGCCGAGCCGGAAGCAACGTGGAAATGTGCGCGTGAAAATCATCGTCATCGCCGGAAGTCGAGCCACGAATGGCAATCCGACGAGAGAAACACGCGAAGCTGAGACAAAAAAAAATGTACCAAAGTAACGTAACGAAAATTGACCGTGCAGCAATAAAAAAAAAAAGAAAAAAAGCGACTATAAATTCCTTTGTTTCAAAAGATATTGAAATGACGTGTAAAACATAGGAATAAATTTTAATCGTACGACACGAAGTTGACGCAAAGTAATAATTTTAATGGATTCTTAAAAAAAAAAAAAAAAAAAAAAAAAAAAAAAAAAAAAAAAGGATGACTGCAATCTTCCTAAAATAAATATTTCTCTGCGATTCGTCAGTACTTATTCGTATTGTGTTGAACGGTAAGCGTTCCCACGCTTGTTGAAAATATTTCATCGCACACAGCGGCAATATTAAATTTTCAAATTATGTGAAATTTCTATCTGCACGAGATTAACCGGTACGAGGAAAAAAAAAAAAAAAAATTGCTGCACAAAGATTGCCAAAGCTTTGTCATTTTTTGTTTCTCTGCGCAGAAATGCGTTCGATCGGTGTCCGGGAGTTTTTATTTCATAACGGGTCGCGGAAGAATGCAGCTTAATGCAGTGTGTGTGTGTGTGTGTGTGTGTGCACAGCGATTGAAGAATCGCATGCAGCATTGGCTCGTTGAATCGAGGACGGAGCACTGCATCTCGCACCGAGCATCCGAAGCTCGAGTGCTCAACCCCCTCGAAAACAAATGTCATGCTGGTTACGAGCAGCTGAACACACACGCACACGTACGGAACTGTGTAAGGGTCGCGCTAATGACCGGTTCTAAGTTTGCAGAAAATGACGTGGAGCGAGATGATCCCGAAGAAGACGAGAGCGGTGAAGAGAGCGAAGATCCGGACAGCGAGGTCGATGACCCGATGACTCTTTATTTATTTTTATTTAAACCTTCCGATGATGTACGCTCTCGCTCGCTGTTCCTATGCGAACGAGTGTCGGACGACGTATCCGGACGTGCGGAGATGCGACGGAGAAAAAAAAAACGCGTCGCACGAAACGAACGAAACTACGATTCGTTATTTAACGACGTGACAAACTCGACGAACGAGTCCGTCAAACGATAAAAGTATCGAACGGGGGAATTTTTTTAAATCTATAAAGCGTATTCTATTATTCAACTACAAGATGTTCGAGTTGCTTGTACGGGAAGAGAATTCAATACTGCATTGATTATTGCATTTTGACGGTAAAATAAAAAAAAGCGACTAAAGAGAATGATGATGAAGGAAATAAACTGACGAATTCTATCTGAAGCATCAATACCAAAAATAATAAACATAAAAAGAAGATAAACCGGTGAGAAAAAAAATTCGGTCCATAGGAATTCGTCGTTACGTGTGTGATTTAAATTTGTGCATGAAAAACCGTTGCATTTATTGCAACGTCAATAAATTCTGCTATCGACTGGGAATTAATTCCTCACAAAATTATCGAAAGCTGACAAATTCAGTGATAATTGGATACCAGTGCAAAATTATTACCGCTGCTAAATTTTCGAATCCACGAACATTGCAATTATTCGTCGGGATGCATGCAGAAAAGAATTTGTATCCGATACGGTGGACGTCGATGAAAATATCGTGCGCAGTGGAGAAAATCAGCTGACGAGTTCCGCGGGCCAGGACGGGAATGTGAGGGGGAAGAACTCCGGATTTCTTGTGTCAGTGTGTGTAAAAGCGCGCGCCCGATAGGGGATGACGAGAGAAGCACGCGCAACAATCCGACGGGTTTGCGTGACGGCTGGCTATAATTCCACGCTTTCGCGGGTGGTTCACACGCGCCACAGCGACGTATTCCACGAGACTGTGCAGCATTGATACAACAGCATTACAGCAGTCGCCTCTTTCCATTTGTTTCTTTTTCTTTTGTTGAATTCCAACAATTAATTTCTCTTGCGGGTTCGGCGTTCGAAATACGCTTCATTCGATTATTACATCCGACGGAAAATAATAATCGTTCCCACGAACACAATGAAGTTGATTCTCTTGTGCGTGCTGTATTGTAGAACAATTTTTTAGTCACTTCGGGATTGATTTTTCCTGCTAACGTAGAGCGCTCCATTTTCACAAAACCAATAAAAATTTCTTGCCGATGATAAATTCCTGCAATCACGTATATACATGATATAATCATACGATTTAGTTATAATGTCTATTAAACATACTTCTCCAAATGAATTTTCTTTTTTTTCAACAATTTCGATTTTAATAAAAATTTCATAAAATTTTAATGTTGTTATTAGATTATAAAAATGTATATGATTAATGATAAAAACTCACCTGTCCTACGGAAGGGGCCTGCAGGTAAGTCGAGACATCCGGTTCCACCATGCAGCTCCTCAGGGTATCCGGGATGAACATGAGTAGCTGGGACGTCGGCGGTCCAGGCTGAAGCCGGTCAGTACCGTGTCTTCCTTCACCGGCGCCGCCGTCGTGAACCAGCTTTTCCTTATTCCTCTTCTTCCCTTCCTCCTCCCTCTGTACAACTCGAATCCTTCTGAACGTCGTGATAACGCGTTTTCTTACAGTCGCCAACGCCAACGACCACAACTACGACGATTGCAAACTATCGTAATACTTGAAAAAAAAAAAAATTACAAAAAAAAAACTTTAAAAATAAAAATAAAAAAGAAAAACGCGAACGCGCGCTCGGTCGCGCGTCCGCTTCTTTTCCCCGCCCTCCCCCCTCAACCGCGACACCTGACGAATTTCAATGTGTTCTCACGGCGGCTCGACGATTCGTCGAGATTGTCCTTACAGTCGGCCTCGCGAGATCGACGAAAAACTCGACAATCGTTCGTTGCGTACGACACGGACTTTGTCGTCGACAAATAATCTCGTGAAACTTCCGCGGTTCCGCGGGCCTCTTCCGAATCCTCGTTGTCTTTCTCCTCCGTGCCGGGCACGGTCGAAGCTTCACTACTGATCCTCGCTCTGTTCTCCAAGCTCTGACGGCGATTGCCCTTTATCGTCGAATACTCCGCTGACTCGTCGCGACACTCCTCGCCGATTAATCGCTGCCCTTTGGTGCGCTCTTCCTCGTGACCGTCGCACCTTTCCGCGCTGTCGGAACCGTCGCACTCGCCGATCACAATTTTCTCCTCAGCGGCTGCGATGTTTTTGTTTTTGTTGTTGGGTGGTGGCACACCGCGCCCAGGCACACGCATCCTATCTAACGCGTGCCACACTCCTCACTCGATTAGCCGCAGCTTCCCTCTATTTCGTTACCCACTTCCTCCTCGCTCCGGGCCAACCCCCTTTTCTTCAATTTTTTTTTTTTCTCGTACCCTCTTTACTTTTTTTGTTGAATTAAAAATTTTTTCTTTCTTAATTTTTTACTTATTTTTTTAATTATTTTTATTACTATTATTCGCTTCCCATTCGTCCGTTCGTTTCTCGCACTCGCTGCGGTGCAGCCCGACGACTGCGACGACTTGGAGGACGACGACAGCGACTGCTCGTGGTGTGTCGAGCCGTGCACAACGGATCTCTCGTTCCTGTCCCCGTGTTCCCGTTCGGGAGACGCCAGGCCCCAGACTACGCCGACTCCGCCGTTGCCGAGAGTCAGCCGTTGCGGCGTCGGCGTTGACTCGAGCGGCTCGAGCGCAAGCCCCGAGCTTACCGTCGAAAACGCCAGGCTGTACCAGAGAGCTTCGGTCGGCACTGTCCGCAAAACAGTGCTTCGCCTTCCCGCTCTTCTTTCTTCTCCCTTCTTTCCTCTCAGCTCGCTGCTTCGCTCTCGCACCCCCTTTGGCTATCCACGACGCCTGTTTTTTTTCCCTCGCAGCTTGTTTTTCAATGCGGCAGTCTCGCTTCCACTCGAGCTCTCGGATGCATCTGTGTGTGTATGTGTGTGTGTGTGTGTTGTCCGGGCTTTTTATTTTCCTTTCTCCTTTCTAACGCCTCGACGACCTCTTGCTCATTTTCTCATTCCGGATCTTTTCGCGGAGTACCTCGAGCTACGGATTCGAGCGCGACGGCTAATCGGCCCGAGCGCGTTGCTATTTTTAGGCGGAAAATATTGGAGTGACCGATGCCCGTTCGATCGGCCGGGATTTAAGATTCTAATGGGTCGTAGAAACACTTTTCGGTGTGATGGTATTCGATTTTTTTATTTTTTCGGAATATTTTTTATCGAGGATTTGAACAATTTTTTTTTTAATGATAGTTTTAACAATTTCACTAGTGCAGCGGGTTGGGCGTTAGATGGTTTAAATTCCTGGTGGGTTACGATTGATTTATAATCGGACGAACGTGTCGGGTATTTTTAGGCGGAAAATATTGAAAGTATCAACGAGGCTTGATCTTTCTCAATTTAAGATTCTAATGGTTTTGAGAAAAACTTTCTTTAGTACGCGTTGTTTCGACATTTTTTCAACATTTTTCTGATCGAAAAAGAATTTTTTTCAAGTTTCTGGTTCCACAGTTACACAGAAATGTTACACTGGTTGTCGGAGGGTTAATATTTTCGATGGGATAAGTCTGATTTGACATCGGCTTTTATCCGTCGTATTTCCTGCTAAGCGACACCGGAAAGGAGTACGCAAAGTTCCACTAACGATAGTCGAGCCCCGTTTTATAGCGTACAATACACCGGGAAAGGCTTGAAAATCTCGGTCGCCTTATCATCCCATGAACGCGAGAATTCTCGACAAATTGTAAGCAAAAAAAAAGAAAGAAAAAAAAAACAGAGCCGGAGTTTGAGTATTCACACGGCAAAGCCACCCTCGTAGGGAGATACCGCGGAGCTCTAATTAGAACGAACTCTATATCGTACAGAACGTGGAACAACTCGGGGGGGGGGCAATAAAGGGAAATTACTGTATGCCTGTGTGATACCGTTCCCCCGTAAGTTGTGTGGCAATTCTACAGACCCTAGACCTCTGATATCAGTCGTGTACAGCCACAGTCGAGCGAGACTGTTTTTGGCTTTAGAACGCGATATGTAGATTTCGTGTACAGAAAGTGCAGTACTTAGGAGGTGCGACTAACGACACAGTTACCCACGAATTAAAACGACTCGGAGAGACGAGGAGTCACTTTTGCATGTTTGAGAAGAAACCGAAATCTGCGGATCAAATTTTGATCTACACGCGCGTTTTAGTTAATTGTCGAAGCTGTATCTGTGACGGAAGACTCGCCGATAGGCAAGAATCGCGAAGCGTACTGACGACCGCGGTGGAAAACGGATAAAAATCCGAGTCAGTACGCGCGCGAACGTGACGGATTCCGCGAAGGTCCCCCACGTTCACG
This sequence comes from Listrodromus nycthemerus, assembly GCA_963978505.1. Classification (NCBI taxonomy): domain Eukaryota; kingdom Metazoa; phylum Arthropoda; class Insecta; order Hymenoptera; family Ichneumonidae; genus Listrodromus; species Listrodromus nycthemerus. Next base: position 19,366,539 of record OZ021682.1, on the reverse strand, counting down.
GGCATTCTCGTGACGCGATTTAAGGAGAGCGAAGTGCGCGTGCACGGGTATGCGAAGCCAGCGCGCTTCCAGGTGACTTCTTGTCCACGGAAATCTGAGGACTGCGCTGCACATCGCCTCGGTGCAATCGAGAGGCGGAGTCCGTTCGTCGCATCGCGCTCTGCATAACGATAGAACGATCGTTGCCGATCCCCGCGCAACATCCTCGACGATTTATCCACGGAAAAATACTATCACAGGCGAGCGTTTCATCGCGACGTATCGGTAGCGGCTGTAAACGATTTTTGTGTGCTAAAAAACAAAAAAAAATAATAATCAATAAAATAAAATAAATATGGAGGTAATAATAAACCGTTTGATAAATAAGAGTCAACGATTAGTCGCTCGAAGCAAAATAAAATTTCTAAACTATTTGATATCGCTAGCGGGAAGAATAGAACTTTTTAAATGGATTTTGTCGATGGTCTATCGATCTTTATTATAAATATAAGATGGTGATAATAGAGGGTAAGTGTGGGTGTGTGTATAGTAATAACGTATACTAATTACAAATTACGATACAGACCACGGAGCACCTTAAAGTAAAAATTCGACGTAATCTATTATTATATATATATAGTTTCAGTACAATTTTTGTAATTACACAACAGTCACAACCGCCATTATTTTCATCACGTTTTCGATGATATATATTGGCAGTCATTTTTTTTTTTTCATTTTTTAATAAATCATCGTAATAATACAGCGAAGTTGGACGTCATAAATCGATAATGCACTCGCCTAGAAAACAATCTCTCGATACTCTCATAGACATTCTCGTCTCTAGCGGCTATAATGTTTACCAAGATTTACCTGCTTCGGTTTCATGTGCAAAATTAAGATGAAAAAAATAATAATAACAATAATAATTGACGTTTAATTGAAATGCATTTGAACTCGACGCATCGAGTTTTGTATGTAATATATTGTTAAAGTTATGACGAGCTTCAATTACTGCGACAACGTGAATCGACAATCAAACGCGTGTGTTCGGTTTTTCGACGCGCTACCATGGAAGATCAGTGGGCTTGAGTTTTCGAACATTTGAAAAATTTGTTACTTTCAAATTTAGTTACTCCGATTGTAAAGCAATTTTGTTTTTCTACTCATTGCCCGATCGTGCCAACACAATCCTTACCCTCACTCGCGAATATCGCGACGAACTCCCCTTACACGGTTATCAATTGATTTATATGTAATAATTAATTACCTTATCGCTCGAGCAAAGGTCCAATGTACTTTGACTTTTTTTCGGTTCGTTACTTCGAGGATCGAGGAACGGCGAGGGATGATGTGATTCGTTAGGATGATTTTTTTTTAAGAGCGATCTCAGCGCCGGCATACGTCATGCGCTTCGAAAAAAAAAAAAAAAACCTACGGCGTCCCTCGGTGTAGCGCTTCCGTCCTTCATTCTCTTTTTTACCTTATCGTGATATCTCTGTCTAGTACTTGTAAAATCGTACATGGCTGTCTCCTCTAAAACTGCAAACAAGAAAATCCCCCATTAGTAAATAAAAATACTGGATTTAGAAACGACACAAATTGTTAAAACTTTTAGAATTAATTCATTGTTTATTTTTTAATATATACGTGTGCATAGATAGTTACCCTTTTTAAAAATTCCTCCGCACAAATTCTAGCTCTGGCGTTCATGGACAATTTCATTTCGCTTATCTCCCTGTCGATCTCCTCCATAAAGTGGATGATGAAATCGACGATTTTGTGCTTGTACATCTGTTCAATGTGTATGTTGGTTATGAGAAAACTTATGTCGTATCCCTTTATGGGAACTCGCCTGAGAATCGTGAAATTCTCGGCTCTCATCATCATGAATCTTGTGAATTTGTGGCATAAGATTTTCTCCAGATCGTCCACTTGCTTAACAGCTATGCTTATTCTCATACTGTTTATGCTTGATTCAATGAGAACTTTTTCCTTGTCGTTTCGGCTTATCACGACAGGCGTGAGGAGCAATTCCTTACTCATACGAACTTCGATCTCCGGCTTGTTGTGTTTCTCCACTATCTGCGATGAAAAATTTTCAAGACACAGAGCTGCAGTTAGGGTGTGTCTCACCGCAGTCAGGTAGGGCTTCAAAGGTCCAGACTGAAAAGCAAGAAAAAAAATATGTTGTTAGTTCCGGACACGAGTGAAATAACGGAAACTGTAAAGGAGATAAGGAAACGAGGATGTAATAGAATCTTCAGCACATCGTGATTTATAACCTTGTTCAAAATGCACCGGTCTGAGTTCGCGGTACTCACCATCTTCGCCTCAAAAAACACGTGTGTTTTCTATTTCGGAGTAATCGCTGATATAATTGAAAAAAGCTTTTCTCGCTTATCGTTCACCCGTGGTACTCTTGTTCACTCGAATAATAACACATTTTACGTACAAAGTGTTGTCTTGTATCAACGGGGCTGGGTTGGGTTTTTGCAAGAGAGGGACAGAGTCAAGAGATTCGTTCGTGAAATCACCGCGGCGCGCCTCTCGTGACGTCGCAACCTCAACCGCTCCTGAGAAACTGCTGATTCGAGGTTATTCGTCGAATAATAATGGCGCATGACCAATGGACCAATGAACGTAGACTATCCGTGATTAAATCTCATTCGAATTTTCAGGAGCATTGGATTTGCGCAAATCTGAATTAAATTATTTGCGAGTGAAAAAGAATGAAGAATTCGATAAGAAAAAGAAACAGATTATGAAAAATAAAAGTTATATATCGGATTAATGGTCCGTAATAACTATGTAAGATTAGACACCGGAGATAGGCATTTCACAATGAATAAGAATTCAAAAATATTAGCAATAAAGTTTTAATAAATAGGTCATTGGCAGCTGGAGAGATCTATAAAAAACTTACACACATAATATCAACGTAACGAGTCGCGGATTCAAATTACAAATAGAAAAGATATTTTCCTATCGATCAACGCTTTACAGTTTTCAGTGGTATAAAGGTAGAAGAATATTGTAATATCACAATACAAAAAGATTCTCGTCGGTATTATCGCTATCTGTACTACCTACAGAGTATTGTTCAGACTTGGATTTATCGCATATTTATTTACGTTCTCCGTAAATAAATAACATTGACTACCTTCCACTATTCCTAGTTGTTACATAGAAAAATTCGTTGCCGGTGAGCATGGGCTTGTATCAAAAATACTTTATATCTCTTGATTGGGCTCGTGACAATAGTCGTAGATTGGAATCTCCGGTGGATCCTCAACGATTAGACGAGGCATGCAACTCCTTGTTGTAGCGACGACGCAGAGAGTAACAGCAAAAGCTGCCGCGACGTGCCAAGAGAAGTCGAGAGCCATTCGTTCGGCGGTGATGGATTCCTGTCGGGACATCCGTACCATGTGCGCTATCCATCCTCCGTGAAGGAGGGTGGTGCAGCCTCGAAGCAGCTTCAGTTCGGGCCAAACCAACTCTAGAGCAATGGCGAACGACGTGGTCCAGACGATAGTGGCTAGAATTGCATTGATCCCGTCGCTTCCCGTGGGGCTTGCGAACATAAACAGGAAGCCTTCCACGAAGAAGCTCTGAGCGAGAGCGAGATTGGCCAAGCCGCTGGTGACGTTACGTGGAAAATAAAAATTCAACACATCCACCAGGCCAGAAAATGCGAAGAAGAGGTAGATAGTCGCGTGAACGACTTTCGGGGAGGCGTCGCCCGAGCCCGGTAAGCCGCCGGTCATCGTACCCGCGAGACCTACGGCCGTTGCTATGAGCTTCAGACTTCCTTCTATGGGATGACTCGTGAAGAGCCTCTCGCAAACTCGCGTCAGTCTCTCGATTTTTCCACTCTTTTCGTCATCCCTGCGCCGGGGATTGACCCAAAACTTTGCGTACTCGTAACACCATTTCAGTCCGAAAAGGTAAAATATGCAGCCGGTAAGAACGTAAGGTAGGTTGTTCTCGGTCATTCTTGCTACAAGTTCTTTCTTCTATAGACGATAGGCGATTCTAGGTTATACTCGGAGCAGCAGTTTGCGACGTACAATTGTTTTGATTCAAAGTTTCAACTTACTCCATCACATCACACGAAATCACAGTATATTTATTGACTCGTGTTTCTTTCCAATGTCACGTTGATTTTGATTATCGTTCCTGGTAATAAAAAAGTGATAAAAAGTTTGTCTGCTGTGTATAGATTTTTGGGCCTTTGCTAATGGCATCCGTCAGTGGATGCGCAGAACTTACCACGCTTTCGATTCTCGTGAAGCCTGACGATGCTAGCGACATCCGGCAAGTAACTCGCGAAGCATAGAAATCTTTGCGTTTGGCCGAAGTGTGGTAAGAAAATTGGGTTATTGGTGTCGATAAGAGGCTGGCTGTGGATCGAGAGTGACTCTCATATTCTTGTATCCTCGGAGCGTAAAGACTTCCGGTCTTCCTCCATGTTTTTAAAGGGATGGCGTAACGAGCTGCTCCAAATATTATTGCGGTAATAAATTGCAGCATCGCGGATGAATTTTCATTCCTCCAATAGAGATCTCTCGAACGGAGGCAAATAATTTGAATCAGTAAAGGGGCAAACGTTCAATGATCTCCAAAGCAAACGAAAATTCGATTTGCGCTAATAAACGGCGAGTTTAAAAGGTCGGCAGGGTTGTTACGCTCTCGCCGAGTCGCGCCGTACGCTCGATGGATTATATCAGACTGCGGCCAATGTGGGGAGGGCCCTTTCATGTACATCTCAATTATCGTTATGTAAATTGACTCAGTTTTGTGATGGCTCCGCTCGCTGCGTCCCGCCGAGAGCTGCTACCGGAAGACCGAACGAGGCTTTCCTCTCTCTGCTCCCTTCAGCCACCTCGCAGCATATTCGAGCCTGAAAAGTATACGAAATGTGATTTTGTAACAGTCCACCGGTAACTCTATCATTCTACGTACAAAAATTCTATGAAACCAGGCGTACTTTTTTACAATTCAGCTTCCTCCAATTTCCTGAATAAGAATCACTATGCGACGATAATCGTTGTCATAACTATTGCAACTATCATTAATAAAAATTACAGAAGCCTCATAACACACGATATCCGCATTTTTGTAAGTTTACATGTCACGATGGCCACAATTGTTTGCAGAGTATATTTTCAATCCACTGTACATTGTCTTGGATTTGATTATTGCGCTCACACTTCCCCACACCCAAAACCCTTTTGGACAAATATTTTTCTAGGATGTTTTTTTTGTGTGTAATAATAATAATAATAATAAAGATTTTTAATTCGCAAGGGGTTAGAAAAATAGATATTACTCATTGTGTCTTTGTCAAAGACTCGTTGACCCAAAATACCGATAATAGAAGAGACAACTCGAGGACTCGTTGGTCTGCGAGATCATTGAATTAAGGGAGAAAGCATTTTTCTAGGATGTTTTTTTGTGTGTATAATAATAATAATAATAATAATAATAATTTTTAATTCGCAAGGGGTTAGAAAAAAATAGATATTACTAATTGTGTCTTTATCAAAGACTCGTTGACCCAAAATACCGATAATAGAAGAGACAACTCGAGGACTCGTTGGTCTGCGAGATCATTGAATTAAAGGGGAAACATTTTTCTAGGATGTTTTTTTGTGTATAATAATAATAATACTAGTAATGATTTTTAATTCGCAAGGGGTTAGAAAAAAATAGATATTACACATTGTGTCTTTGTCAAAGACTCGTTGACCCAAAATACCGATAAAAGGAGGGACAACTCGAGGACTCGTTGGTCTGCGAGATCATTGAATTAAGGGGGGAAAGCGCGGACTAGTTCCCGCATGATGGTACACCAATACTATATACATCGGAGTTCTGGCTGCCCGACTATATATTCATAGTATTATATGCCCATCAATACACGCGTTAAGCCTATTTTAGTAGATGATCCGGATAATACAGTAGGAGCCCGTAGAATCGTGTATACGTACTTACATGACCGTACCGTGGTACACACCAATCCTTACAATATAATACCATAATACGCTCTACGCGACTCGGTGTGTTACAAGCAAAGTCTTTGTGCCGTCTGCCGCTACCAGAAATATCGAAATCTCATATGAGAAATATCGATGGGAAGGGCGTGGCTGTGAGATTTCGTCTCCGAAATTTCTACTCCCGGAGCCGACCCACTGACTCATTTTTCGCACATATCGGACAAAACGTATTTATTAATTTCAGCGAGCTTCCTACCGATGTCCATCGTAGATTTCATTTATAGTCTTTGTAATTTTGAGAATGAAAAAAAAAAAAAAAAAGCTCAAACTCCGTCGACGAGGAAAAGTTTGTGAATTTGGGGAAACGTTATTTTTTTTTTTTCAATCGTGAAGAAAGGTAAAAGAATTGTTGGATCGAGCGATAGAGAGTCCGTAAAAAAATGGATGGTAGTTTCCGGGCAAGAAAGCACAGTTGAGGAGAACCATCGCGAGCTGGCTTTTTCTCTATCTCTGTAGGAGGAAGCCTCGCTACGCGAGCCGCGCGGGAGGAACGAGTTGGGAACTGCGGAGCAAGAAAACGAGGCGAAAGGAAGGGAAAAAAAAAATAAAAAAATAACAAAAAAATTGAAGCAAAAGAAAAAAAAAAGAAAAGGAGGAAGAAAAGCGAGGGCCAGGCACGCAGGCATCCGGACGACGCTCGCTCGCGTTCGTTCCCGGCTCGGTTGGCTCGCGGGGGTGCACAATTCATATTTGTCCGTAGGCTGCAGCGAGCGGCGCGGAATTGCACCTTTAATCAAGATTTCTACCAATTTGCGAGCGCCGACGGCGCGAAGACAAAGCCTATTGTTGCCGTAACTGGTTGGGGATTCAAGTGTTCCGACGCAACGGCGAGTGAGCGAGTCAGGGATTGAAGCCCGGACGGCGAGGGAGGAAGAGGGCGGAAGCGGAAAGAGTGAAAGAGCAAAAGCCCGTCTACACCGGGTGTATTAGAAATAAACGCGAATGAAGGCCGTCTTCGCCGTGACATCGAATTTTCGCCGATTAAATTTCAATTTTATTCTCAAAGTTCCGCTCCGGCCTGGAAAATTTGTCTAAAAATTACCAAAAAAAACAAAAAAAAACACGTACCGTCTCGACTGATTGGGGAAATATTTTTTCTGCAAAGTTTTCTTGCGTGACCACCCGTTAGGACCGAAATAAAGGTGCGCGCCTTGGCAGTTTCTGGACTGGCGCAAAGAGACGTGGGATAGAGAGATACGAGAGCGAAGCGGAAGCAACAGAGCGGCGATGACGCTCGGATGTTCGCGAAGGATGGCCATCTTCGCGAACCATTTTTCCCCGACGGAGAACGTCGGCGAGCCAAAGCGAGGCGGGAACAGTAAAAAAAAAAATAAAAAAAAAAATAAACAAAAAATCGAACAGTCATTGGCACCGTCGCGTCTCCCTCTTGTGCATTTCACCCGCCAATACCCCTAAAACTCTCGCGAGTTCCCGCGAGACAGAGCGAGGAACATCCTCGAAAAGTCCCACCTGCCTGAGAAAATTCTCAGTCTTCGTACCCGGCTCGATAAACAAAAAAAAGACCGTGGAATGATGCAAGGTAGTTGATGAATCCGCCGAGAATATCTGTTCCGAAGAATCATTCGATTCCGACGGGGAAAGTCGGCGAGAAGCGAAGAGCGGTGGAAAAGAAGAAAAAAAAAAAAAAAAAAAAATACGCGAAACCGAACATCGTCACTTTCTTACGAATCTCCGTTTGACCTGGCAACAATCCTCGCTCGTAGCCGTGAGTGCGCGTACGTCGCGCCTCTTTTCCCTACACGCGATGCACGTACAAATACACATCTGCGTAACAGCATCGCCAAAAGCATTCCCCGCGCGGTCCCTCCGTCTCGTTTCTACCGCTGCGTGCCCAGAGCGCAAACTCGAAAGCTCTCGTGCAGTTTCCGTTTGTGTTTGCTAATTGTGAATTGTCTACTTCTTGGGCCGACGTTATATAGCTCGCGGAAAGGCGGAGAGGCGAATCAGAGTTAGGAGTTAGAGAGATCGTCGGGCACGACGCACACGCCGCCCTCGAACCACCGCTAGGGGTTGTTCCTATGTACCGGAATACCCGGTGTAGATTCTCCTCCTTGCTGTGCATAAGCCAGTAGATACGGAGAAAGGAGAGTGCGAGCGAGCTGGCTCGTCGGCAGGCAGCGAGGCAATTTCAACTGGTTTCGACTCTACACACACGGAATGCTCAGACCGAGGAAAAGCTCGCTTGCACCCCGAGGGAGCAAAACCCCTTTCTGTTTCTCACCGCACGCAGGGCACGAATCTACTATTATTCTATGTGGGTGTGTGTATATATATATATATATATGTATATATATATGATCTTGGGTATGTACTATTCTACTCCAATAGTGTGCAACCCTTTCTTGTACTCGGCTAGCGGTGGTGCACGTTTGAGAAGTCGAGACCCCGAGCCGGGGGCGACGAGCGCCTCTGGGCCCCGCGCGAACCACTCGAGTTTACCTCACTAGTCACTGCTCACACAAGTACCCGAGCCGCCAAGAGGCACCCGCGAGCGAAAGGGTACCAATTCTTTTTTTTTTCGTTTTTCGTTTTTTTTTTTTTTTTTTTTTTTAGGATTCCGCCGAGCACGGAGAGAGAGGAGAGTGAACGGATCGCTAACACCGTAGCGTTTTTCGAGAGGGTCGAAGATTCGTGTCACAAGTATCAAGCATTTTTTTCGAGATGGCGATGTGGCTGTGAAAAAAATTGTATATATTTTTTTTTGTTTTTTGTTTTTTGTTTTTTCTTTAAGGTATAGAAAGGAGAGAAAATAATTGAGGAAAAAGTTTGATCGTCGTTGTTTGCGTTCAAGTTTTTTGGATGGCAGGAGGAGAGTCGGCGCATGGAATCGTCCGGTTTACCGATGATTTTATTTGGATTTAAAGTGTCGAGGCACGGAGGGACACGCGCGAACGTCGACAGAACGTTTGGCCCGCGTGCTGCTCGTGGTTTGAAGTGTTTTGCCCAACACTGCACCGACGCCTGCCACATGGCGCGACATCCGTCCACGGTGCACGTGCTCCGACGCTAAACTTGTCGCTCGGCAAACTCACGCTTGTGTATCGCGAGTGGCTTCGCAAACATCGTTTCGCCATTGTGCCCGAGACCGATGTCGATAAGTAACGCGCACTTTGAAATTAATAATCGAAAAAAAAAAAGGCGAACCCCTCACCCGTCGACGGACTTTTTTTATCGAGGAATAATAAGAAGCTTGTTCGGTTCGGAACCGCGATCTCGATCCACGATCGAATTTCCGTATCCAAAAATCCTCTGTAAAACGAGCTTCAATTTTCCTACCAACTTTGTATGCAGAATCGAGGACTCTTGAAATTAAAAATTCAGCAACAATTTTCAAAGTAATTTCAAAGAATTTAACAATAATAATCTACCGATACAATATCTCTACCGAACAATTCTCACGGACTAACGTCGATTGATTGTCCCCGATTTTCGTTCAGGTATTTTTTCCAAATTTCCTTCCTTGGATCATCCAGCCGGCAGACTTTCCATCGTGCTCGTGACCGGCAAGGCAGCGAAGCATTAGGGACGCTTTGCTCGCCCGGAAAGGTGAAAATTAATGAGAGAGAGAGAGAGATGGAAGGTGCGACAGCAAGAAAGTCGGAACTCGAGTTTCCGACGACTTATGCACGAATGCTTCCAGTGTACCGAGTATTACATACCGAGTGTGTGTACAACATCCCGGAGCGAGCACTCACTCTGCTCTTTCGCAAAAGCTATGCACAACCTACCCGCTATATATATATATATATATATATATATATATATATATATATATAAATATATATATCTGTACCTGTACATAAAACTCATGCCGGTATCCGGTGGTCTGCTTTTCTGTCTTTATCAGCCCGCTAGGCAGCCAGACAGCGGCGGACGAGCAGGGCTTTGAGTCGAATCTCGCCGCAGTCGTCGACGTTCGCGTCCAGCCACCCCCGGCTCTCGGTCTCCGTCCCTATCGCCCTCGCAGGCCAACCACCCTTACACGCTTCGCCTTTACAGCAATCCCTGTAACCCTGATTCACGCCGGGCCTCCCGATTCGTCGAGCCCCGACGAACGAGGGTGCCGAGCTCGACGTCCCATTGGCCGGGGATGAATCCATACTCGGCATTCGCTGCGCGCACCCCATTCGCCCGTTTCTCTAACCACCCCTCTCACGCCGACGATTCTCCCCGTGTCTCGCCGCAACGGAGCTGCAGCCTCAGCCGGAACTACCCCTCGCGAAGGAACAGTCTCCCATGCATTTCACCGCCACTGTCGAAGATTGGTGGCACTTTTTTTTTTTTTTTTTTTTTTTTTTGGGTAATTTGGCGCCTCGGACGAGAGGTCGGGAAAATTGTCGTGCAGCCGTGCGGTCGGTACGTGATACGAGAGAAAAATGTACCACGATAAATGGTCATAGTGTAATGAATTTTTTTTTTTTTTTTTAAATTAACTGTTTGAACAATATTTTTTGGGAAATTAAGGCACAAGATTTGTACTCTTTATGTCTGGGTTTTGTTATTTTTTAAAAAAAGTATATTAATTTTTAGTTCGTGTCCGGTATATTAATTTATTATTTATTTTATAATTTATTATTTATTTAAATTAATTTATTATTTATTTTTGCAGCGTGCGATTGCAATGGCGATTATTCAGAGTAAATGTGGCATTTGTCGATGAAGGACGCGTCGAAATGAATGCTCTTGGATTCATATTTGTTATTTTAGTAAATAGAAATTATATTTGAGATTGAATTTACGTGCGATAAGCCACCGAGAATTTGAAATAAAAAAAATAACATTTCCATACAGAAAAATTCGATTCTCGTTCGAGCAGTTACTTTCCAATTGATCTCGCTCCAAGACACAACGAAGCGAAAGATTTTCTCGTGGAAAACGTGACACGAAATGAAAATGTGTCTCGGACCAAAAAAAAAAACAAAAAAAAAAAAACATTCCAACCAGCTAATATCTATGGCTGACCTTAAATCCTCAAAATGCAACCTAACATGAAAACAGCCGCGATATCGAAATCTCACATTAATCGAATCACATTAATCGACTAAATCATTTAAATTCCGTGTGAAAAATAATGATTAACAATCGAAATTAAAATAGCCCTTGTCTATCGATAAATGGAATTTTATTCGCGGCAGTGTTTCTGTCGACGAGTCGCTCGTCCCTTTTCAGTCGCTAAATATTCCAACGGTAACGAGGAAAGCATGAGCAAAAGTATTCGCGAATCGTCGCGCCGTCTCGCAGGACTCCGAACGGGCTCCGAAAGAGAAATCCGCGAGAATCGAGAAACGGCGAAAAGTGAGATAGGAGAGGAAGAAGTATGTGATATGAGACGGTGTTGGTCGCGGGTGGGCGTGTATATAGGTTCGCGAGTCGAGGTGAAGCAAACTCCGCCCAGAGCGTTATAGCAATAGCGGAGGGACCGCCTTGCAGCTCGGCGATTATCGTGCCCGTTCTCCGGTGCGGCTTGCAGCCGAGTAGCACCGGCATAGAAGCACATCGTCATCGGGCAACGGCAAAACGCATAGACCGGCAGCCGCCGGCAATAAGTTTCTCGGTGAGAAACTCGCAGACGAAAAATTCCACCGGCCGCGCATCGCCGCGAGTCCGTCCGTCGATTGGAGCGCGAGCCCGAAAACCGATCAGCGACCTTTCAAGATCCGTCGCCAATTCCGTGACGTTCGATCGACGGGGAATAAAAATTCAAATAAAATAAGATAAAGTAAGAAAGAAAAGGAAAAAAAAAAAAAACAAAAAAAAACGGTGAAGAATCTACCGTGATTCGAAATGCCGGAGCTCAGCCGGAGAGAAAAATTGCAGCGAAAGTGACGAGTTTGTATCGTGTTGAATTTTTTTTTAAATTAAAAAAAAAAAAAATGTTCGTCGAGATGCTGGGGTTTTTTCGTCGTCGGCACTGGAGAACGAGTGAAATGTATTCGAGGAGGGAGAACGCTTCAGCCTGTCCGGTAGCGACGGAGTAACCTGAAGTATCATCGGCTTGATAGGAGGAGACTGTTTTTTTATTTTTTTATTTTTTTTTTTGGTAACCTTGTTTTTTTGGGAATCCAAAGTCGACGAGTATAACTGGGAAGATGAAGATACGGGAGTTCTGGAACTGTTGGCGTGAGAGACGAGATCGTCAGTGAATAATACACGTTGTTTGTTGATTTTTCGTATCGTCGGCAAACGATCGGTCAGTGTGGTTCGACAGTGGTGCGAAAATCGGGAAACGATCGGAGCTTGCAGTCGATTTTACTGCAATTTATATTTTTAATTTTTTTTTTTTTTTTTTCGTTTTTATTTTTATTCTTCGGAGAGGGAGGTGAATAGAATCGAGTTTCGAAGGAACCGGAGCGACGAGAAGACGGAGCGATCGCTATTGAAAAATACAATCCGAACAAAGTAAGTAAATTTTTGTTACTGGTCAATTAATTATAACGAAAATTCGCCGAATGGAGTAAATGGAGTAAATACGAGGAAGCGGGATAAAAATATATACATGTATACTCGCGTATCGAGGAGTTAATCGGTAGATCAACCGGAAAATGGGATAAAATCGAATTTAGGACGTGTATTATAACGCGTCGAGGAGACGGCGAAGGGCTCTGATTTAATGGAATGATTGGCTTGGCACAATTAGCCAGATTTTATAAATGGATCTGTCGGGAGTCTGGGGGATGCGGCAACCTGCGGAATACACGGGAATATGGTATTCCTCTACATATATATATATGTATATAGATCACTCGAGCTCTCATCTTCATCCCCTCGCGGATGCGCGCCCGTTTTAAATGGATTAAAACGCGCGCTCGCTAACGCGCTCGAGTACGGCGGATAAAATACCTACATTTTTTTCCCCCGAAGAAACGATCCATCGGGTGTACGTTAAAAAATGAATAAGGCTATACGGTGTAAATCTCACCGATTCTCGAAACGATGTCCTCGGTTTATGACTAATTTTGCTCCGTTTTTTTCAATTTTTTTTCCGATAAATGCATGACTTTATTTTTTGTAATTTCATTTTCGAGGAGAAACACACTGAAAGCTACGTTTGCGCTGATAAATGCAAAAGTTTCCACGGTATCGACAGTAATGAAGCCTCTTGCGAACTCAACAGTCGTGGAACTGTATGGCTTATTTTGTTTTAATCTAATTTTCGAGGGGAACCGTAAAAAAAAAAGAAAAATTGTGTCTATAAAATCGACGACATCGAAATTCGGAATCAGCGATTTTTACACCGTATCGCGAATTTTGGTCCGTTGCGCAACAAATACGTGACTCCATTTCGTTGCATTTAGAATCTCGAAGGGAAACCGAAAAAAAAAAATCGAATTTGTGACGAAGCAAAAAAAGTGTCCGCGAAATTAACAGTATCGAGGTGTTTTCGTTGGCGATTCTCGACGTCGCGGCCACGCAGGAGCGACGGTAGCGTTCGGACCGTTGTGTTCTCCAAGCACGTATCGAGTGTCCCGACGAAAATTAGCGAACAATTAGTGCTCGGCATTGAGTCAATCTCGGTGTTTTATAAACACCCGTGGCAAGGGTCGGGATCGCGATCGAGCCTCGCCGCACACTTGTGCCGCTCCGAGGGCTTCGAGCTCTCATCTCGCTTCCATTATTTTAGACGTTCGAGTGGTCGTTTTCGAGTTCCCTCGGCTGGCACGCACAATGGCACGATACACACAACATTCGCCTCCCCCCACACGCAACTTTTCTTACGCGCCATGTTACTTTGATAAAAAAAAACCGGTACACATAATTCCGAAACAATGAGAACGCTCGAGTTCCCTAAGCGCAGCGACGCTTTTCGCTTTACGTTAAAACAAAGTGACGACAATAACGTCCACCCTTTGGAACTTTATTATCGAAAATTAAACTCCATCGTCGGGGTGCACAATGAGAGCGAGTGTATCCAAACTTTGGCCATCGGAGAGTGAGAATGTTCGAGTACTTTGCGCATAAGTGTACTCACTGAGGAGAGTTCATGGCGCGGACCGATACGCGCCCAAGGGTGGAAAAGGGCGGCGGATCAGTCCGGCCCCGAGAAGGGGTCTTGTAGTGTTTCTCGCAGCGTTATAAAAAAAAAAAAAAAAAAAAAAAAAGGTTCTGCCGCTCAGGGTTGCACAGCTTCGCCACTGCATCGCCAGTAGCGTCTACAATCATCCGCCCCTTCGCATTTGCTCGACTCTCTTGTGCGGAGCATAGTGCAAACACCCTTGGGGATCGGGCGTTTCCTTGGCCTACCGTAGGTAGCCTTATAGTCGAATCGGGTTACCTCGTTGCGACGACGATTAATATCCCAATAAATAAGGTTTCTCGGAGCGTCGAAATATTTTTTAACATTTTTCAAATTTCATGTCCTGATGCTCATTCACTTGTCTCGAAGATTCGTCGCGTTTATCCTACAGGATCGTCGATTGATTCGCCAATGAGTGGGCATTTTTTTTCGGAGCTCGAAACGATGTTTTTCGAATCTCACTTAATTTCTTCAATCAGCTCCGATGTTTTTTTATTCGACGTATGTATCGTTCCTCTTCCGTTTATTATCCTGTTGAATGCGGTTGATCAGCCTAGGTACGAATTGTCCTCCGATTTCTCGTGTTCCTCATCTTTCGTCGACGATCACACGTCTGAAAAATGCGCAGACATGAGACAGATGATTAATTCACTGGACGATATACGACGGAAGTTTAGTTCGAGCTTTCTGTGAAATAATTTTTTTTCCCAACCACATCTTGGGAAAAATGTTTCGTTCACCGATTCGCTATTTCGTTCGCGTTATTTCGAGCCGGTAGGAGGGAATGTGGACCATTATTGTACCTACGTTACGTGGAGAGGAGCGTCCCGGACGAGCGCATTATTACGCTACTTGATTTCGCATCGAGCCAGCACACAGTGTGTGTATGCGGAGCATTGCCGGTAGTGCCATACCAGCTGTCTCCGATTATTCGCCATAGAAATTTCGAGGGATTCCGTTTGTAAAGGGGAGCTGCCGTTGCTGCTCGGATGCTCCGTTCACGAGGAGAGTCGTTCTACGTGCGCCGATCGAAATCGTCGTCGCGCCGCTTCCGCGACGACGGTGCCTGGAACCCGATCTCAAAATCCTTCGCCAATATTTGAGGAAGCCCCGAGCGGCTCGATCGAGCTCGGACATTGATCGGGATTCTTGTTCTCCCGTGGATTAAGCCGCAACCGCTCTCCCCGAACAACACGTACACCCTGAAAAAAAAAAAAAAGTTTTATAGATTGAAGAACATGGACGACTCTATTCTCGTTCATTTCACAGCTCATTTTTTCGACGAAAAAATAAACAAATAAAATTCTACGGTTTTGAGAAGGAAAAGAAAAAAAATGATAGAATATGCGAGCGGAGTATTGGAAAAGTGACGAGAAAAAAAAATGTAATATAACAGGACGAAAATTTTTGAGTCAATAAACGGAGAATTTGAAAATTGGAAAGTAATTAATTGTGGAAGTTTGTGAACAAAAAATATTTTTCAATCGTACGGAACTTTCTCAACCGCGAAGACGAAACACTCGCAATAAAATTATTTCAATTGTTTGTTCACTGTTTGTTAAGCGAGTATGAAAAATAATAAAATTGTGGAAAAATTGCGGACGTTTGTGAGAAACGAATGTTCGGTGGAAGTAAAAACCTTTTCCAAACGCGCATAAGATACACTCGTAAAAAAATTATTCGGAGTACTTGTGCGAAAACGAGGAGAGCGAAATGCGTCGAAGAACGGAAAGAATTCTCTGGGCGAGCACGGAATGGAATTTAGGTGAAATCAACGTTCCTTGCGATCGTGCCGGGTTTTGATTAGCATTGAGGAAGTTACCGTACTGTGGCCGAATGCGATTTTCCGTGGGAGTAAGCATGTATTCCTAACCGGCAGTAAAGTCTGAAGGGTCGAAGGTTTTGCTCGAGCTTGCGGTATCTCGCGGCAGTTCCCGCTGCGAAGCGAGAAATATACGAGCTCTCGTGTAATTTTGCATCGAGGTTGCGTGCAAGCTCGCAGACAACGACGAAGGACTGGTCGGTGGCCTCCGACTGTCTTTCCGATTTATTCTTCGCCGTTCTCCATCGCACGCCAGAAAAAAAAATTCGTCGGTCAATATAAAAAAAAATCCATAAAAAAAAAAAAAAAAAAAAAAAAATACAAATTACCGCGTTAAAATTAACTGAGGCTGGATCAATTTTTTAATTCAATTCGATAGACACAACTATCAAATAAAAACGATGCTTCAATGGTTGAAACAAATGTGTAGCTTAAAAAAAAAAAAAAAAATTTAATTCAATCAATTGCAAAAAAAAATATGCCTGGAGAGAACGATTTTTACGAGGTAATTCAAGTGAGTTGGAAAATAAGGTGAATCCTTGTGGTGGTGGGCAGTGTCGATGGAGTTCGAAGAAGGAAAAACTACGCGTATACATTCGTGTTAAGCCGAGCGTGTATGCGGAGGGTGACCGCGACTATATAAATTACGAATAAGTTATGACAAACAAATTACTTTGCACCGTGTGGTTTTCTCTCTTCGTCGTTCCTCATTCGAGCCCCTTCCTCGACAACGATGTTACGCTACCCGCGCCACGTTCCTATCGTATATCTGTCTACAAATTACCCAACCGTTCCCGGACACCTCGACTAACTGCTGTTGCTCCGCTCACGCTGCACAGCTCCGTACTCCGGCGCGGAATTAAATGACCGAGCTTGTACGTGCCCTGGAGTGTTGCGTTGTTGTAATATCGTATTGGCACAGTATAGGTAGCCGAGCTATTGCGCATGCATTACTATCCAACCTCGTTCACTCAGGGGTTGCTGCTCGAGGGGGTTACCTCGGAATTAATGTACCACTTCCTCTCGTGCTCGCTCGCACGTTTTACCTCCACTAAATTTTTGCCTATTTTCATTTTTCTCGCTAGTTCAGCGCGTTCTCACTCAATTTTTTACTATCAACATTTCGAATGATCGTTCACCGAATTAATATAAAAATAAAATAATGCTGTACAAATAATGAATTAATCAGCCGCGTGTATTAAATAAATTTCGGGAAATTTCGTCGTGTAAATCGATCGATTCCTTATTCATGAGCCCCGAAATAATTTGCGCGGATATCCTTTGAAAAAAAAAAAAAAAAAAAATTCGTTCCTCGTGTAATTTTTGCCTGTACCGAAAATAAATTTGATTCACGATTCACTCCGTGCATCGTATTGTTCGTTTATTCAAAGAGATTCCAACCGCGTTGACAAGTGAACTTAGAGCTCAATATCGTTTTTATGCATACGACCCATTTTGTAATACATTGTCGGCGAACCATTTGTAGAACCGTCGGTATGCAATGTTGCGAACTTTGCACTGAACGCACGCGACGATTCGCCGTGGCGGTATGAAAGGTTAACGATGCCGTCGGAATTATGATTTATGCGCTGCGGACAATAACGAACGACGAACGTCACCGAACAATCCAGATCTCCGAGCTCGATCACTGAGCCAAGCGTGCTGTTGACAGCTTCGCTGACTCTCGATAGCTCGTAATGATTAAAAAAAGAAAAAAAAAAAAAAAAAAAAATTATTTTTATTTTTTTTCTGTTATCCAATTCGATCCAACTTCTTCCGCGCCGACCCGCGGCGGAAATCAGCTCGGCGAATAGAGCCGAAAGGTGCGAGATATCCGGTCGCAAGATCCACGAGATAAAGACACCTCGCTTTCGAATGCGAACCGCGCCAACGGGAGGCCTCCGAGAAACAGAGTTGCCGGATAAATTAAAAGTGCGTGGAGGTGCGAGTCGACGCACTCCAAATCCCACTTTACGGCGAGTATATGCAAAGGCCTAAGAGCGAAGGACTCCGGATGAGGATGCAGCAGGTGCGCATAACGACGAGTCGAGTGCATCGGAAGATTCCATACATCGTCGAGTCCGCGCAGAACGCGCCGGCCGCGAGACTGATCGTAAAACATTATTTCACTTCCGGGTCGTGTTCGTGAACCCCCGGGGTCAGACGAGCAGTGGGGGGAGGGGGAGGGGGTTGGGGGGGTTGGAGGGGAAGCAGAGCGGTGGAAATGAAAAATTACGAACGCCACGTGCCGCGAATGTTAATTTATTTATTTTCTCACGTCGATCCTCGATCTCGATAATTCGTCTTCGCCGATGGACAGGTGTGGCGCCTCAACGATATCCCTCGAAAATTCAACGAATTAGTTCGGAAAATTTACCGACCACGTTCACCAATTTATTTCACACGGTGAAATAACGATCGACGGAAATAACGGGAGGGCGAAAGAGAAAAAAAAATGTAGGATTAATTTCGTGTCGAATTAATTTGTGATTTATTAACGGGGAAATTTGTTTTTATTTTTGCGGGCCTCGATCGTCGATTCGTCTCTGCCGATCGACAGGTGTGATTCCGATGTTTGTTCCTTTTTTCCGAATAATTTTTCGCAAATGTGTGGAAACACGATGAAAAAAATACGAGAAAATGAAGATCGGTCTGCCGGGGAAACAATTTTGTCGATATTAATTTCCGAACGATCGTACCACACACTTTAATTCCCGGACGAATTGTTTTTTTTTTTTTTTTTTTTTTTTTTTTTAGTGTTTGGGGTGACTTTTTTTCCAATGGTACGCGGCGACGTAATCGTGAGAAATATTTTGACTTCCGTTTTCGTAAATACATATGTGTATCGTAATAAGCACGAGGGCAGAAGTCGCGTGCTGTTACGGAGGAGTGGGACGTCGGTGTTGATCGCGAACGTTTAGCACTCCGGCAAACGGAGCACCTACGCCGCGGTACACCTGGGCATTAGCCTTCTCGTGTCGATCGAGCGGGGTTGAGCGTCGGAGAGAACGAGAGAGAGATAGAGAGAGAGAGAGAGAGAGAGAGAGAGAGAGAGAGAGAGAGAGAGAGAGAGAAGCCTGTTAGGAACTGCTCGTGCGGTCACGCTATGGGAATTATGATGTATTACACGGTTGCCCTTTCAAGCCCCGGACCCCGTGAGCTTGCCATGCCGTGACTAATAACGCGACCTTAAACGCAACTCTCGACGATTTTTTTTCGTCGCACGAAACTCGGAAGCTAAATTTCACGTGGTTGATGGCTCGTTAAATCGACACTTCTCGCACGTACACCTGTTGAGCGAAGACGACGATAACTCGAAGACGAACCTCGTCGAGGACTCCGAAAATAAAATATAATTTATCTGTGCTCCGAAAAATTAATATTTTTTTTAAATTAAAAATCTAACTCGATGCGGAAAAAAAATGATATTTTCCGAGGAAATTTCGTGTTGTCTCTGCATTGATTTAAAAATTAATCAGTTGTATTTTCGCGCAGAAACAACCGAAGAGTTCTTGGATAATTGATTAGCGTGTTAATCAGCTCGGGCCATATTCACCCCCCCCCCCGTATCCATAATCTAGATTCGAGGGTGCATTCAGGGACCATGGGAAGCCGCTGGCTTCGGTGCTAATTAGTCGCTCGCCGGGCAACACGTCAGTCGCCGGCGGTTATAAATACGACGCCTCGATTACTAATTGCCGCTGGCAAAACGAGCGATCGCCTCTCCACTTTGTATCTCAATTATTGTAATTAACCGAGGATTACAAATTACCGCAAATAAACCGGCGCGCTCGCCGATATTCCGTTGGTCCCGGACGAGCCGGCCACGAAACCCTCGACGCACGCGCGCTCTCAAATTTATTTACGATTCGAAGTTCACGTTGAAAATGGAGCGCTTCTCGCGCCGATAAATTCAGACTCGAGAATGAGAGAGTCCGTTTTGCCCCCCTCTGTACTTTATTTTTATTTGCCCGACCAGCGGACCTTTGTTTATGAGCCCTAAACGAATATACATTAGCTTTTTCATTAGCCTGCCACGTGGAACCTTTATCTATGAGTTGACTATATAACACACCCACTCACAGACAGACACACACAGACACACACACACACACACTTATATAGTTAAGTACGAGTGCATCTACGTGGCTGAGTGGCCAAGTTGCGGCGCGGTACCGGTCGTTACCTGGCTTGTCCTGGTACGCCTCCACGAATCCAGCATTTACCTCCAAGACTAACGAGACGCCACCTATCGCGAGGTCGTCCGATAAATATCAAATTCACCGACCCAAGCAAAAAGCATCGCCCTTGCTCCACCCCCGTTCTCTCCGATTATTTAATTTATTTTTTTTTTCCTCGTTTTTTTTGTATTCCTTTTTTTTTTTTTTTTTTTTAATCGCAATTGTAACGCGGAAAGGACACGTGAGGCGAGGGCCTGGGAGTATCGTCGGTAGAGTTTCGAATCGAAGACACCGGAAGTTCGTTCGAAAATTTGTTGTACATCGCCGGACTGCGTTACCGGGGGTGAATCGCGTATGGATGGAACGGAGATAGGACGGGGGTCGAGTCGGGTCGCCCGTCGCCCCAGTCGCGGGATAAACAGGCCGTGAAATTACCTTTTAAATATTAGATTATGATTAAATGTGTACTTAGCTACTCGTCGTCGGAGTGAATGTTGGCCGGAAAGGAGAACCCTCCGGTCGCAGCGGCGCTGCCGCAGCGCGAAGAGCTTCGGCTCTCTCGCAGGCTTTTTTTTTTTTTTTTCCTTTTTTTTTTTTATGTTGCACAAAACGAAGGCGAAGAGATAGGACGAGGGGGGGGGGGGAGGGGGAGGCGGCTAGTGTAGAGCGATAATGGCGCACGGAGCCTCGGAGGATGTAAGTTTCCACCCCTCGGAGCTCCGGAGTGCGCGAGAGCTCCCGGTCCTATCCAACGGCACGATATCAATCGGGATCCTCCGGCATCAGATAAGATTATCTGGCGGGCGGGCTGCTCAGAAAACTGGAGAGCATAATGCCGCAGGAGGCACCGGGAGCGTCGACTCCCACGTAGTCTCCTGGTGCCGCAGCTGCCGCTTTGGAAAAACTACCCTGACAAATTCGCGAGTCCCGGAAGAAGTGACAAGAAAAAAACCCCCTCGTGGATGAGGCGTTGCGATGTTCTCAAAAAAATAAAAAGTCTATGGGAAACGCGAAATTGGCACTGCAACTAATCTGAATGTCCCTCATGGTCACTTCCGAAATTGGTTCCTCATTGGCTCCGAAATAAAAAAAAAAAATTCGCAGGATCTTTGAATCAGCCTGGTTCATCAAAAATCCAAAATAAAAATTGACGAGGATAAAAATAATGAGAGTCTCGATGTGGAACAATTGTGGTGTCATGAACGTCGATTTCGTTAAATATCCGGATTTATGTTTAAAAAAAAAATTTTACTCGGCTGTAATAATAAATGTTTGATGAGAAGATTCGTGCGAAAAAAAAATAATTGTAAATTCAGTCGTGGGTGCGGATCGGCGATGCGGTCGTGCAGTGTTGTATGCACCGCGGTGGAATATATTGGGACTGTATGGTACGTAGCTGGGCAGCGGCAGCAGGTACTTAAACCGAAACGATCGTAAAGGTGCGGAACTGACAGGGGCAGGTGGTTGTATCCGGCCTGGTGTCTGCGATATAGACACACGTACCTACCCCGTGTATAACGCATGCGTATACACGGTATAACAGAGGTGAGCGCGTCAGGTACGAGATCGCCGAGGCACCCGCACAGATATATAAATATGTATGAAATTTATACGCGATGCCCACCGGGCAATGTCCACCCCCGCGTCCGGTTCGAGCCGTTCGGACTGCCCTGCGAACCGTACAGTATTCTTCTCCCGGCCCCGGAACACCGAGGCGACTTGCTACGCACATTGCTCATTTGCCAAGATTGATATGCCAGCGCCGCGATAAGAAACAAAAAGATCCTCGACTATCCCGTCTACGCTCACCATAAACGCATACAAGATCCTTTTTGCATTTTCGGAAATAACGAGTGCGAAAAATAAAAAGCACGCAAATTCTGCGAGTCTTTTATCGTAAATTGTATTAAAAAAAAAAAGAAGAAAAATTAATTGTTTTATTAAAAATGTTTTTTTGTTTTTTCGGCTATTCGTGGACGAAAAACGCCGGTTGCGTGCAAAGACCTTTATTTACCGTGTGCATGGTGGAGATGGGAAATTTCAAGTCGAAAATCTCGGGGGATCCATGGGGGGGGGGGGGGGGCCTGAGCGAGCCGCGGCGAAGTTCGAGCTAAAACCAACCCCCTGTCGGCCGTTGCTCGAAGGGTGCGCGCACCACAATACAAGCAATAACACGCGTTCGCCTCGCTCCCGTCGTTTCTGCTCTTCCACTCCTCACCGTAGACGATTTACCGTGATCGTCCGTCGATGCTCACGAGGAACACCCCAACGGCAGCACACAAGAAGCACGCAACGCCCCCCCCCCTCCCCCTCCGCCCCTTCGTTCCCCCTTGTACGTTTCGTTCACTCGGGAACGACGTAGCTCGCCGCTCACCCTCGTCTCTTACCTTAATCGACGAACGATGATTTGGTCTTAAATAAACTTCTCACCTACCACTCGAGCGCGAGGATTACCGCTTCTCTGCTCCTCGCCCGTCTCCACCCCCGTTCCACCAAAACCACCCCCATCGCTCCCTTCTATTCCCGTCCCGATTATATCCTATAAAATTGTCGAGTGGTCACTTTGATTGAGTTTTCGGCTGCTCCCTATAAAGATCCCGCATCTACTCCTCGTCACTCTGTTCCCAGCATCATCGCCGATGCCCCCTCGTTCAAACGGAATTCAATTCTTCTGTCCGGGCGACAGCGCTAAAAAAAACTCACTTTAACGAATCATTGGACAGATACGTTCGACAATGTTGCGTATGAGAATTTTTTTTTGACACTGTATGAGAATCAGGAAAAAACATGATAATCCGCATTCTCGTGAGTGGAAACGAGAAAATTCTTCGACAATTCGATTCCGGTGATTCTGGTGAGATATCGTTTTTTCATGGATCAATAGAAAAGATTCATTCGGTCGAGTCAATTTTCTGAAGATCATGTCAGTCCTACGAAAAAATGTCAATTTTCATTCGCGAACGAAGAGAGTTTGGGAAAATTTCAAAAAATCCATTTTCACCGATCAATCAAAATCATAGTTGTGTGCAAACCGAAAAATGGAAATGAACTCCCAGACGAGGAATGAAGGGCTGCGGGCCGGAGATTCTGCAAGGGTGAGACGTTGTTCTTCGCGATATCGTCTTACGTCTGTAGGAGCGAAGCGGAACCCGCGTAAGGTACGCCCGACTTCCGGCCACGTGGCTCATTCTCGCTGAGTCCCGACGACGTTCGGAGATCGAATATCTGCATCGCGCTATCGTCGTCTCGCGTGGTCCAGACGGGGACCCGTTAAACAAAACAGACCGGGGGGGGATGAAAGAACGATCGGAGTTAGTCGGCGCAGGTACGATTGTTCGGTATTATCCATCAGAATGCCGTGTGGCACGCGCCCCGCGGGGAATGCGCCTTGGTTCGGCGAATGAAATTTAGCGAGGGGCCAGCTGCGAACCGCGACGATATGTGCGCTCCGGACTCGGATAACAGGGCGGAGGCGGCGGGGTGTAGCGCGCCCTTTGCGGACATCAACGCGTTCCCGGACACCGGCCCGCTCTTACGACGAGGACAACGCCTGTGGCTCCGACAGGGCCTTTTTTCGTCGGGCGTGCGTTGGTCGCTTTCAATGCCCGGGGCACGACCGGGAGAACCCGGCGAGGCCACATATGTCATCGTTTAGCGAGCCAGTTTCCCATAGAATTCTACACTCGAGAGGAGACTTCAACATTTTTTCACGCCGCAGTTCCAAAAAATCATAAAAATGCGGGACTCTAAAGTTTGGCAATGAATTATTAAAAAAAAAAAAAAAAAAATCCAATCCCAAGAAGGTTACGAAACTTTAATAAAAATTGACTCAACGGATTTTCAAATTCAATTAATCGAATTGTTTCCGCGAAACCGTTAAACATTGTCATTAATATTTTCCCTCTGAAAGTGCGTCTCTTGAATGAAGCGAAGAAAAGTCGAAAAATGGTTTTCGGATGGGGAGAGCGAGCGGAATTGTCGGTGGCGTTGTACTTAATGCGTAATATCCCATTTAATCTCGTATGAAAAGGTGCGAGCGAAGGACGTCGATTCGACTCGACGACGCGCGGTTCACTACGATAGAATAAAGACGCTTGCACACGGGCGGGGTTCTCGTCGCCGTGTCGACGTCTTTCCGTCGGGGGTGGCTGGGGAGCGCGCATTGAGCCGTCCGAGCCACTCGCGGAACATTCTGTATATATATATATATATATGCATGCACATACACACGCACACATATATATATAGGTGTATATTCCCGGTCTCTTCTGAGTGGAGGAATCGAGGGAGAGTAAAGAAAAAGAAGAGTGGCCAGGGAGGAAGAGGGGGTTGAAGAAGAAAGAGAGAGACGGGAATGGCCCCCGGAGGCTGCCGGGGGCAGCAGATGCCAGCCGGTCCACCCTGGACCAGTTCCTTAGTTCTTACCACCGACACTTTTAGCGCAACCCTCTGGAAACCTACCGCAAAATCACCACTTTCAGGCAACTTCCTACTCCACGCCTCGCGACTTTCACCTCGCCCGATTTTTCTTTCATTTCCACGAGAAACGAAAGTCGACGGGAATTAACAAAAGGAAAAGCCCGGGAATAACCGCGGATGAAAACGGCTTTCCAATGAACGAATATCTATTATGACCGGGGTTTCTCAACCCCCTTCCCCCTCCCCCCCACGATATTTGGATTGAGTGCTGGTAATAATTCGGCCGCCTCTTATTCCACTCGATGAGCAAACATCTCGAGGATTTTATGATAGCTTTCGTTGATGGGGGGGGAGATTGGGATCGATGTTCCTCGTTTTCGGATCGAGTCGGTTGAACGATGGAAAAAAAAAAATGGGAAATCGAGAATGTACGGAAAAACGAGATTCAATCGGTATTCGGAATGAAACTGCGGAAATTTGTGAATCAGCAGCTACTTCGGGTCAATCGAATTCGCCGGTTCGCGTGACTCTCTCACGGTGGAATTTAATTTTGTATATTTAACTTTGCGCTAAATATGTGTCCGAAGTGACGTTTGTTACATGGAAATATTCAAGAAAAATTTTAATCCGCGGAATTAAACTTACAAAATGGTAGATTCTTACGAGGTACGTTACGAAGCGTTAGTTGGAATATTCATGGAGTCGATGAAACGATATTCAACTGCGTAAGAATGTCTTGTGCTGAGAGGAAGCGACGAAGTGTCGCCTGATCCCATTTTCAAATTTCAATGTCTATTAAAAGCGTCGTTTGATGCCTGCGCTGGCGCACGACAACCGCGCGACTAAAAAATCGCACGGTTTTATGCGCCGTAAGCGTGCCCGCATAAATTATTATTGTTCATGAATGCTGGGAATTTTTTTTTTTTTTTTTTTTTTCATCAATCACGAATACTCGACTCACTCGGCGGTTTGAGTAAAATCAATGTCAGTTTAGCGACACGACTTTCACCGGAAGCAAGATTAAAGGGATTAAAGAATCCGTCCTGGTCCGCAGTCTCGCTCGATCTCGTGACACGATATCAAAGTAAAACGAAATTATTTGCCCGTAGCGTGAAAACTGGCGCCGCAGAGCGTGTAAAAGTCCTCCTCGGAGTCCCCGTTATTTATTTTCGCCCCTTAGAATCGACGTTTATCCTCGGCGAGCACGCGATACACAGTTTCGTGACCGCTCGAAAAAGCCCCGTACTGTCTCCTGACAATCGATTTCGGTCTGATTCTATTACCCCGAATAATTCTTCAGCCGCCGCGATCTCAATCGAGCTCGCCAGCGTCCCGGTCTACAGCGCTGCGGTGATTCGGCGCTCGCAGCGCCACCCCAGCGGATTCCAGACGCGAAACTCGGTTACCTAACCAAAAATCAAAGACCCTCGGATATCGCGAGATATCTTCGTGACCCGTTGTGATATTCTGCGACAAGGATTCAGTAAAAATGATCGATGTCACTCGAAAGATAATTCCACATAGTCGACGAATTTTACGGCGTCAGCTGAGATAGAAATTACTGGTTGTATAAACAAATTTTTTTTTTATATGGCAACCATTCTTGGACTATCTGAAACTTCCCAATCATAGATGGCTCTCCAGTATCCAACTTCTATTTACTGGAATAAAAGTGAGGAACATGACCCGGTCCATGTATCATTGATTCACGGGCTGATCGGACCAAGCCACATTCTCAACTCTGACCCTTTGGTAATCTTTCTCGGATGATCGGTACTTTTTGACGGATTCTTCTGTGAATGTAAAGGAAGCGAAAGACGGAGAGTAGGAAAAGGTCCGAAGGCAGCCGGCACGCGCCACTCGAGCGAAACTCCTCCTTGGCCCTCCTCCTTGGGTATTCATCTCGGGGCGATGATTCTTGCCGGGTGAAGAGAGCCTGAAAGCTGAGCGCGTAACCATAGCCCAATCGAGTGTTATACGTGGATTCCACGTGTGTCCGTCGGTGTGCGTATGCGCGAGAACGAGATAGCGAATCTCCGTAACAGCACACACGAGGTGGTACCACGCCCGTGGAGTATATCGGATGATGCAAATGGCACGCGAGACTTCCGGCTGCGGCGCGGCTCGCAGAGCCTTAGCCGGGGTATCGAGTTTGCTGGCCCATTCTACTCGGGGCTTTCAAGAACTCTGCAATCGAGCAAGAGAGCGCCCGGGAATCGAGGTCTCCTGAGGGTTCGTGAATGGAAGCGGAAGCGGTGGGCGAGAGAGGGTGAGCAAACCGGCAGCAGCAGCAGCAGCAGCAGCAGCAGCAGCAGCAGCAGCAGCAGCAGCAGCAGCAGCGGCAGCAGCAGGATCAGAGGAGCAACGAACGCCGGTAGACCCGACGGTGAACGATGTCGTCGACGTCGCCGTGAACACCGTGCAATCCCTTTTGTTGTACTACTCGATTGTCTATGAGACGAGGCGTAGGCGTGGTCCCAGACGCAATAAGGGAACGCGCCAGTTCACCGTACCGTGAATTGTTCCACGATCTTCGAATGCCCCTCCGTAGCTGTAATTCAACATCCATAAACGTCGATCACATACTTTTTCACGAGAAAATATAAGCTCCCTCATCGAATTTGCTTCGATAAAACGAAGTTGTTTATGCCTGCCGATAAATTAAGTCTGACGATGCGAATGAATCTGATGATTTATTTTTTGACGAAATTCCATAATGATAATAATGGAGAGTACAATGACAATGAGATAATAGGCGAGGGTATGTCGGCGGAGAGGGAGCGTACGAACGGCAATTAAACAATACCGTGCGGCAATGGTAGCGACGATTGTTTTCCTGACTTTCATATAAATGACCCGACGTCATTATTTCGTCGGGAGCGTTGAGCGAGGAAAGCGGCGAGGAGGATCTCGGGTTACCGGCATCGAGGGTATTGTATTCTCGCGGCGAGGAGCCAAGAATCGGAATATAGGAAGCTCGAGCGTGAGTACACGTGTGTGTAACCAGACATGGTGCACGTGCCGGCTCGTAACAGGCGGTTTGATGGATCTTTAAGGGTGTGTCGACAGTTCCGAGCACAAGAATCCAAAATTTCTTAAATGACCGAGATTTTTTTTCTTTTGCCCTTCCTGACGTATTCTTGAACTTCGCGGCTCGCGGGATCGAAGGACGAATTCGGACAAAGAGATTGAAAAAAAAAAAAAGAAAAAAAAAAAAAAAAAAAAAAAAATCGAGCAGCCAGAGTGGCTCGTAGGTCACGTTTGAAAGAGCGAAATGAGCGACAACGGCACACGGAGGTGTAGCGTTCCAAATGAGGGGGTTTCCCATGACCCCCGTGTCGAAGTCGTGCACGACCCGCGAGAGCTTTTATGAGAAGCGACGTTCGGGCGAGGGGTGATTTCCGGTTAAAATGGGCGAGTCCCGGCGAGCGATGGGGGCAAAAAAAAAAAACAGTTGAGTGATAACGAGGCACCTCATATGGTGTGCCCAATGCCCGTCGTGTACCGTCTCGTTGTACCCACTGTGAAGTTGGTGCTCCCCGCAGTGGACCGCACAGCTGTGAACCCCCCACGAACTCAGCGTCTCCTACCAAAAGCCAAACGTACTCCACTAGTCAGTTTTTCGATCTCTGGTCTTCGAACGATTCATCCATACGAAACAATTAAATCCACCGTTATTCCAACTCCCAAGCTATTCGTATTGATCACTTCAATATATCACAGCTTCGGTGGATCCGAAAATTCGAAAAACCGTGACAATCATGAACTTGGTTGGATGGAATGAGAGTTAACAAGAATGAAAGATGAAAGAATTCATTGAAAGTTTCAAGATCAAGTCCAAAAAGTCGCACTGAAAGTTGAGCGCGAGTAAAAGAAGCGAAATTGACCCGTCGTATGCAAAGTTCAAAAAAGCTCAAAGATTATGAATTTGGGAGAAACAATCCCGAAGGGTCGGTGTAATCGCGGCCGGCCGTGATCACAAGTCCGACAACTGGTCAATTTCGAATCGGCTTAAGAGCAATTCGCGCACGCGTGAGCGAGGGTAGTTTTGCGGTCGCGAGTTTTAGGCAGCACTATTGCGTTTATAGCACGTGTACACTGTATACGTAAGTATACGCAGCGCTGGGTTAAAGAGGGTGGAAGTACGTCGGGTGTATTGTGTCTCCTGTCATCCTCAGCCGAGCCTTACTTAAACCCCCGAATGCTAATTGCACCGTCAACGGTTTCGCGCGCCGGGTCTCCGCTCCGTGCCGAGGAAAGGAGGAGGAACGAGTGTCAGGGATGGAACAATAGTGGAGACCGGGGGGAGTACGGACACCCTCCCAATAGACCTGTTCTAGAAACCACGCTCCTTCTCTTTCCCGCTCTGAATTCGCTTCAACCGCGCTTTAACTTTTAACCCGGGAGCGCCGCAAAGTTTGTGGTTCGCGAAAACCCTTTACAACTCCCCGCTCATCCCTCGCCAAGCTACGGAAGAACGTCACGCTCGTGCAAACTTTGACTTCACTGTGCCACGTGGAATATCGCGGATTTACTTAAAAAAAAAAAAAAAAAAAAAAAAAAAAAAAAACCGTGAGAGTCAAAGAGGAAAATCGTTATTTTGGCCTGAAGTCTTTTTTATTGTTTCCGACGTGGCGAAAGTTCCTCGCCAACTAATCGCAGCACGAATAAAGCGACAGAGTAGCCCTCGATATGTGTTCTTGTTTTCTGAATCATGGCTTTTTTTTTTACGCGAGAAACAGTTAAGCTTTAAAACGGAACAAGCCTTGGAAAAGCACTGACGGTAGCGAACTACCGATTCATATCGCCGTGTGTCTTCTTATCGTGCGGGCGCACGCCCAAAGTGGTTAGTACACCCTGGCCGGTTGCTCTTCGTGCGGAGGAAAGAGCGATGGAAGCGAGAAGTCATGAGCAAGGCACCCAAGCCACCTGCACTTTCGTTACTCCTCCCTCCACTTCGCCGTGTACGAGCTCGTTCAAGAGTGAACGGTTTTGTGATTGATGAACCGGTAGCACGCAAGGACTTTCCACCTTCGACCTTAGATATACATCCTACGTATATATGTGTACAACGGACTTTGCATCGCCAACTTGCGCCACACGAAAATCACCCTCGACCACTTAACTCCGCAGTCCCCTTTTTAATTATTCACCCGACTATGCTGAAAATACAATTTGTCGTCATGAAAAAAAAAAAATCAAACATAAAATCTGATCACCTGGATTAGAGTCGCCCAAATTCGATACAGTTCTAAAAGAACAGCCTAAATATTTAGGGAAGTCGAAACTACCAGACTTTATAATTTCGAATTTGCTTGAAGTCTCGAATCGAGCTTCGATTTTCATGAAAACTGCATCGAAGTAAAAGATTTGACTGCTCTATCGGTGTACAAAATTTTAATCCTCTGTCTCGAACTGGAGTCGTTTCGAACGATGCAAGTCCGTCACGCACCACACATCTGGATCATGGTTGGAAATCCCAATTCTCGACTGACCACTCGAAGTACGTGTTGGAATATCAAGTATTTGGGATTACGGAGCACTGGATAGTTCTCGAGTACCGACGTACTTGCGGAGCAAAAGTTGCTCATTCGATACTTGATTGTACTTGCCGAGTTTTGATTTAAAACAGTCTCACATTGTAATCTAATTTTTTTTTCGTTTTACGGAGAGGAGGGAAAAAGAGGAGAACTTGACAATTTTAATGTCCGCAACGACGTTCGTTCGTTCGACTCGCCATCGACGAAAAATTAGCAAAGCGAAAGGAGCCGATGTGAACCGGCGACGGAAGAGAGAAGTGTTGATCCGGCGATTTGCCGGGAATCGAAGCTCGAACGAAGAAAAGACTTCTTCGCTTCTGGTGGTAATTAACGGCTCGACAACGCGACGAGTAAATTTGCAAAGCCATTTCAAGTTTTCGCCGATCTTCCACGCTCCAAGCTAACTCCCAGCTCTTCTCCGCCTCCTTCCATCCGCGGACTTTCTTTAAGTTATCGGGAGAGCCAGAGCTGCAACCGCGAACCGATGATATCCGGTTCGAGAGGGCCGCCCGGTAATAGTTTAGCGCGCTCAGTGCCTGATTGGATTCGTCCGACCGTTCGTAACTACATCGGTAAACTTTGCACATTTAGCGCACCGAACCGCGAGCTCGCGATTCTCGATTTGTTACGGATCGGTGTAGTTTCGAGTCATTCGAGAGGAGGAGGCCTTCGGGTCTGTCTTCGCACCTCCAGTACTAATTTGCGCAAAAGTTCCAACTTGGCCGTTCGGCGAACCGGAAGACAAACCGACGGAACCAAAATAATTTCCGACCAAAGAATAAGTTTCGATTTCTTCAATAAAAAAAAAAACCCCCCAAATATTCGTCAACGATCTCGACGAATGTCAGCGATGGATCAACCCGAAGCCGTCGAAGAATGAAGCGAGCGAGTTCGATCGGCCGATCCAACTGGCAATGGCGATCGCGTGGGATCCGGTCGAGGAACGACGAGAGCGGCTATCGAATAGAGTCGAATTACGAAAGCAAAATGGTCCCTCCCGTGACTAACTCGTGGGGTCCGCGCGCCATGCTTTTTATCGGTATTGAAATAAATTGGTCCGGAGAATTGCGCGACGAGGCAGAGAGAGGACAACCGGCCGGCAGTGAAGTTTGACGTTGAAAGTTAACGTTGCGGGCTCTCGAGACCGGCTGGGAGCAAAGTGAAGGGGGGGGGGGGGGGGGGGGGGGTACGAGGGTACAGAACACGAAGCGGTGGAGATGATACACTGATTGCCTCGACCGCTCGTTAAGCACTCTCCGGCATAACAATGTGACCTGTTCCTCCCACCCTTCAGCCGGTTTCTATCTCGTTTACTCTTCGGCTCTCTTGTCGCAGTCTTTTTTTCTTTTTCTTTTTTTCTTTTTTTTCCTTTTTTTGTATTTCCCTTTTTTTCTGTTTTCAAACGAGCAGAGCGAACGATCGTCACGAGTGAGCAGACGAGATGAAAATCCTCGACCAATCCGCGTTTCGCCGGGCTCTCCCGGGGTCTTCCTCGTCCATCCGTCCGTCCGCAATGGCCGCGCGCTTCGGCCGCATGAGAATTCCGATGGTCTCGATGGTTGCAACTCGAACGAGGCATCGACTCCATACCGTGAGGGACGCGATACAAAGTACGGGGCGTCTGTGAAGACGACTGTCTGTAGCGGAAGTTTCTATGTTTTTCAAAAAGTATCGCGAGCAGCGTTTTTCCATCCGGAAGGGTGAAAGTTGCATTGAAATGACGAATCAATTTGACGGTCTCTTCTTCGGATAGGAGTTTCATCCGGCAGGGAGAACCAATAAAATCATTGCAAGATAATGATTTCCACGATCGGATAAAAAGTTCCGATTGACTACCAAAAATGTTGATATCCCTGTTAGGTTTTTTCCACAGCCGGCGCTCCGACTCTCTTCCGCAGTCTGCTACACCACGAAAACGGCTCGTGAACTCAATGAACTCAATCTCGAAAC
This sequence comes from Listrodromus nycthemerus, assembly GCA_963978505.1. Lineage (NCBI taxonomy): Eukaryota > Metazoa > Arthropoda > Insecta > Hymenoptera > Ichneumonidae > Listrodromus > Listrodromus nycthemerus. The sequence goes on along the minus strand of OZ021682.1, from coordinate 19,334,551 downwards.
TTTCTCGCATCGCTCGCGTCAACGGAGCTCGAGTGTTCATTTCCGAAAATCAAAACACCGGATATGAAAATTACAAGTCTCTTGACTTTCAATAATCTCGACATTGAAGGCCGAAAAAAAATGCCAACGAAATTTCAAAACCACTTCACGTAAACAAACTTCCAATCCTCGATCAATTCGCAGCCAGATCTTCGGCTAGATCCTTCTCTCTTGGCTAGGGATCGAAGGGTAGGCTGCGAGCGACGCATGTGCGCGCTCACTTCGGTGGACTTTTACAGTCCGAAGGAACCAGGAGTCTTTTCTCCCCGCCCTTTTAAAAAGCAGGATCGGAGCGGTAAGTCCCAGCAGCCTCGCGAGTCTCGCACGTAATCGCACGCTTCACTGTGTAGTTTAGCGTCGTACCATTGCCACGAAGTATGTGTGTTGCCCTTTGTCGTCGCCGGCATTTCGTCGACAGTTGCGCGTTACGGGAGAACGGCAATGGCGCAGGCAGCGGAACAACACACGAGTTCTCCACAAGGCGGCTCGCGACTCTCGTTCTCTCTATTGCCAGGGTCACGGGGAGAGCTCGTAGGGGCGGTTACGGGGTGCCACGTCGAGGTCGGGCGTGCGCTCTCCCGCGTGCATTTTCCCTGGCTCCGTTTTTGTTCGCTTCTCTCTCCGGCCCCCTCGGTGGCTTCTCGCGCGGTCCCGTTTCGCCTCGCGGGGAGAGAACTTCGTCAGTGTTCCACGATTATTATTATCGAGGCTGGCTCTAAGCCCCCCCACGGTTGTGTACACGTACAATCGAAAGTTACTTCGTACGAGGGGCGGAGCCAGCGGGCCGACGGCAATACCGGTTCGCAAATTGCGCGCTACAAGAGGCAAAACGGAACCGCAGGACTCTGCGGTTCCTCGGTATACTTTTCATGCCGCGCGAGGCGAATTGAACAGCGACGGGGAACAATCCGGACGGAGACAATGTCGCTGAGGACGCCGGAACATTTTTCGAATTTTTTTTTTCATTATTTTTGGGGATGAACTTTGTTCCTTTTTTTTTTTTTTGCGTGCGGTAACGATACAAAAATTTTGCAGACCTGGCCGAAGCTACATTTTCGTTTTCTTGTGGGTAAATTTTTGTTGCCCAACGCTCCAGTCGATTTACCAGAGATATTTTTTATTTTTTGTTTTTTTTTTTTAACTCATTTTTTTTCGTGCTCGGAACGGTGCGCAAGTTTCTGAGCGATTTTGCGCTTTTGAAGCTTGAGAATACTTCCGGTACGCGGGGATTCAAGAGCGACGGGAAGGGAACTCGAGGCAAGCAATTTGGCCAAGATTTCGAATTTTCGAATTTCTTTTTTGCACGTTGCTCGGAAAGAAATTTCCGTCGCGAGCGTTAGAAATATGGAAAAAATTTGCGGAGAACCGGATATTCATGTGCGGGTGTGCAGGATTTTTTCCACGAGCTGGTTTGCCGATAGAGTCGACTTTTTTCGGTTGAACAATTTTTTACATTCGAACGAAAAAAGGGCAGCACGGGGAATCCCGTTCGAAACGGTGAGGGCTCCGTTAATTTCTCAGCCATTTTTCGCTCTCGTACTTCCACGTACAAGCGCAATTTCAACCACCGTCATTCCAAGTCCAAACACAACGCCATTCCGCGGAGCAAACATTTCTATTTTCCGGTGACGTTTGCCCGCTCGGAGATACAGTTTTGGATACATATATATATATATATATATATCCATGTATCTACACGTATATACATACAGTGAGAACCGACAGTGAGCAGATGGAGTTCCTTCGCCGTAGGGAAATATACGGAGGAGCTCGGCTCTTCGACTCCGCGTGCTGACCATTTCACATCTCATTCAGAGAGACGTTCGGGCTTTACCCTTGGACCCCACCTCAACCCTTTGCACATCTCCTCGGCATCCGACTCCGGAGCAGACGGTCGAGAGGTTTTCTGTAGGTGAAGCAACCGAAGCCTTTCCGACGCTGGTTCACACGTACAATGGCGCGTGCAACGACTGCACCGGTACTCGAGACTCTTACCGTGTACTCGTGCAGTATGTAATCCACCGTTTCCTCGGAGCAGTCATTTTCACGGTATAAAAGAGAAAAAAAACACACACACACACACACACATTTATCGCGCGAGTCTTTTTTTTTGCACAGTCTTTTTCTCCCGGACCTTGGAATACTGAGTCTGCCTCGCGGAACAGTTTTCAATACAGTCGAGGACAAAAATGATAATGGAAATCTGGAAGGAAATTATGGATAATTTTTTTAGGGATTCTCGGGTGGTTGCTGGACCAGATTTTGAGTCCTTGCTTATCTTTTTTATCGACGGAGCTGAGGATTTCTGGGTTTTGGTTTAGAATCTGGTTTTTTAGAACGAAGCCGTGCCATTGGTGCAACAGAAAGTTCCGCTAGTTCAAAGATATAAAAATAGTGTGAATTGGATAAAATGTGTGCAGTGTAAAGATGAAGCTAAATGATTGATCCGTCTATTTTCCAGAGGATCAACGATGCAACCATTCTCGTCATCGAACACGATGGCCTGTACGGACACCCCGACGAGTCTACCGACGGCGGAGCGTCCCCGTCAGACGTCCACGACACCAACCCCTCCGACGTCATGCAGGAACCTGACGTTCTCGATAGCAAAGATAATGGAGCCGGACAAGCGTCTGACCGACTCGTCGTCACAGCCGTGTCTGCCATCCGGTCAAACGAGCTCGACGTCGTCGCCGGTCGGAACGACAGGAGCTTCGACGATACTCCAGCAGCCAGCGCAAACGAGTATGCCGTCCATGACCTATTCGGCGCACTTGGAGTCGGCCTTTAAAAAATACGTGCCGACCCTCAGGCATCAGAGTCTACTCCAGCACTATCCGCTTCTGTACTATCATCCGGGTCCGCTTCTCCGAGCGTTTCCCGGAGGTCACGCAGCGGCTGCAGCCGCTGCCGCGGTCGTCGCCGGAAGCGCACCGACGCCACAAATGCACGATTCACCGCCAGCGTCGAGTCTTCGGGAGTCATCGAGCTCGCGGCTTGAACTCTCGGGTGGCGCCTCATCGCCGGAAACCCATCCTCATCATCATCATCACCACAACCACCATCATCACCATCGAGGATCGACGACCGGAAACGTGAACGCCCCAGTCGGCAAGAAGAATCCCTCGCCACGTGACGGAAGTCGCGAGGGCAGCGTCAATCCTTCCACCAAACAGAAGACGTACGCCTGCCCGGAGTGCGGAAAAGTCTTCAACGCCCACTACAACCTGACCCGACACATGCCAGTTCACACCGGTGCCCGCCCATTCGTCTGCAAGGTCTGCGGCAAGGGTTTCCGTCAGGCGAGCACACTTTGCAGGCACAAGATAATCCACACGGCCGAGAAGCCCCACAAGTGCCAGACGTGCGGCAAGGCCTTCAATCGCAGCTCCACCCTCAACACCCACACCCGAATACACGCGAACTACAAGCCCTTCGTGTGCGAATTCTGCGGCAAGGGTTTCCATCAGAAGGGCAACTACAAGAATCACAAGCTGACCCACAGCGGCGAGAAGGCCTACAAGTGCACCATATGCAACAAGGCTTTTCATCAGATATACAATCTGACCTTTCACATGCACACCCACAACGACAAGAAACCGTTTTCCTGCAAGATCTGCGGCAAGGGTTTCTGCAGGAACTTCGATCTCAAGAAGCACATGCGAAAGCTCCACGACGCAGGATCGCCGGTCCTCGGCGGCATTGGAGGATCCTCGGGCGGTGGACACGGCGAACAGACCGGATTCTCGAGTGTCCATCACGGTCCCGGAGCCGGACACGCTTTCGTCAGCCCGTTCCTGCTTCCGCCACCCGGATCAACGGCCAGCTATCTCAGCAAGATGTTGTGACAGACCGAGAGCGTTCATCATTACGCGAGAACTAAGAGTCATCATCAGTGTCCGCTCATATTAGGACCCTCTTGCTATCCCGGTGATGTTGGACATCTTTCGCAGCCTCTCAAGTGAAGCGCCTCGCGAAACTGTGATGCACAAGTTTCCGAACGGAATACTCGATGCAACGATTCAATACAAACCAAAGAAGACGTTAACGAGCGGAGGAGGAAATAATTGAAGGAGAACGTCATGGGAGTCACTCGAGGTTGAAACTGCGTCGGAGCTTTACGTTCGCCGATGGGGCGTCGTAGGAATTTCCAGGGGATTCGAAACACCCTGCTCGTCGTTCGAAAGAGGACTTCAACAACGAACCGTAGGGCTTGAATTCCGTCGGGACTGTGTTTCCATCGAACGAGCTCACGTACACACCGCGTTCCATAAAACAAAGATACGCACAACCGCCGATCGCCGGACAATATGCATAGGCAAATTTCCGTGACACGGAAGTTTGAACAGAATCCGGCGATACGTGTCTCGTCCAAATAGTACGTCGAATTATTCGAATCTGTTGAGTTAGTCCCGCATGCGTTTAAAATTGAACGGTGTGTGCGTTGGTTTGGAAGATAAATCAACAGATCGCTTCGGCGCCTGCATATGGCTTCGCATATATTTATCTCTTCAGGCGTTACAGAGTTGATGCATACGCATCAACGTGTGTGTCCGGGTCCGATTCGTTCGACGAACGTGATGAATCGGGCAACGCCACGATTGGTTCCATCGGCGAGCCCTCTCGTTTGCAAGGTGCAATCCCTGGAGGGATGAACGCGGAAGCGCTGACGGAGAAGCGAGTAACGCAGGCGCGCATAAATCCACCCACCAATCCCGATGAAATATCGTGATTTCCGTCGCCGCTACACCGCCGATATCGGACGCCTCGCTTCCTTCACCCGCATCACTCGGTCGCACTATACTTAACTGTAAATATTTGTAAATACCGTGATATGTGTGTGTGTATAGCGAATATGAATTTGTTTAACGAGAGACGGGCTGATAGCTTCGGAGGAAATATTAATATTACGTTATATCGTACACGGGGAAAATTTTCATAGTGTACATTATTATTATTATTATTATTAAATGGATTATATAAATATGAATATACTATATGTGTATAACTTTAGGAAAGATTAAACTAAACGAAGAAAACAACATGTATGAATCGGTGTGATAGTAGCTTTTAAGAGAGCCGTGTATTAGATAGCTAATCAAATGTTGTTCATTAACGATCCTAATTAATCCGAGCTTTGGGACTGAGACAATGTAAATGGGTGGATCGAACAAGGTGGCGCAAGTTCGATAGTGTTGTTCGGACGGTAAAATCAAAATTCTCGATTGGTCAAATTTCGAATCGATTGCGAATAATCTTTCGACAAACAACAGTTTGTTTCCACCAAAGAAACTACAGATTCGAACTTGCGTCACTTTCCGTTGAGCCAGCAAATTTTTTTTTCTTCACTTTCGACGTCTCGCAAGAATTCTGTGGTTAGAAAGATAAGACTCGACTCGACGATTTTTTTTTTTTTTTTTGGGACTTTGCATTTGAAATTTTTCAAAACGTATTTGGAAAAATTCTGGCTTAATGGAGTTTGCACGCTGCAAGCGTGCAAACTCCGTCGAACGTGTGGCTGGCTTTCTGTGAAATCGGGCAAAACGTTGTCGCGTCCCGAATTGATAATTTGCAATAATGTACCGATTATCGTGTATAGTTTAGCTTATCTCGGTATCGAACTTTACGGGAAAACCGACAAACGTCTTGCCGTGTTTTTCCAGCCGTCAGAGAATTGAATATTCTCACCGGCCGTGTCTCCATTACCGTCGACCGTTTTTTCTCTACGTCGAATCTCGTCGTCGTCGTCCGGATGTGAATCGCACATCGATAATAAAGTTCTCGCGTTTCCACTCCCGAGCAAACGAAACGTGCCGCGAGACTGAATTATCTGGCGAATGACAAAAATGAAAATTAATAAAATAAAGTGTACGAGAAGTGCGACTAAGAAATAAATGAAGCACGAGAAAAAAAAAAAGAAAAAACTAAAGAAAGATATACATTTAACAAATTAATATATGTAGATAATTGGTAGAGTAGAAAATGACGGTGGTTGAAAAAAAAAAAAACAAAAAAAAACAGTGCATATATACGTGTCTGTCTGTCTCTCTCGCACTCACAGCCCAACCCCCTTGTAAATAATGGAATAATCATCATCCGACGCAATAAATTCATCGATACGAATTAAAGAATCTTTGTTGTTGTGCGTTTTATTTTCGTCAAATATTCACGTGTCGTCTCCCTCGTTCATCGAAAATCGTCCACGATCGTCGCTACGAAAAGTTCATATTTAAGTTAAATAATTTAATTCAATTAAGTTAATTAATTTGGTTTACCGAACTTGAAACTACTAAAAATATGCTCCATACAATTTCCCTCAAAACGACAATTTTTTCATAACATCAATTCTAACCTTCGAAGAATTCCAGCTAGAATTAAACGCTCTCATCGAATGATTTAATTTTGTTAAAAAAAAAAAAAAAAAAAAAATTTCGGCAATAACGATTGTCTCGTCGACCATCAAAACATCGAGAACGAGCCCGATCAAAATTCCCCTCGATCTCTACCTCAAAAGCTTGTAATTTCCATAAATTCAATGACCAATATTGATCGATCGAACATCGAAATTAGGATCGCACGGGTGTAATTAAATAAAAAAAAAAAAATGATTCGCAGAACGTCGCAATTATTGTAAAGATTATTATAAGAAATAATCGAGTATTTAAAAAATTAACTTTGCTGTCCGTAGCGCCGAAAAAAAAAAAACCAGCCCGATCAAAATTTCCCTCGATCTCTACCTCAAAACCTTGTAATTTCCATAAATTCAATGACCAATATTGATCGATCGAACATCGATTTGAAACTATTGAAAATTACAGCCAATTACTGTCCTTTCATCGCCACGACCGTAATAATTTCGTCGATGACGTATTTTCCTCAAAATCAAATTTCACCTGGCAAAGTCTCCGAATTGGGATCTCGTCGTGTCTCGAGGCGTCGTCAACGAGTCCGCGCGGCACGGATCGGCTCGTCAGCGGCTCGCCTCCTCGTCGACGACAAGAGTGATCCTCCGTGCATGCGAAGATGAGCCGAGACAGATAGTTCGACGAGATTCTATCGGGTCGTGTCGTGAAACGCGGTGAGCGGTGAGACGAGGAAAAAAGAGGCCGAGTGCCGGCTCGTCACCTCCGCTCCTATCGCGCGAATCGCGCTCCGTTCACCCATTAGTCCCGATGAGATCTTGCAAGCGCGGTGGGTCGCTTGAAAAAAAAAAAAAAAAAAAAAAAAAAAAAAAAAAAAAAAAAACCCACACGAATAGCACACGCCTGCAAGACGACGAGAGAGAGAGAGAGAGAGCGAGCGAGATCAACGAACGTGTCTCCGGGCTGATCAATGTCGCAGATATCGGCGACACGAGCCGCCCGATGTATCTCGCGAATCTGCGGAGTCCCCGATTTTGCATGCGCTCTCCATCGCCTCTCCGAAGCGCAGCATCCATTAAATCAAATGGCGACGGGGGGGGGGGGGGGGGGGGGGGCGTCGGGGCGTGCGATACCACCCTGCACGTATCCCCTTATCAACCCGACGCTCGTTGCACCCACCGAGGCTCCCACTCATCCGTCCGACTCGGAAATCTGAGCTTTCGCCTCTGGATATAGGACAGGCGGGCACGGCGGTGGATTTCGATCTCGGTGAATTTTCTGAGCGCTTGCGCAATCGATTCGTACCAAAAGTCGTGACACGAGACGACCGAGCGCCGAGGATTCGATCCTCATTCCGATTTTCCACGATAAACATTTATCGAATAAAAAGTGTCTCAGATCGTAAGGCTAAAAAATTCGATTTATCGGCCGGAAACTTAGGTGTAATTAAATTAAATTAGGTGTAATTAAATTTAAAAAAAAAATGAGTTCGCAGAACGTCGCGGGTATCGTAAAGATTACTATAAGAAATAATTGAGTATTTTGAAAATTAAGTTTGCCATCCGTGGCGCCAAAAAAAAAAAAATCGTTAATGAATTAACCGTGTAAAAAATCCGGGGATCTCGTTTGTTCGATTGAAAAAATTTAAAGGAAAAAACGCGTTGACCGACCGTTCGTACTTGGTTGAGAGTAGCGTGCGGCAGAGTGTCGGTCGAAGCCGTTGTGCTGGGAAATTGCGCTGGGCCGCTGCTGGCCAACGTTGGACGAACACTGGGCCGACGTTCTGCCAGTACCGGTCCACCGCCACTCTCCCACTTTGGTCAGCGGGAGTTGTATGCAAACAAGTTATTTAGCGGCGTTTAATGGAAATCATCCCTTGGCAGGGCGTGAATGGGAACGAGAGTTGGCGAACTGTGCGAGGGCGACAATTAGGCTCGGATTATCGACACCTGGCCCAAAGGACGTCCCGCTGTTTCTCGAGTCGCGCCGGCCTTTACTCCACCTTATTTCGACGTTCACCGTACCGCAACCGACCGGTAAAACTACTTTTTTTTTTTTTTTTTTTTTTTTTCCTGAAAAAAGAAGCTCAAAAATCGTAGCCGCTCTTCCGAGATTCCGGTATTGCTTCGATCTTTTTCTTACGCTCGGAGGAGAGGAAACATACGGTGTGCATTCTGCAAAAGTGCGCCGCGGAATTCACGAAACCGTGAAATTCCGTTCGTTGATCCATCCTCGGATTTACTCGCGTCGAGAATACCGGTCGAAGTTACAGTATGGAATTTCCCGTTTTCTCGTCTCTCTCGTCACAGACAACGGGGCGAGAAGCAAAATCGCGGGGTTACATAAAAAAAATAATTCTTTGACCGATGAACACGAAAGTTCAAATAAGTTTGGGCGTGTAGGAGAATTTATTTTTCAAAGAGATCCGCGATTCTTCATTTTATTATATTTTTTTTTTCCATTTTTCCGGGAGAAATTTCAAACTCGCGGTTACGAAATGAATTATTTTCACCGCGTGGATTTAATTGCCTAATCGAAGCGCGCTTGCGCAATTTAGAACTCGGGCTTTTTCACCAAGAAGACGAAACTTGTCGGACGACGCGGTTCATTAGCTTCGCTTTTTGTTTTTATTTTTATTTATTTTTTTCGTTCTACCCTCGAAACTAATGTTTCGTCGCCCCTCGCGACGACACGGGAGGGTGAAATTGAGACAAATAGCTGATCCGCACCGCGGGGGATCGAGCGTGTTTTCGATACACTCGTGCGCCGGGAGCTCGCGTGCTCGTTGATCCGAAAGACTCTCCCGCACCCTTCGATTTACGGAGCCTTCCGTCTCGTCCACCTATCGTTTTCGGTTAATATTTCCGCGGTACCGGGCGATAATTGGTTAAAACCCGTGACTGACGAGCGATGAGGGAGAGAGCGAGGTTGCATAAGTTTATTGTGAAAGCTCGGACGGCGCGCGAGGCGATACAACGAGGGCTCCGATGCTTTATGAACGGTCCACGGTTCAACACCTCTTCATTACCCTCTTCAGGGCTCGATGCGCTCGCGCTCGCTACGCGTATGCGATGTCCCTTACTACAGGGAACGCGTTATTGTACCGTAGTAGGGCTTCGCTCTTCTGCTTCTCCGGTATTGTTCGCGAACGACCGACTCTCCTACACTCTTCGGCCAGCTCATTCTCACTTCATCATTGTCCTATAATCCCGACGGACTGGGCGTATTTTTTTCTGTGCGGCAAAAATTAAGAATTTTTTTTTCATCGTCATAGAGAAGGCTAAAAAAATTGGGAATTAATTTCGGAGTACGAAAAATCGTGTAAATGAGGGCGATTGCCATGATCAGTGGGTGTGTGGCAGCGATAATAGTTTGGATACATAAAATCGCCTAGAATTAATTGCTGAAAATTAAATTAATCAGTTTTTTCATCTCGACGGACTGGGCGTATTTTTTTCTCTCCGGCAAAAATTAAGAATTTTTTTTTTATCGTCACAGAGGAGGCTAAAAAAATTGGGAATTAATTTCGTGTGACAGCGAGAATAGTTTGGATACATAAAATCGCCTAGAATTAATTGCTGAGAATTGAATTAATCATTTTTTTCATCCCGACGGACTGGGCGTATTTTTTTCTGTGCGGCAAAAATTAAGAATTTTTTTTTCATCGTCATAGAGAAGGCTAAAAAAATTGGGAATTAATTTCGGAGTACGAAAAATCGTGTAAATGAGGGCGATTGCCATGATCAGTGGGTGTGTGGCAGCGATAATAGTTTGGATACATAAAATCGCTTAGAATTAATTGCTGAGAATTGAATTAATCATTTTTTTCATCCCGACGGACTGGGCGTATTTTTTTCTGTGCGGCAAAAATTAAGAATTTTTTTTTTATCGTCACAGAGGAGGCTAAAAAATGGGGAATTAATTTCGTGTGTCAGCGAGAATAGTTTGAATACATAAAATCGCCTAGAATTAATTGCTGAAAATTAAATTAATCATTTTTTTCATCCCGACGGACTGGGCGTATTTTTTTCTGTGCGGCAAAAATTAAGAATTTTTTTTTATCGTCACAGAGGAGGCTAAAAAAATTGGGAATTAATTTTGTGTGTCAGTGAGAATAGTTTGAATACATAAAATCGCCTAGAATTAATTGATGAAAATTAAATTAATCAGTTTTTTCATCCGAATTTTAGGATCAATTTTAAATCTCGATTTTTTGAGACACAAACATTTTTTAAATTTTCTTCAAAGAACATTGTTATTCATGAAAATATCTCGAATAGTTTACTCACGGGGAGTAAACTATTCCAATATCCGTGAAAAAACTGTCTCAGTGACAAAATTAAACGCAAAAATATAAGTGAAAAAATCCATCCTCGAAAAACAATAATAAAAACAATAATAACATTCGCACCACCGAGCAAAAAAAAAACCCCTCTCTCAAAAAAAAAAAAACCCAAAACTCTTCGACACATCCGCGAATCCATGAAATCCACGCTCGCGAAATTCCCTCCCGAAAACGACCCTATCCTTCGAATCGGGCCACGAAGACCTCGATGACAAAAGTGACTGCGATACACTTGGAGGATTCGTTCTTTCGTGCTTAATTGTACGATCGGAGTGATATCGGCTGGCGCTTATAGCCTCGCCTTTCGAGTGGGAAGATGAAGGGGAAGCGACGGGAATTCGGATGATAATCCCTATCGGGAAACCTCGTCGATTCGCGGGACTCGGGGGTGCTCAGGTGTCGACGATGCTCGACGTTCCTTCTCCCCCTTCGATGGTCCAGGAGAGTGGTTCGGGGCGTGTGTCATTGTGTTTCCGTTGGCAATTATCCACGATCCGACGCCTCCGAGCCGCTGCTGCTTCCGCTGAGAAAAGAGTGTCCCGTAAAATGTGCGAACGAGGGGTTGTCGTCGTCGTCGTCGTCGTCGTCGTCGTCGTCGTCGATGTTGGCGCGTCTACCTCGGAGCCGTGCGAGAGAGTCGGACATAGCGAGTTACTCCATTCATTCGACGGCAGAGACACCGAGTCGCGGCTCTCCGGCAGGGGAACAGAAAGAGTTCGGTCGAGCGTTCAGGGCGGATCTCGGCCTCCCCCTGTCCGCGCGACCGGATCCGCAGTGGTTTTCTCTACTGCCGCTTCTACTCTGCCGCTGATGCCGACCCGAGCCGGCGCCCCGCGTTCTTCGCCACTTCGGCTCTTTCACACCCTCGCCGTCGTTTCTATCGAGGCGAGACCTCTCTCGCTCACTCTACGCGTCTAATGCGGCCAACCTTCCGTGAAGTTATTGACCCTACCGTTGACACGTTATTACCTCGGCATACCGAAATAGAAAAATCCGGATCGACGATTCTCGCTCTCTTTAACGCGCTTTCCGAAACTCCATCGTACCAGATTTTTTTTTCATTGATAATTGAGGGGCTGATATATATATATATATATATATATATATATATATATATATATATATATATATATAGAATTTTGGTAATATCGATGAGGCATTTTTAATTTTTTTGTTCAATTGGGAGTTTAAAAAATTATTTAATTTGTTTAATTACATTTGTGATAGCAATTGGGCAATTGGGAATTAATAAAAAAAATGTAATAAAAAAGTTTAAAAAAATGGCATACTGCATCGGCAGTGCCTGTATATGGAAGCGACATTACCTCGTCTGACCTATTCGATTTGCCCCCCAATTTGGAAATCGCGGTAGTTCGAGGACCGACGTGAAGACTCAACCGTGCAGGCGTGCAGTTCCGCGATGCCGAGACACCACGGAGTCTGTACGCGCAATCGGGAGCCGAACGCAAGTTTTATACTTGAAGCGACCGAGTGACAACACCCACTGAGCAGATCTGCCATAGGACTACGTTAGCGATCAATGTTCAGCTCTGCTATCACTAGCACACACTTCCGAGAGATGAACGCGGCTCGTTGTATATATACTGAGCGAGTAGGCGTAGGACCGCTTGCGAGAAACGGCCACGGCCTGCTCGTCCACGTGGCCATCTGGCGGCGACGAGAATAACTTCGAGTCGTTCCTCTTACGCTTACGCCACACGAATTTTATCAATTTTGTCAACTTTTATCTTAAAAAAAAAAAAAAAAAAAAAATTATACAACAAAATGAAAAAAACATTGTAAATTAATGCCAAATCTCACTAAGAGAACCGTCGATAATCGGAAATGTCTCTGTTTCGTATTCGACCAAACGTTTTTTTTTTCAATATCTCAAACAATGATTGAAATATTAAAATATAATGAATGTCTATGCATACAATTTTTTAATGTGAAATGGAGAATGTACCAGGAAATGCCTGAAACTCCGCGCTTCGCTGTCGTGAACTCTGAATCCGATCCGACACTCGAGTACCACGCTGTCCTCCTTGATTCGAGACGCAGAAATGATACACGTGTACGTGAGAAAGGAAGAAAATGGTCTGGTGAAAAGTTGTCGAAAAAAAAAAAAAAAAAAAAAAAAAAAAAAAAAAAAAAAAAAAAAAAATCGAGATAGGTGGTAGACGGTCGAGGAGAGAAGGTAACGAGATAGGTTGAACGAATGATGGGGTATGTAACTCTCCGATATATTATAATGACGCTCTCTTGGAGTAGTCGTTGCAGTCGCATTCGTCGTCGTCAAACTTCGTGGAGAGGCTCGTACCTCTCGTCGTCGGTCGCGCGTTTCCCATCGTCTCCGGCAGTCGCCTCGACCCTCGATATCTCGTCTCTTTCGGATATACGTCTATATACGTATATTCCCGTCAGCAGCACTCCTCGTCGATTCTCTTTTTACTTCGACTTCCAACACGCCATTCTCCTCGTTATCTCCGACCTGCGAGACGCAATTCAACCAGTCTCTCTCTCAAACCTCCCTAATTTTGTCTCAATATTTTTCGCTTTTTTTTTTTTTGTCGTCGAGTCACCCGAGAACTCATTCGAATAACCTTACGATATCTCCAGGACGGTACGCTCTGTATCTGTAGGCGTACAGTAAGTAAATATTTGCCCATCTAACAAACATTTCCGCTTTGAAAATGTCTACGATGTTATTATTAATTTCACTTTTTTTTTCGTACCTCGATATAATATTTTTCTTCATTTAAAAATAATGAAAAACGGCAAACGTAAATTAATGTGTAAAGTTATATTGAAATGAAGAAATAAAAAAAATTGTGAATTTTTGAGGATGAGGAATTTCTGGTGATCTGTGAAGCCTGTTTTGCCGTGTATCGATATATACATATATATGAGATGTACCAAATCAGATGTTTACATCACGTGCCCTCTCATGGATCCGAATAACCGAAGAGGGACGAGAATGAGAATTGAATGGACCTTCGATGCCTCGAGGGGTTCTCTCGTCGTGAACAATGAAATGGAATCGCTTGGCAGAGGCAGCCGTACAGTGCGGCAAGAATTCGCGCGCGTTAACGGAAGGAAAGTCCATCCGCCTCGTTTTGTCACGAGAATTCGTTTCCTCCTCGGTGCGCTCGGGAGCGTGTCGATGATATTCCGACGCACGAATTCCTTTGATATTAAATTATCGAGACCCTCCGAGCAACGAAACAGCGAGACTACGACACGCGATACGCTTCGCTAAAAATCAAATCCAAACGAGGACCAAAAAACAATTCATTTAATTTTTTTCGTTTCACGGTGAAAAAAAAAATCCAACGATTCAATGACTCGCGGGCTGCCAGAGGAACATAATGATATCTTTCAACACCGGATAAAAAAGTAATTATAAAACTGTAAATATAGTTGAGTTAATTGTACGTTACTTTTACCATGCGAATACCAATGAAACTAACGTAAATCCTTGGATTACACAAAGGTGGTAAAAACGTTGAACCACGTTAGAAATAATATCTCCCTAATTAAAATTTCTATAATGAACCCTAATTTCCAAATCTAATTTTGTAACATAAAAATCTACCCAGCAGATCACAATCCCCATTTCATCCCGTAACCCTGCAAAGAAAACACAATAAATCCCTAACAATCATAATCCTCAATATACAGCAATATATCTCCTCGAACGTCCACGAGTGAAACTGGGTCAGCGAGAGTGCGGCCGAGCCCATTGAAAGTAATAAAATGGAGACACCGAGTGCGGTGGAAGTCACTGCAAAGAGAGTAAATCACGTCACCCTTCGGTCAGCGAGATAGAGGTGGGCAGCTTGGGTTCTCGACGAGGAGAAAGAGAAGCAGGAGGGGAAGAAATACGCCTAGCAGTGTCCATCCCAGAAACGAAGCACTTTCGCAACAGCGGGAGTAAATCCGTTCCATCATCGCAGTCTCGTCGCGGTAGTCGAGATAATAGAGAGGGAAAACCAAGAGGTGGAAACATTTCCGAATCTGTTTAATCTTGGTCCGCGACGCGTAAGTGAAAGCTATCTCCTGTGAATGTGAAATCAAACAAAGCGACAAACAAAACCGGGGTAGTCAAAGTTTCGCATGGAGGTGGTGCAGCAAGAGCGAGGGGGAAGAAGGGGTGAGAGAATGAGGAGGGGGGATTTGATGTGGCGAGGCCGGGGTTCGAGGGAGATAGCCGGCTAGCTAGCGAGGACCCCGGTGACTCTGTGGGTGATGGGCGATGGCTCGAAGCAGCCCGCGAGACGACGGGACGGTGCGAGGGTGCCGCGAATAGTGAAGGGAGAGCGAGCAGCGAGGAAGAAAGTCTCCCCAACGGAATCAACCATCCGGCGGAGCGTCGGCGAGCTTTGATGTGCTGCGGTGTCCCGCACGACCCGACACCACCGAGCGACAACGGCGTCGACCGTAGTCACCTCTGTCTGTGTCACACTCCGAGTGTTTATGAGCCGCGAGATACGCCGGATATGGGGACAAATTTCCGCGCGCTTCTCTGATCGCCTTCAATGCACCGAGTGAGGAAATCAGACCGCGTTGTAAGACACGAAAGAGGGAGAGATTATAGACACTTGTTAGAACCGTTGGGTTTGTATACATTCTTTGGACGAGTCGTAACCTTCGCTAACGGCGAGAACCGTTCGCGTTCGACTGTACGAGGCACTCGAGGCGTTCCGAGAAGCCGGCTACGCTTCGGTGCTTCCGAAGGGGGAAGGAACGTCCTCGAAGGCGGCGAGCCATCGAAATGGAATGAGAGAGTGTGACTCGTGAGAGTCGTCTGGATAATTAGTACGCGCGCATTACAGTGTTTTGTATACGAGTATTTTTTTTTTTTTTTTTTTTTTGTACGACCATGCTTCATGCCACTGTACCAGACCTGCTCGAATAATTTTTATCGCGAGGCTCCGTCGTGCGAGCGAAATTATTTTCATACGCAGCCGGACCGAAAAAAAAAAAAAAATATCTTTCGCCACATCTCAAAGCTTTGCCATACGAAAAACATTGATAATAATAATCCGGAAAAAATAAATTAAAAAAAAAAAAAAAACGTTGCTTCAAAGCCTTTATAAATTTGATCTCCGGTATTAAAATTCCGTTCGCTGCAGCGGAACATTACGTTTTTAATCTGATTTTTTTTTTTTTTTTTTTTTTTTTTTTTTTTTCATACTCCGTCCACCCGTGCTACATCACACGTGCACGCGTGCGCATGCTCGTTATGATATTCGAGTGTCCACTCCGCAGAGGCTCGCTCGTCTCGATGCAACTTCGAGCGTTTGTGTATTGCGCATTTCCATCCATTCTGTATGACCCGCCGAGTTCTCTCGTCTGCCACGCATAATATATATGTAATGAACAGCGATTATATACACACCCACACAAAAATATATATATATATATATGAACACGTAGATAGATTATTCCCCGTTACGTTTATAATGCATATGTATACGCAAACGAACCAGGCGGTTTAAGCGCGGTATGGAGGCGGACAGGGGGTTAAATTTGGTCGAACAATGCCGATTTCGCTGTGTGTCCTCGCGTTTTTTTCTTTTTTTTTTTTTTTTTTTTCGTCCCATCCAGCTTCCACAGCATGCGACCACCGACGCGTCCTGTACGATCCCCGTTACGATTTCGAGGATTCAATTATTTCCGTGGGGAACTTTGCCCGACGGCAGACATTACCTATTCATAATACACACGAAACGCCGAGCCATCGTGCATGCTTTTTCATCAACGAATTTTCCGGAAAATTCGCGGCGCGAGAGAAAATGCGAGAGAGATAATGTTTTTCCCAAGCGCGAGATGAAAACTCGGTGCAGACGAGATGTGCACACACGAATTTTTATGTTTCCCTCGTACGGCTTCAAAAAAAAAAAAATATATATATATATATATGTATATCTCTGGTGCGGTGGTGCGGAACCGCGTTTACGTTCGTTTTAGTTTCGGCGCGACGGGGATGAAAGGATCCGCGAATGAAAAGCGTTTCGCTACGCGCTGAGGTTGCGATGTTATTGGCGGCGGAAAGTTATACGAGGGCGTGAGTCCCGTTGTTGATATTGTTGGGTGCGCGAAAGACGCCGACCGCCGTGGCGACCGCAATGAAGACGCCCGAACCATTGTATCGGCCGTCCGAGTGAGATCGTTCGAGCGGACATCCTCGCAGGCGAGCGGACGATGAGAGGTAAATCATTGGGATAAAAAGACGAACGATTTTGGCGCATGTTAAAGTACACGTGATCGGTGTTACGTGAATGGAGAAGCGGCGAAAGGTAAAAGGACGAGACGGAAGAGACGCTCGTTCGATCGACGAACAGCACGCGAATCGGTAATCGGTAATTACCTGTTCGATTCCGTTCTCATTGTGTCAGTTATGCGCTCCGCTGTGTCGAATCATTGCGGACACGAATGTTCGTTTGTGGGCTGTTCACGGATTTTGTTGTTTTTTTTTTTTTTTTTTTTCCAGAGATAATCCATCCACTATCTGCGAGTAAATGTGATTACTGAAAGTTATTTACATCCCAATGAAAATATAAATTTAAGAAACTACAGTGTTCGTACCTTTTTCTGTAATTATTTTATACGTAATTACGAATCGAAGCATACGAAAATGTACAATAAAAAATATCTATAAATTGAAGAAAAAAAAATAATAACTCCACTGTCAGCGAGGAAATGTGATAACGATTGAGAGAAAAAAAAAGTAGCTTATTTTCATCCTACGAATAAAAATATTAAATTGAGAACCAATAATATTCTTAAGAATCATTTAACGTGTAATTATGAATTAAAGCACATGTAAATGTACAATTAAAAAAAATAATGACTCAATTGTTGAGGATTTTTTTTTATACAAAGCATACGAGCTAGGTTATTCGGATGTCTTCAAAGTCGTGGATATTAGCGGAAACAGCCTCGGCCACTTGGTGCGCGAGGCTTCGGTTCGAGTAGCAGGCAACAACCCTAGCGTGACTACCGTGCGGCGATGAAGAGCCGAAAGGATTGAGTAATCCTCTCTTGTAGTTCGAAGGGTGAAAGCGGCGAGGGGGTAGAAGGTCTTAGCATCAATTAAAGCGAGCGGGGAGCAAGTCGTTTCTTCTTCTATCCAAACGTATTGGGTATCACCGAAAAAGTGAGAGAGAGAGAGAGGAGGAAGAAAAAAAAAAAAAGCAAAGTGAAAAGCATAGTGAGAGAGCAGGCATTAGAGGCAGTAAGCTAGAAGGAAGGTTTTTCGGGGTTCTCGCGCCCCGAGAACATCCTCATCTCAGCTTCCTCTTCGGAAGGTTTTCGTGGGCAAAAGAGAAACGCCGCGTCTCGCTCGTTTGCCAGATTTTTCGTGGCACCGTCAGGATTAAAGGAACCGCTCGCGGCACGCAACAATAAACTCGCGAAACGACAACAACACAGCGGTGCCCGCTCGGTATCCCCGACGTAGTCGAATAAGAGATCGAGAAGCCTCGTTTGCCCGTCCTTGGGACTCGCGACAACAATGGAAGAACCAAGGAAAGACCCGGCAGCTCGAGCGTCGGACGAGAGAATGAGAGCGAGAGATTACTACCGATAAATTGGGCCACGGTTCATTTCACTAATTCCCATAATAATCTAATAGATTACCATTATCCGTTTAGCTCGGTTCGTTTGCGTTGCAACGGCTACGAGCTGCTGGGCTCGCTTCGTGAACCATCTCGAAACCACGGTAAGTATAACTATGTAGAATCATAGCTTTGTAGGAATGAGATGCGTAAAGAGAGGAAGAAACGCTGGAGCGAGCCGTGAACGAAGTATGAAAAGTGCCGTGTTGAAAAGTCCCGTCGGACTTCCGCATTTCTATTGTGAAAAAAAAAAAAAAAAAAAAAAATGAAAAAATAAAAAAAAATCACGTGGCTCGATAGGTCGAAGTTTACGTAACGGAGATGAAATTACATAGCGGTGTCTCTGAGGAGTTTGGGACTTGGTCAATTCTCGAAAGCGAGATGTTGCGTCGAGTTGAAGCATAGCGTCAGAGACGATCGACCGTCTCAAGGGTAAAAGAAAAAATTCTGTGTACCGTGGATGCTCACAGGTCGAACAGAATCGCGTTACAATGTCGCTGTTCAGCTGGAACTTTTTTTTATTTTTCTCGAGAGATACCAATTTTTCATATATTCGAATTAATATTTTTTGTCCATGCGAAACGTGACACGGAGATAATCCCTAAATTTAGGGTGCAATTTAATTTAATAGGGGGCAAGCGCGGCCCCGGGGGAGCTGGGCGTGAGCCCGATCGAGCGAGCCGTAGCCGAAGCGCTCCCGTGAGCCGTCGAAGGGGGTGCGAACGTTCACGGGTAGAGCAAAGACCGCGAGAGCGCGGGCGTCGATCGGTATTTAGTGGAGTCTGTGACTGACGTGTACGAGGAGTCGACGCGACGTTCAGACCGTCGATCCACCATTCATACAAATACCACATTCAGCCACAAACACGCGCGTGTATACAAAATATACGTGTGTATTTATTTATATACAAATCCTCCAGCTTACAAATCTCGGATGAGCGTCGAGTTGTAAGGCAAGCGATTGTGAGGAACGGAAAAATACGAGAAATCAACCGCACTCCTCCTGAAATAATCGTTGCATCAATTAATTTCTCTCTTTAACTCTCCTTGAATAATAAATAATAAAAAAAATAAATAAAAAAAAAAAAATGCTTCACCCGACATTACATTTCTATGGACTTTATTTCAACCGACAATAATTGAAAAAAAAAAAAAAACAAAAAAAAGTCTCACGACACGATTAAATTGCTCTTCCATGTAAAAATCCGGAAACAATCAACGAAGATCCATTTGAAGATCCTCGCGCTAAACCAAAAAATAAAAATAAATTATTTTAATGAAATTAAAAACGGCTTGAACCAACATAATACTTCGACGAACTCGTTTCAACCGAGGACACCCTGGAGGAGGCGGAGCCACGTTGTTTTTTCATCTACCCGTAGAAATATAAAGAAATAAAAAATGAATTGTTCCGATTCCCATTCGTTGGATTGAGATAAAAGCTTCCGCATTGTTTCGCGCTTGTATGCGAGTGGCGCGACGATATTCTCGTTGAAAGCTCAAGCGACGACGGATTCGCGGTCATGTGAACGGGATATTTAAGCGGTTGCGATATTGTACAGCGACTGTGGAGCTAGGCGGGCAGGTTAACGGGAGGAACTTTGCTGAGGAGAGCCGGAGCGAGAAATCCGTGCGAGACGCACAGCTAAGGGAGACGACTGGCTGAGTTAAGTGTGTGTGTGTGTGTGTGTGTGTGTGTGTGTGTGTGTGTGTGTGTGTGTGTGTGTGCGTGTGTGTGTGTGTGTGTGTGTGTGTGTCGCCGTCGCTGCTCGGTGAAACGCTTAGCGAGATTGCACCCGACAATACGACAATACAACGTGCGTGACACGCCCGATGGGGCGCGTTGCTGGGGGGTTGGAACTCGCGGATCACCCCCACAGACACTGAAATCTCGCCAATTCCAGGGGCGGTTCGCCACACCCCCGAGAGACCGCGCTCGCTTTCATCGTCCCGGAGCGCAAATTCAACGTCTCGTTTCTTCGTGTTTCACTCAAACGCGAAAGCCTTGTTTTTACCTTTCCACTCCTCCACTTTCTCTTTATTCCATTCTCCGTAAACATTTGTTTTGCAATTGGCAATGATAGAGAAAAAGAAAACGAAAAAGTTCATGCGAAAATTATTAAGTCAAAGGTTTGTTACGAATGAACTAAAATATTTGCGTCTCGCTGTACATTGTATTTGAATATTCTTAATTATGTGTATTATGTTATATATATAATAATTGCATGTGTGTTACGTCTTTGTGCAGTTTGAGGAAGGAAAAATTGAATCTTGACGATTCGAGCGATGCGCCGTCGATTGGTTTTTTTTTTTTTTTTTTTTTTTTTTTTCCATTTTATTTCTCTTACTCCTCGAGGAAGTTCTTTGATAGGTGAATGAGAATGAATAGAGGGTAAAAAGGTGCACAATGTATATGCTATCTCTCGATAAATCCCCGTGTGTGCCGGAGCACGAGGCCGCGCACACATCGTCGTCGTCGAGCCACAAAGTAGCACGCACAATGGACGAGCAGCATTATACACGGTAGCGCGATGCTACTGCATAAAGAGCGCCGCTCCCGAGAGCGCTAAGTACACGCGAGGCAGAGCCAGTGTACACGGACTCTTGAGTTTGTACCAAAGATTTCGTATACCATGTGTCTGTCCTTTCATTATACTCGCTGGGCGAGGCTCCGGGGTCCAAATGGACAATCAACGGTCACCTACGAGGCTTCGATAAATCCTCACGGTAAAACTTTTTTTTATTCGCGTTTCAATGTATTCACGTCGATATTGTCGTATACTATTTCCGATTAAATTCTATTCGGAGTTTGCAGGATATCTGCACTGCAAAGTTCATGGTTTACGAGACGATTGATAATATGTTAAATAAAGTGGACTAACCTCGATGCCTTGTCGAACGGACAGCTGTTCCGAACGCGACGATCCGACGGCTGTTCCGTCGTTCCAGTTATTCACTGCACGGTGATTATATTCACTGGACTATTTGGGTATAACAAACAGGTTAAGTTTACGTATCCATGCAAAACATTCCGCATTGTATTATTCGATTAGCCGAACGGCTGTTGAGTGATAATTTTTAAGTCAAAGGATCGACATAAAGACGGGCAGCGCGGCATCGGCGTGAGCTCCACGATCTATCTGCCGCCATGTTGTTCATGCACGCGAAGTGGAAGCGCGATGGAATTATTTTAAATTGTCGTTGAGACTTTTATTATAGATACGAGGATACAAAGTCAATCGTGTACTTTAATCGGAAATAAAACTCGCCTGAAATGTAATTAGTACTGCTTGAAGGATGGACATGGCTTTTCTTCGCGAGAACTTCGACACAAAGGCGCAGAGCACAGAGTATCGACTTCGCCACCGCAATCAACTGGCCGCCTGATGTGGTACGCGTATCGCTCGAGTAGCGTTTGTAACCGACACGGGGCGCCACGCCACTCGTTGCTGCGTTCGCGATCCATTAGAAAAGCACATCGACCGTCCGTTGTCATTTTCGTTCAGAGGTACACGCGCGATAATAAGTCGTTCGTTTTTCGTTTCGACGTTTCAGCTTGTTCGCTACACTGCGGTTTATATTCAGTGGACGAGGAACGTCGGCGTAACGGGCAATGCGGTCGTTCGAGTTATGAGAAATGTACAGTGTGGTGAATCGTGTTTGCAAACAAAGGGGCTGGCTGGGCTCCTCGGTTCGCGTGGACGGAATCGAAGTGGTAAGTCACCGCGAAGTCGATACCTTTACTGCATTGTCTCATTCGCTCTCGATTACAACTTCTAACCTTCGAATTCCTCAGTAAAATTCCATTCGAAATTTTAATTTAATGGAACGTGTGTCCGTGTGTCGCGAGCGTAGACGCGAGCAACGAATTTTTTTCGTTCTCGATAATGAAACACGCGCGGTAAAAAATCGAGAATATTTTTCGCCGGTAAACGCGAGCCTCTCGAAACAAACAATTGGGTTATCAAGCGCGAAAGTCACTCGTGTCGACGTTTCTCGTCAGCGTGAAATAAAAATCGTAAGCGCCGTACGTGAAGCCACTGACGTTGATCGACTAGAGTGCCAATTTCAAAACGAATACAATACTAACAACCTCGCTGACAGGTGTCCAGTTCGTCAAACGAATTTACCAACAAATTTCCACGTTCGACATCAATCTCTCGAGATAAATCTTCGGAAGCTGTTACAATGGGAGTTATCCACCTTCGCCAGTGTGCGCGTCGATATTGTGTCGAGGTACGGAAACTCGATGAGGGTCTATAAACGGCTAAGCCGAGACAGCTTAGGACTCCCGAGTCGTTCGGCTACTGGACCAAAAGTTACATAGAATGTGTGGCAGGCGGAGCGCTCCACGGACACCGGCTGTGACACGCTCTCCACGGCATAAAGAAAACACGTGTATCTTTCGCCCTAACGTTCGCACACGATTGAGGTTATAACGCTTCGCGTTGATCCAGCCCAAAATTCTTTTTTTTCCACGAGTCCTCCATTTTGTCACCGACATATACAAACAAATTATGGACTCGCGGAGATCCAACATACACGAATTTAAAGTACTTTACTCTAAAT
The DNA here is from genome assembly GCA_963978505.1 of Listrodromus nycthemerus. Classification (NCBI taxonomy): domain Eukaryota; kingdom Metazoa; phylum Arthropoda; class Insecta; order Hymenoptera; family Ichneumonidae; genus Listrodromus; species Listrodromus nycthemerus. Next base: position 19,311,614 of record OZ021682.1, on the reverse strand, counting down.
TTTTTAATGCTAATTTTTTAGATACGCCTTTCTCTTCCTCAGACAGCAATATAGATATATCGAGGGTGTCGAGAGCTTGGCCAGCGAGAACGAACGGTCCCGCAACACCGACGCGTGCATTATTGTTATTATTATAAAGCGGATCGTAGCAGTGTTGTGTACACAGACTGCATTGATAGAAACGTCGACGACGAGTCTCCTGCTAATTCCGCACGTAGGCCTTATACGCTACATATATATATATATATATATATATATATATATATATGAATTTATGTATAGTACTGTACTCACATCGACGCACGTGAGCCGCAACCCCCGGTGATGCTGAATGACGATGACGAGGGCCGACAGCCTCACCAAACACGCGGTTGAAAACGTCTGCTCGTGTTTTATGCCAGACTTGCTTCGTTCTTCTCGTGCCCGCGGGATATACGTCGCTCTCTCCAGCATCACAAATTCGGGATTTCTTACGTACCGACGTCAGGCTCACGCAATAAAATGCTTTTGAGCCGGAAGTTCTTCCGATTCGATCATTTGTAATTTTTTTTTTCTTTTTTTTTTTTTCAAATCATTATTCTATTTTCAATCGCCACATTCGAACTGGGCAGAGGCGCATTTTTTTTTTTTTTTTTTTTTTTTAAGGTAACGACCATCACTGGAGGTCTGCGAAACAACAAGTTTATTCGCGCCGAGATAATTGTGGATAAAAATAAGGATATGATTTTTGTTTTTAATTCATCAGATATAATCTCTACGGTTGCAACCGCTCAGTGGGTGAATTAAAAAAAATCTCTGCCGATGGAAACGCAGAATATTCGGATATTCGCTACTGGCGTCCTCCGGAATAGATGGTTAATTTTTTCCTCCCAACACATTTCTACGAAAGCGAATTCCTACGAATATCGTTCGTGCGCGAAGTATTTTCGGTAACTCGTTCGTCGAATATATTTTTCCACGTGATTAGGAAAAAAATGTTGAGTCGATTATTCATGCGAGGAGTTGCACCGTCCCACATAGTTACAGGTCGAGTGGGGAGCGGGACGGACAGGTAATTTGGCCTCGTTGCCATGAAGTATCTCGTTGATGCGATTTAATACGCGTTTCCGTTCGTTCGCATTTTTTTTCTCCCACGGTCCAGATTAAAGGATATTCTTTGCATTAAAAATAAAAAAGAGAAAAAAAAAAAAAAAATCTGCAGAATATCGGTTCAACCAGCGGAATTCTAGCAACGAGTTATTCAATTCCCGTTTTTCATTGGTAACAAAGAAATTGGCAGGATCAAGCTGTGCATCCGAGAATCGAGCGAGAAGAAAAGAATGAAAAACGAAATTGGAATGCAAACGAGAATAAACGATTGTGTCACGATTATCTTGTACGGGTCCGATACAGCGTGCAAAACGGGATCTCGTCGTGAAAGAGTTTTGTACGAGCTCGGAATGGTCGAGAGTCCAAGGAATTACACAGAAGAATATACATCGAGAAAGAGTTTTTTTTTTTTTTTTTTTTTTTTTTTTTTTTTTTTTTTTTCATGGCCTACGAAGAAACGAAAGGAAACTGAGAGGCGGCGGCTCGTTACATCGAGCTCTCGGAAACCCCCTTCGGGGTCTCCATGTCCGACGGCAACGGATGTCGACGGGACGAGCGCGACGAGAACGACAACAACAACACCGCAAACGAGAAAGCGGGACGAGAAGTAAATAAACAAAGAGGCAAAGACATTTTGGAACGGCGAAAGAGAGATTTTGGCCGACGGTGCGCGACGGACCGAGGACTTCGGGACTCTTCGGTACATAATCTTCCTAACGCTGGTAATCCTTTGGCTTCCCTCGGGTATTACCGCAAATTCAGTTACTCGGATGATGCTGCGAGAGCGCAAAAGACGACCCCGTGCTGCTTCTCGATCAGAGCCGCCGCCACTCCGCGTGGCTGGTATACACACGACTGTTCTGCCTCAAATCTCGTAATACCGTTCTCCCCGATAATCTTGTGACCCCGTTTGAGTTTTTCGGATTTGTATTCATTCGGTCTGACCGCGACTGCGCGACCGCGAGAGATCCAGATTGTCTGCCGTAGTTTGAGGCAGCAGGTAGTTACTACCGGGCGAAAATGCACTTCTTCGGCCACGCCTAGAAAAACAGAGCCATCCGAGTAACGCGAGGTAGAGCCACCGATACCTCCTCGACTCATCCCACTTCAAACTTCATTCGATAGAGAATTAAAATTTACAACGCTCGACAAAATAATTTATCGACAATAAAAAAAAAAAAAAGTAATGAAAAATTGAAGAAATCGGTAAAATGTCAGATACACAAAAAAAAAAAAAATTTTCAATCGAAAATAAACCATTTTTATTTGTATCTTTGACGTTGTATAACCGGTCGATGGAAATTCACTGGACTCTGTATTTACCGGTAAATTTTTTCCTTTAGATGAAATAAAAAAATTAGATAAAATAAATCCGGAAGGTACGGCTGACCAATAAAAAAAATCAAGCGACGACTGTACGCTCACTTTCCCCTCGTCACCGCAAATAATCTAACTCGAGGTATAGGTTTTACTCGAACATATGTCAATGTTTGCCTTCCGGCACGCACAATCGAGTCACGCTCGTCTGGTTTTCAGCAGAGACGACGTGTGCATCGGGCGCGAGGCATATCATCCCCTATCGTATTTTCACGTTCAGATGACCGCGAATTTACACGAAGCAACCTCATGGCCGAGCTCGAGGACCCCTCAAATCCGACGTATCCCTTTCCGTGTTGCTTCGCTGTCCCTGCGCCGGAATTATCTGAACAAATGGGCCGTACGAAATGAGACCAAATTGTCTCTCTTTGCTCTCGAAAAAGCAAACCAGCAAGATACTCGATTTAGCTTCGGCGATTTTTGACACTCTCGTTAATTCATCATCACGGAAACAAAAAATTTCTAGGATTTTCACTCAAACGCGCTACACATCACTAATTAGTGACGATCTGTTTTTTTTGTTTTTTTTTTTTTTTTTTTCCATCTTGCTCTCATATATCAAGATTTTTTGACTCTGGGTTTGAATGAATGGACTTTGATGGGGTGCGAATTTGATTCTCGTTATCTCATTGTTAACATTGAATATGGCGAATAACGTTCTATTTAGTGAGCTCCCAAATATCGTCTTCGAAGTGGCGATCTCGAGGCGGAAGTGCACGAGACAGGCTCGCACGTTCGCTGGCGAACGGAGAACGATAGCAAATCATGAAAGTTGCATCGTACAGTACACACGGCTCTTGGAGATGAGCACGTTGAGGGGTTGAAGCGTTCGAGCGTTTCGGGATAGGTACAGCGAGAGAGCGGAGTAGCGATAGATTCGAGTGTCGAACTCTTGTCGAGGGAACAACGAAATTATTCTCCCTCGATATTCGTTTTTTTTTTTTTTTTTTTTTTTCCGAGATTCCTTCATTCTTAAGGGTTTTCGTTGCGCGGATCGTTAATGGAAAATTAACGGTCATTAAATGCAATAAAATTAAGAAATAATGTACAACGAAAATAAATGCCTCGATTGTATCACGTGGTATCACCGTTGAACTCTTCAACGTAAAAATTCACGTGATTTTCCCCCCAGAAAAAAATGGAATATATTAAGAAATTTAGAAATAAACGAAATGCACGGATATATGAATTAAGAATTTCCCTATAATGACCTACAATGACCGTTGAAGAGTGAACAATGAAATAAAAGTTACCCGACTAGTTTTCCATCTACCGAGTCGTTTTCACCATTTTTTTTTGTTCGCTTGCTCACCTAATTTTTGTCTCTTACGGTGAGTTTCCTTAAATTTTTGATCTCGAGCGTTAAAGTTTCGAGGAGCGTTCGTCCACATCGCTAGAATTTTGCGAGACGAGGTGTGAATAGAGCGTTCTCGGTAATGAGGAACCTACTGGTGGGCGAGCAAGCAGGCAGCCAACCAGTCGACGTTTCCCATTGGCACGAAAACCCTCCCCGTTTCATCATCCCCCGTCTCGCCCAAAGCTCGCATTCTCGTTCACCATTTTCCGCGCGTACCTCGCTCGTTTTCTCTCATCCTCGGTCATCCCTCAGCCTCCGCCCCGAGACTCACTGTATACGGTTAGGCATGTAAGAGACGCACACTTTACATGCACCATGCAGTCTCCACAGTTTTATATACTTATATACAGCATAGCTCGTGGCTCGTCGTCACTTTTACGCATTTATTCGAGGATCGTCGAGCAGCCTCCATTTTAACGTACGTTGATCGTCGACGACGTCGGAACCGATCTTTTTTTTTTTTTTTCCAAGGTGTTTTCCCTTCGAGGTCCGACCCAACTTCGCTCATCCCCAGAGACTCGCCCCCCGGTCTTTCGCCCAGCACACGCCTTCGAGGGCTCGGGAACCTTTTTTTTTTTTTTTTTTTAAGCTCGAATAAACCTTCGGAAACAAAGTATAAGAAAACAAAAAGCCACTTCACTATACGACTGTTGTCCAAAGCGAAGTAAGGAACCCCTTTCTATTGTACGGATGAGAGTTCCATTCGGACACTAATCGACTACCCCAATTAGAGCTGTTTTGGGTCGTCTCTTCAAACTTTTTTTTCGTCATCGATTACTTCATCGATAGTTTCACCTTTATACTTAAATTACTATTCTTTTTTTTTTTGGTGCCTCTAGAAAAATGTTTCTTCCTTACTTTTCCTCTCTTCAGGTCCGAGGGGTTAAAAAATTTCTTTTTTTTTTTTCTAGATGGAATAAACCTTAGACAAATAAGTCTTTTTTAAATGACTTATTCATCACTTTGTCGCTCATGGTCTGAGGCCTCGGGTTGATAGGAAGGCTCAGCGATTTTACGCAGTTTATATTTTTTAATCGCACATAATTTTTTTGACGTTGGAAATTTTCATGAAATTGAGTTTTTTTTTGCGGTCACTCAACGATAAAGGTTGAGTCGTTGCTCGAGGCTTTCGGAATGAAGAACCGGAACACTCAGCTTGATGCCTTCCGATTAAATAATCGGATCCGCGTGTATGTAGATTGAAAGAAACCGCACGCCAAAGGAATCTTCACCGGGAGGGTCGTCTCGCGAATGAATCCGAGTCGCGACTCGGCTGTCCCCGGTGTGGAATCGGCGAAAAAAGCTGAAAGGATTTCGCGCGGATTAAGGCGCGATAACGAGAGTAACCGTTAGCGGATTCCCGCGGCCCCAAATAAAACTTCGGTCTCCGAAGGGATGACGCGCGAATATCCGTGCAGACCCGAGAGTCCCGGAGTCGCGATCCGATTGCCTGATTATCATCCCTCACCCTCGGACCGTCCGAGCCAAGTAATCCATTTAATTCGCCGAGCGATTCTTTGAGCCTCCGTTAAACTATTTTCACGAAATTCCCCGTTTTCCCAATTTTCTTCCATATAAAGTTAACGAAAATCGGCGATACATCGAACGTAAATCGATCGGAAATTCGCCTTTGTACAACGAAACATTCCGCAAACTAAATTTCATAAAATTTTCAGTTTTTCGCAGCACTGATGTATCAACTTTTCGAATGACACACTTCCGCTTTTTTCCTCTCGACTCAATGCATTGCATCGCATGCATTCAATAAAATGCATTTAAAGCCGAAACGGAGATATTTAACAACCTAACATCTCCCTTCCGCTTTTTTGCACTTTACCCAATGCAATCCATGCGAATGCGTTGCATTGAATAAATAGGAAAAAAAAGCGGGAGACATTTGACAACCTAATATATTCAAAAAAACTGCTCGTATACGAGTTTTCTCTCCTCATTTATTTCTCGCATTAACGAATTTACCGACCGTAATTTTCTGTGACGTGGGAAAATTTATTATACATATATATATATATATATATATACACACACACACATAGGTGTGTATAGCCAATTGACGGAAGACAATAGGAGGGGTGAGCCGAGAGGACGCGTATCCAACGCAGTACGTCGAAGCAGAGCCCTTTGTGTTACGGGGTTGAGGATCGACGACAGAGGGACTCGATCCTCGTCGAGGATCGGCCCCACGCATCACCGGCAGTCGCAGCATCACCGCGAAGCCTATTATCGCGTTAACAGCTAATCATCCCCTGCCCCGTGTTATGGATCATCGTTCCGTCTCTCGCGAACACGACCTTTATGGGATTTATTATATCGCCGGTGAATCGGACGGCGAAGGGCGGAGATGGTTCGCGCCAGAGTACGGCAAATATAAATTAAGTTCGCGGCTCGTCGCGGGAACGATAATTTCATCGAGCTCGAGACGTTGAATTTTTATTACCCGGTTTTTTTTTTTTTTTTTTTTTTTTTTTTTTTTGGTCGGATTCGTCCCAATCAGTGGTTCAAGCCATATTCGTCATTTTTCGTTCGCTCTGAAAAAATCGTCGGAAAATACGTAATCTAATTCACGGAGAATCACGAGGCGGATCGTCGAGCAAGCAAGAGAAATTTACTTCTATTCCAATGAATCACGACGAATTTGCATGTTTTTTTTTTTTCTTTCCAAATTTATGCTGAATTTTTTTAAAACGAAATTCACGACTCGTCTCCAGAGTGTCCGAAGAGTTAATTTCTCATCTCGGCGAATGCCTAATCTCTTTTACGGCTGTAGAAAAAAATATAAAAAAAATTGATGTTTTTTAATTCGTACCGCGGATACGATCGTGTACCTTCCGCTCGTTACTCCGACCGTCGCGCCCTCGATTTCCTCACCGCGCCGCATCGATCGTTCGCGAAACATTAAAGAACGAATATAAAGGGCGCTTTCGTTTTGCCGCGTGGGCGCGAGAGTTTGTTTAATGCAAAAAAAATGCAAAGCTATACAATATGTCTTGAGGATTGTGGGGACGGGCTTTGGGGACGAGGGCGGAGGTCATTATTCGAAAAGTACAGTTGAATCGCGAGATTCGAGCCGTTCGGAGCTCTGGAGAGTTTCCGTTCGAGCGGAGTGTGGGAGTCGTGACCGGGTCGGGGGTGTAGAAAAAAAAGGGACTTCGACGAAGGGGCTGCGGAGCGGAGAGATCGCGAAGCTCCGCAGTTTCGCGACCCTTTGATCAACTCGCCGGCGGCGTCCCTCGACTTAAACGCGCCATGATCTTCCATGAATATGGAGAAGAACGCCGGCAAGCGGAGATCCTCGCCGTGCACTCGCGCGCCCGTAGTTTTCGCTCGTCGACATCTAATTGTCGTCTCTCGAGGAACGTTCGGTCTACGGAGGTGTTCACGATCGCGCCACCCTCTCCTCTGTGAGACCCGCGAGAGTTTCTCCACTAAAATACAGCAACACAAAAAAACCACCCCCGTTTCTCATCCCTCTGAAGCGATGAAATAATTTTATTTCTCACCTTGACCAAAGTGCGCGAACGAAAAAAACAGCTTTCTTTCATGCACAGACAACGAGAGCCGGTCCAATTATTGTTCCAGTAGGAAAATCAAACAAACAAAAATCCGCGATAGGTTGAATCAAAAAACAAAAGCAACGAAACAGCGTACAGGCAATTAGCGGTAGCGCGTATATACGGATATAGCGAACGACGGAAATAATGGATATGGAGCCTGCATGGAACTGGCAGGAGAGAGAAAGAGCCGGACTCGGCTCGTTGGCCAGGACCACCGGACAATGGGGCTTGACGCATAAATAACGAGGTTTTCGATGTTATGAAATAAACAAAAAAAAAAAAGAAAGAAAGAAAATCGCGAAAAAAATAAAATAAAAAAATGCGAGTGTCGAAACGAGGGAGCGAAAAAAAAAAAAAAAAATCCAATGAAATCTATACAACATCCACGGAACGGGGACACTTGACTTTTTTTCCCTCTCCCTCCCGCCCGACGCGTGTCCAAGGGCGACCGGCCCGGGGGTAAAACGGACCATCTATCATCCACTCGCAATCGAGCCTCATCACTCAACAGATTTCTATCGATAGTCCATATTGCCCCCCCTCCCCCTCCCCCTCCCCCAGTCTTCCATTTTGCCCCGCACCACCCTCGCAATCCGAGGTTCTTCGTCCGCGCTCGTGTTGACTTCCGGAGCTCTTCGAATTAACGTACATCGCGAGGGCGAAAGAGCGACGACGAGCGTCATTCTTTCGGATGATTCCCACTATGAGAAAGAAAGCCAAGAAAGGGAAAATATTGTATTTGCAGTAAGTCTCCGGTAGACGGTATCGCGCGGATTGGGGAGGCGGCTAGGGGGTTGCTCTCGTACGAAGAGCATCGAAGTGGGCGAGGGTGGCGCGGTCGGCTATATACGACAGTAGACAGTAGGAATAAGAGTAGGATGTTTGATGGAAGGAGAACTCTGGAGGAGGGTAGTTCCGGAGACCGGCACAGATCAAAGCCCTCGGGGGTGACCGAAGAGAGACCGAGCCACCCCCGTTCCCTCCAGGCGCGCTCTCGCGTTTTACATCTCGCTCCGGAGCCCTGAGGAAATGTCTCGTGGCGTTTCTCTCCCGCCCGTTCGTTTACACTCCAACTCGCATCAAGTGGCATCAACTCGAATTGCGAAAGGAATATAAAGAACCCGCGGCATCATGCGTAAAACGATGCCACGGCAAACAATCACGGATTTGTTTAGGTATAACAATCTCGAATTTTGAGGTCCCCGGCTGACTCTGTGTCAAGCGAGGCGGCGACTCTCCTCACTTTGCTTCGTGTCTTTCTCCTGCGGAATTCTCGGTTCCCAGACGCGATTTTTTGTTTTTTTTTTTTTTGTTCCGGAAACATTGTTCGATCACGTATATTCAGTTTGTACGGGTTTGACGAGTCATTGTCATCGGTTGGGAAAATAAAAGACGCTGGACGACTGAAGTGTTCGTCGCCGGAAAGCCGGATCGCCCGTTGATAATTCAACGTTCCAGGGAGAATCGTCGATTCCTTAACGACCAAAGGACCAGTCGGGTGGGCCGAGTTTCAGCAGTTGTACCGACGCCATTTAATTACGCCTTGAAAAGGTTCCGCGCAATCTCGAAATATACCTACAAAAGGTCCGTGGAGGTTGGTTCAAACGGACGCGAGAACGAGATAACGATAGCGTTTCACAAAAGCTCGGCTACTCCGTATTACAAGTACCCAAGGTACTGCGTCCGACTTTTACGGTGAGCTTGACCCGTTCCTAACGCACGGTGCGTGCCGAACGAGTCAGCTTCACCGTACGGAGTGTTCAACTGCGCATGCACGGTCCTTGCGGATTACTCGTCGTTCGTCGTTTCTTTTCCTCACCGGAGAGCCAAGAGTCGAGCAAAAGTACGCAGTTGCACTGGGCAAACATAGATACTATAGAAAGACCGCGCCGTAGCTGCCGCTTTAGCAAAGTCCCGCGAGGACCTCCACATCCGCTCTTTCGTTCCCTCGCCGGCGTTTCTTCTTTTTCTCTCATTTTTATTTCTCCGCACATCCGACGAAGATCTTTGGGCATTTTTTTGTCCGCGGCTATCGTCCGAACGTATTCTCCGAGTTCGAGTCGTCTCGAAGCTTTCGGTCCTCGCGATGAAAATCTTCTCCGCTCTTACTTACCTCGAATTAATTAATTTTTTCCATCTCTTTACAGGTCTGTGGAAAAAAACGGCGTGGACATTATTTTGGATTGAAAATTTCCATCGAGGGAAATTCTCGTCGAATCGATCGTAGAAGGAAGCTATTGGAGACGAAATGATGAATGAAATCAACCTAGACGGTTACCTGTGGGGAACAAATATGTGTTTTTATATGAGGAAGAAATCTCAGGTACGGAAGAGCGAACGACGAAGCGAATGAGGATTATTATTTGGTAAGACGAACGACTCGAACGTTCGCTTCGAGTGGAATCTGTCTCTGGGATTGATATTGGAGCTCCCCTTTCCTTATGCTGTACCGCAACGCTCCATCCACTATAGACGCCACTATAAATTCTGCTTCTCTGTATTATAGGATTACCGTTGCTGCACGACAGGATATCGGGTTATTGTGCGGGAGTGAGTCGCCCTACGGGTCATTTATGAGACTGGTATGCCGCGTCCAGTGGCAACAACCATTCAGACGAAGCTTGTAAGACGATTAAGCTCTCTTCGCTCCGCCAACTACGCAAGTGTGCACAGAAATACCGGCGCAACCGATTTTTCTCTTGCTTCCTCGTAAAAGAATCTTCGATTCCGTTTAAAAAAAATCTGATTTTACTGAAACGGCCTCAAAATCATTTTTTCGGTAAATTCTCGACTGATCCTACGTTACACATGTGTCGACATAATTTTTAATTCACAAAATGTATAGAAATTTTTTAATTTTTTTTTTTCAAATTCACGTGTGCACAGAATAATTTTCGGCGCACCTTACCTTAGTTACACACACGTGTATCGAGCTAATTTTTCATTAACAAAGTGTACACCAATTCTCAAGATTTTTTTTTCCAAAAATTGGAGATTCGTTGAAGGTTCGAGCCAGGAGTCGGCGATGTGAAAAACTGAGTGTTCAGGTGATTTCTTCTTTTCGAGATCCTCGAATATTCTCGTTAGGGGATGAAGTTGACTCCACCCTGCGGAGAGAAGACGATGTGGGAAGAGTCTGCGGTCGGTAACGCAGGAAACTAGACGGGAATTCTGCACCTTCGGCTGCCAGCAATTCCACAGCTGCAGCCGATACGCAACTTCGATATTGCACGTCGGTAATTCAAGAACGTCGGATCGTTGCTTTTTTGACGGTAGAAATTTTGCCGCCTAAAGATAAGACCCAAGGTCGTTCAGCGACGGGAAATAACCGCCAAAGATAAAGTATCGTCAATCGCATTAAAAGGCATTTCGTTACTGCCATAAATGGGAATTCCTGTTGATCCAACGTCAAGATAATTATCGGTGTTTTTTTTTAAATAAATCGTTATCAACGTTAAATGTTTACGTGACAGAACGCGCGACGAAGGTTAATATCCATCCCGGCCGTCGACGTAGTCGGCACGAATGGCTGACGAAATCGTAATCTCGTATCGAATACCGTTTATTAACCGACAAGATATTTTCGTCGACGGTTACTCCGAAAATTCCATTGGAAAACCAATTTGAATGTCCATCGACTCGCGCCGAAGAATAATAAAGATTGGCGTTTCCCTTTAATTATTAATGCAGAAACTCTCGCTGTAACTCCACGCCAACCATTTTCATACCATTCGGTGAACAACGGGGGGAAAAAAAAAAAAAAAAAAGTTTACCCCAGATACATAATTTCAACAAATGTAAATATTATCCTCTCTCGCAGTATCGTTACGTCGCAGTCGAGGTCGATAATATCGACCGAAGAATGAAAACGACGACCGTTCCAAACGCAGATAACCGAGTGATTAATATGTTGATCGATTCATAAATGAACGTTCACATTTTTATTTCACTCTGTCCGTCCACACGCCGAACGACATTTATCGGAAACGCACACCGACCCGACTCTCCCTGAATGAAGTTCGTGATTGATACGAGCAAAAAAATAAAATTAAAAAAATATAAAAAAAAAAAAAACTCACGTATTTCACGATATTGCGACGCGACTTTCAAATAAATTCTATGTATTTCTGACACTCGACTGTGAGTGAACGAGTTTAACCGATAAACTCGGTAATTGGCGTTTTTAGTATTCAGCTCTGTACCTTGGATCTAATTTGATTGAAACGTTTAAACAGTCTCGATTTTTCCCGTCATTCGATACTCTGTCGACGATAAAATTGGCTGATAATCGCCAAAGTTATAAATACGGTATCGACATGGCTTCTGGAAAAAAAAAGCGCATCAAAAGTCTCTTCGCATCGATTACTACCGTTACGCGACGATATCGAGATAATTGATCGCACGTACGAGCAATCACGTAATTCCTATCCGACTGCGATCGCGATTTTTTTTTTTTTTTTTTTTTTTTTTTCGTCGAGAAATGACGTTGTCGCGTTTGTTTTTTTTATCGTTTCGAATTTCGATTATAAAGTGTCGGGCGAAGGATCGATCGCGTATATTATCTTCGGAAAGCTCGGGACGTCGACGAGAACCGTCGCCGATTCACTTTGTTGGAATAATAAATCGTGCGAGAATGAGAAGTAATTTTAACGACGAGACCGGCGAGGAAGTGGACTCGGAAGGCTGTTTTTCACTCTGGAAAGCAATTCTCATTCTCGTTGAAGTGACGAACCAAGTTATGATTTTTTTTACCACCGGATACGTTCTGTATCTCGCAGGTGAAAAACTCACAACGGTCAATGTTCACGTTGGATTGTGCACTGTCGGGGTATGTATATGTATATATGTGTATATATATATATATATATATGTATATGTGTGCTGTCGACGTAATATTTGGTACGGTTTCCTTCCGGTTCAACGGACCCGCGACCCGCAAATTAAACCTTTGTGCCTTTTTATTTTCCACCAACCGATTTTCGGGTCGGTTGGTTTTTTCATGCTGAGTTTTTTTTTTTTTTTTTTTTTCTCGTGGTTTTATTCGTACATTTATTTTCCTTTACGTTTGTAAAATTGTTATATATATATATATGTGTATACTTACATTTTCATGAGAGGTTTCGAGGAAATTTCGTTTTCTCGAAATTCGATGTCGCGATGAGCTTCGATATGGAATCTTGAGAAAAATTCCGGCGTCTTTATTCATTATTGGAAATATGGAAAAAAAGGGAATTGCATTGTCGCCTCGGTAATAACTGTGAATACTGTGAATTTTTTTTTTTTTTGCTATCTTTATTATCGAAAGAAACGTTCGTGGCACTGCAGTCCCCTCTTCACATCGGAATCCGTGACGAGATTATTTTTTCCACGTTCCACGATGTTTCAAACGGATAAAACAAAAAATCCAATCTGAATTCCGAATGTCTCATTCGATTCCCGAGAATACGAACTCCGTTCTCGTCGCGTGAGATTTTCGCTCGGTGTTTCTTTTTCCCTCGTTACAAAATCCCCTTTTATTCCGGTAACCGATAAGAATCCCCAACGAAATTTATCATTGGCCGTTTCGTTCGTGAGCCAAAAATAGTCTTGTTGATGTAACAAACAGTCCGTTCCCCCGATACTGAAGCTCATAAAAAAAATCGCCGCTAGATTAAAGTAAAAACAAAACAAAAAATCTTGCGACCTCATTAAAGAATTGTAATCTTGTGAACTTTGAAATAGTTTCGGTCATCCAAACCGGATTCCAAAGAATTTAAAAAAAAAAAAAAAAACGGTCTGTGGACCAAAAAACTCGTCGCGAGTTTCGAACACATACAATAAAAAAAAAAAGCTATCGTTCTACCAATGGATTTAACCTTTCGCATTTCTCAACTCACTTTAATATCCCTTTTTTTTCGTTTTTGCTACTTCAGTCGATAATAAACTCAGAGTCGATGATCTTTCTGTGGTATGAAAAAATAATAATGTCATTGATGTCCCAAACAGTACGTTCTGCTGATGTCCGAGGCGATCGGTGTCCTGGCAGGTGATACCTTGTTGACGGGAAAGCTGACTCGTCGGATTGCCAGTCACATCCATTGGGTACTGCAGTGTCTGGGTGCGGCGTTCAGCATCGCCGGATGCGCCCTGATATATCGGGTCAAGGAGACGGGTCACTTTGAGTCGATTCACGGCATCCTCGGCTTCTCATCGGTCGTTGTCATGTGCGTACTCGGCTTCACTGGGATCCCCGTTATATTCGCGGCGAGTCTCAGAAATAGAATACGACCTGTGACCTCCAAGCTTTGTCACAATTTCCTCGGGATCTCTTGCTTCGTGCTCGGAATGTTGGCCCAATCTTACGGCTATCAGAAGACGTGGATGACGTCGCGTGCGGGACGGGAAATAGCCATTTTGTGCACGGTCTTTGCCGGTCTCGTGGTCGTATTCTCGATCCGGGGTGCGCTTCGATCTCTCCGCGGACAGATCGTCCGTGTCGTCTCCTAAAATCATGGCAACGAGTCAATCGTCGCGGATTCATGAATGTACAAATTGGAACCAAAACCGCCAGCTCGTGGAAACCAGAAAGAGAGTGGAGGATGTGAAGAAACAGTGGAAAAAGAAATCCAGTGAAATCCACCGATGAACGACATTGAGCTGAAAGGAAGTCGACCCGATCGAAAGCTGATAAAGAAAAAAACGATCAGAATCATCGTGAAAGATCGATCGCACGGATCCACGAATTTACAAATTGGAATCAACCGGAAGTCCGCTGGAACGAGGTGCGAAAGAGTATGAGCAATCTCTGCCCGAACAGTTAAAAAATGCAATAAAGCGGCAAAATGAATGTACAAAATTGAGCTGAAAAAGAAGTTGAAGTTCCGCCTGAGCTGGAGGAAGGATGGGGCGAAGAGGGTGAAATGAAATATGTATGAGTAAGACATCGGCGCGAAGGACATCGGTAAGAAGAATGAGGTCTCGTGGGAGAGATGCGTGAAGGAATGTATAAGTGAATCGTGTTCGGTTGAACATGGCTCGGAGGTCTTAGGGATCTTTGAGCTCCGTCTTCGTTCTTCCAGTCGGTGTTCGCGTCGCCAATGACGGAGAGGAGCTTCGATATAGCGAACCTCTCGAGAATACGAAGGACTGGCTGCTCGGAACCGCGGAAGCCACCGTACAGGATCTTCCGCAGGAGTTATATGTATATAATCAAAAGAAGAAACAGCAGCAGCGTCGAGAACTCTCATTCCCACGTTAAGAGATGCGATCTTCCACTTCTCGTAATCCTCCATAAATCTTAAGATCGCGTCATAGCACAGTTTTGCGAGGCGTTACGAAAGTGTAACTCGGTCCTCGTTGGTCTCGCGAACCGCACCGGGGTTTCGCGTGTTCGCGACTCCGTCTTTCTTCCGCTGCTTCCTCGCTGGCGGGTGACGAAGCGAGAAAAGGAATGACAATGAGCGCAGGAACGACGGAAGGAAAACCGGCTGGCAGACAGGAGGAAGAAGAAGAAGAACGATCGAATAGTTCGCAGACACACATAGCGCCGGTAAATATGCAAAGCGCTCTGTTTGTTTCGCAAATCTGGACCGTGTCGGAGGATTCGAGCGCTCCCGTTCTTCCGGCTTTCACGAGACTCACTTCCGAACGATCGTGGCGAGGAGACGATACGGAAAACTGGCGAAGAGTCGATGCATCGAGCTGGTTCAGTGCATAATGATATAAACGACGGAGAAAGTTACGAGAAACAAAGTTTTAGGGGTTCGCGTGTCGGACATCGTCGGCAATCACGAGGCTGTTTCATCGACCCCGTGAAATGGAAATTTTCATCCTCGCTTCCATAAAAATGTTTCGACTCCGTTTTCATTGTGCCGGAGAACACGGAAATTCCATTTATAAAAATGTGTTCAAATGACGAATTAAATTCTGAATCGACGATCGTTTAATCGCGCTCTTTACCGTCTCCGAGAAATCATGCCGTGAAAAGCGAGTCGAGCGCGGAAATAAATTCACGGATAACAGACTCAATGAATCTTGGCGTGCGAAAATATAATAAAAATGAATTTCTCTATTTCCCATCAGCTCCAATTAAGTACTCCGAACGTGGGCTTCGCGGCAAATTTATAACGGGGCAAACGAAGCATAGTGTGCGATACACGTCCGAGCATAAATCCTCAATGCTGCGGTGTAAGCCCGATAAAATAATAACTGTATTATACCATTATGTATAATTTATTGGCGATGTCGCATCGATAGAAGTGTTTAATCAGTCAGCGATAATTATGAGAACGGTGAGGTTGGAGTTGAGCATTCGAGGTCCGAGATGTGTGCGTGTAAATTATGATTTTGGTATTTCCGATGACGTAGTTCGTGCGACAAACGCTCGTCCGCGTGTGCGCGTGTGTCAACTACGATTGATGCGAGCCGATACGCGCGAGTTGAGTTCCAAGTGTCGAATTACGCACTCTGCCCGGGTTAAACGTCACGAGCAATAGATTCGCAGCGATGGATACCGAGAGCAAACACTACTTTGCTCCGTTGCACATCGTGCGCAACACAAACATCGCTTCGCATCGCGAACGCCGCTAAAACTGGCGCGTAACATCCCGCGAGCCGCTTTCGCATTCCGCAGTCAAACTGCGCGGGTAATTGCCATTTAAATTGGGAGGCATTCGTCAGTGGAGAGACCGGGCGAGGGAGAGGGATTGAAAACGCTCGGTGGTACCGAGCGGGGAAAAAAAGAAGAATGGAGCCGGAGAGGAAATTCAACGATAGAAACGGCTCGAATGACTCGCGTTAAACTGCGCGAAATAGCGGCAACCACGTTCACTAAGCGCCTTGATCAACGCTCGGACATTCAACAAAAGAGAAACATTACGTACGCACGAGGCGGCGGTGACCGGGGCGAAATGGGACAGGCCAAGAAATAATGACACGCGGGCGTTTGCTGAAAAAAAAATGTTGAAATTAAGACAACGTAAACGCATTGTTCGGAAGTGGGCCGAATAAGGGGCGTGAAATTGCGCAAAAAAAAAAAAGCAGCGACCCCGCTAATTAAGCGATACATTTTTCACGCACGACGTCACAGACCGGGGCGAAATGAGACGGGTGAAAAATAATTATAAGCGATGTCAGAGAATTCGTCATAATTATATCAAGCGTGCGAAAAAATAAAATAAAATAAATTCTACGACACGGTACGTACCTTTCAAACTCGCCGTCGCTAAAGGTTTCGTCCTCATTTCGTCCTCATTTGTAAACCGTACGAATCTCGTGTCCACAAATATAATTTTTACCGGTCGTCCCTGGCGCTCTCCAATTAATTTTTCCGAAATTTTTCGTTCGGCACTCCGTCTCGCCTCGCGTCCCAATTTCGCCGACGCACCGTCGTTACCGAAATGTCGAGCTCAATTACCCCAACGTGAAATAACAATGGCTCGTCGACTCACAAAAAAAAAAAAAAAAAAAAAAAAAAAAAAAAAAAAAAAAATACGAGTATTAATTCCATTTTATTCGTCATTCATAATTATCGTAACTATTATAATTCATAATAATATTGTATCTTAACATTAATTTTATGAATAACCGATGATTTACAATACACAGCACGATTGGGTTTGATGAACGATTCCTTTGCTGATTTCGCGGATAAAGTAGCCGGCCAAGGTGATCTTTCACCTGCGTGAAATGTTGCAATAACGCTACTCGACGGTACTTGGAAACTTTGTTTGTTTGTTTTTTTTTTTTTTCTTCAATTTCCCTACCGAAGATACCAAGGATGGTCTGTTCGCTGTAACCCTGTGTTCTTCATCTGCGACAAACGCAGTCCCGACAAACTTTGCATAGGTACGCACGATCGATCCGGGCCGTTGGTCGAGGTCGATCCTTTCCAGTGGCCTCATTAATCTCGACACGGGCCGGGGTGGGGTTTAGATTTGGCTTCTGCTTCGCGAGAAACGTTCCGCTCACCAAAGAGGTGTACTTCTGTAATCAGAACCTTCGCCCCCCCCCCTCCCCCGTCCACTGTGTACCTGAGGCTAACACCTCTAAACGGCCTGAGAGAGAACCGGAGATAGGTATAAATATATATATATATATATATATATATATATATATATACGTATATAGATAGATCGCGAGAGTGGGTAATGCAGAGAAGGTCCGGAAATTCCTCGTTCATTTACGAGGGGTCGAGGGATGTAGTAGCCAGTGATCCCTGCTAGCCCAGCGATCCGCAAGCCAGCTCGTTCTCGTGGAGTTTAATCAAGCCGTGAATCGAGGGGAAATTCTACCAATTGAATTAATCGCTGTGGCGAGGGTGGGATGAGGAGAGAGGGGCGGCGAGGGACGGGGGGGAGGAGGGGGTTGGAAGAGATCGCCAAGCTTTCTCAGCACCGGAGAGACGGTGGCCCGGGGGGGGGGGGGGGTTGAGGGTTCAACCCCCCGCGGATGGGGAATCGCAACGATACGCGCCGCGAGAGGAGATCGGAACTAACGCGAGTAACGAATAGAATCCTAAACGGGAAGCACGAGAGTACGCGCGGAAGCGATATAGGCGAAAGGGCCTCGCGTGTCCCCACCTTTTCCACCCTCTCTCATTACCAAACAGCGTTTCAGCTACCCGAACAACCGTAGCCCGGTTCCCACCTAAACCGAAGCTTTTACCGCACTCGGCTCTCGAAATAATTGCGCGCTTTTGAGGATGGGGGGGGGGGGCGGCGAGGGGGACGCGAAAGGGAGAGAGGAGGATTTACCACCGAATAACGCAACGTCGGAGGTTTCGACTATCGCTGGCTTTCACTCTTTCTCCCTGTTCCACGTTTAAATCCTCTCACGGTACATTCGCCGGTAATCGATTCGCGGCCCGATTCAGCCCCCCCGCCCCCCTCTCGATATCGCTCCTCTTCTCGTTATCCCTCGGCTTATGACCCGAGTCTCGGGTTACATCCGATAATACGCACCAATCTTTCTCCCACTTTCTCATGATTTCTCTCCCCCCGTACTTTTTTCACACTCTCGTTCTTTTCGCCGCCGCTCCATCGTCTCCCCTATCGGTCTTTTATTACGATTTTTATATTCTTCGTATCGCCGCTCGAGACGCCGCTTCGCCAAACGGGGCACCGTTCAACCTTCCCGTACGTCCCGAAGAGTAACGCGAAAAACAAAGCTCCTCTCGGCGATTTACGGTAACGAACTTTTAAGAAGCTTACGGGACGACTTCGGCTCGGAAAGACTGCCACGAACGCCCGCGGCTGACTCCTCGTCCACCGCCTCTTTATTCCGCTTTATTCGCGGATCTTTACGGGGGTCCGAGCACACGTTTTATAATTAATGAAACGGCGCTCCGTGCGGACTTCTTCGTCCCCGTTTTCCGGTCTCTGTTACGACGACTTTGCTCCCTTTTACTCTCACCTTCCGCAACTACCGACTATCCGTTCGCCTCTCTTTGCTCGCTTCCACCCTCGCACGACCCTTCTCACTATTTAGCTCCGACCCTCAACCCCCCCCCCCCCCCCGCGCTCATCTCCCTCGCGGATAATTAATTTTTCCTCCAGCACGAAGCTTTTAGCCGTCGACGATCTCGCGCAGCATCTCGCACCCGAGTGGCAATTTAAACACGCTCGATAAATCGCGCGTGTGTATTTTCAGCCTGCAGTACGTGTGCACGCGTGGCTGACGTACTTGCAACGACCCCAAACCCCGAGGGGGTGAGCGAACCACCAACGTTTGGGCGTGTAGAATTTTTTCGTGTGCACCTTGCATATACCAATAGATGTGAATTAAAAATGCGAGAAAATAAATGTTGGTATTTGAATGAAAATAAAAGTAGGGAGAAATATGAATAGCGGGGCGGAATGAGAAAGTTAAAATTGAGTTAAGGTGTGTTGAGAATGCGCGACGCGTTACGGGGGGGTTTTTTTTTTGTTTTTTTTTTGTTTTTTTTTTTACTCAACCATTGACGATTCGCGAACGGGCACGAGCTTTATGGTGGTTATGCGAAGCGGAAGTGAGAAATTTAAAAATAATGTACCGAGATATCTTCGCATTTTTTTTTCGTGACCGTGGTTGGACAGCGAAAATCATCGTTTTTACGGCGGCGATTGCGGGAGAAAACGGCAGGGAAAACTGCACGATGCAAGACGCGAGGGAAAACATAAAATCGTGGCTTTTGCGGCGGGGAGATGGGGCAATGCGGGTCACCTTTCCCGCGGACAATGCCGAAACAAAGAGGAGCGATACAATAGAGTCGCTTCGAATTTGTCGTTCAGTTATTTACGCACTCTGAGCAAACAACGTTTGCGGAGTGACAATAATAAAAACAATAATGGAAAGAAACTTTGTTATGCCGGCCTTTAAACGTACGCTGTACGAACTGTATCGCACATTGGATTGTTCGCATTGTCCACGGAACGAACTTTGTCAATTAAAGCCTCGACGAAATCAGCGTGTAATTTATGGCAAAAAAAATAAGCACAATGGCGTTTTTTCGGGTAGGTGGAAAAAAAATTGTTTTAATCGTCCCGGAGTCGAGGTAGAATGAGAGGAGTGGGTGCGACGCGACGAAGATATCTGCACGAGACCAAATTTCGTCGCTTTATACATTTGATTTTGATTTTTCTCAAAACATTTCATTGCCGGAAACTTGCCAAAGATTTTCTTTGATTTCACCCAGATATCTTCAAGACGATGGAATTAATGTGACTCAATAAAAAATTACTTGGCATTCAACGAGATCCTTGTCGAAGCGCGAGCAAAGGCCCGATAGAATATTAACGGAAAATGGTACGAATCCGATGCGTGAGAGCTCCGATCCGTCGATAATGCGAGAGAGTTCCCAGGAACATGTCTCCGTCGCGCAAGAAAAATATCATTTTTTTTTTATGTTTAATATTTTTTGTCTAAAAATTTATCGATGTCAAAGGTTGTTGTTCGCTGCGGAAACGTCTCTCGAATCTCGCCTATCACGTCAGCGGTTCTTCTGTTCCTCTCCGATAAAAGTGACCCCCATTACCCCTCTACCACTTACGAAATTCCGGAAAAACATTCGCGGCGACGCGAAAAGCTCCTATAAGCTCGGAAAAACAGCTTCCTCGCCAATTGATTTCTCATATATATATATATATATATATATATATAGATAGAATAATAACAACGGCAATAATAATCTCGTCATCCTCTTTTTTCTATACATCGAAACAATTCCGCCGTGCGCGACGTGCACAAAATCTCGTTGACGAAGTCGGAAGCAGAGAAATGCGCGCTATCGAGGAAAATATTTTTCCTTTATTGATTCAACGTTATGCCTTTCGCCGGTCGCAAAAAATTCTCTCCCATTCCCCAATAAACTTTTCATTATCCTTTTGATTGGGAAAAAAATTGACGGGATAAAAAAAAATGAGAAAAAAAAAAGGTGTGCGTGAAAAAAATGCCGACAGCCGCGAATGTTTCATTGCGACAAACGAACGTGCACAATATGAAATATTATTTCGCGAAATACCTTTGCTCCAACCGAGTTCAGTCACCGAGTTTCGTCTCGCCGATAAGTGAAACTTTGAGCAAGACAAAGCTCCATCGGGACGAATCATCGCAATTTATTTAATAATCGCAACAATAACGTGGCAATAATGCTGTTTCTACCGACTCGTCGCGGGAAAAAAATTTCGAATCGCAAATAAATATCAAAAAAAAAAATTGTCTCGAAAAATCTCGATAGCAACGAATCTCTCTCCGACCGAAAAAAAAAAAAAAAAAAAAAAAAAAAAAAAAAAAAAAAAAAAAACGCAGTATGGATTATTATTTGACAAAATACCCTTTGTGCAACCGAGTTAGGTATGGTAGCGCGATAATTAGTTTAATATCTATCGCGGAGCATTGTCTCCTCGACGGCTCCGAGTTTCGCTAAGTGGGACCGGGCGGTTCCAGGGGGCAAAGCGGGTCGATGGTGCGGGAAGGATTTTGGGGGTTGGTGGCTGGAAAGGAGGGATTGCAACATCGGTTCACGTTCCAGTCTCAGCTAATGGGGTGACGAGGAGCTTGTACCTGGCGGAAGGTATGATATTTCGTCGACGTCGTCCTCGTCGAGGATCAATTTGAGCTTCATCTTCCTCTTCCGTGTCCTCGTCGTCGGTGTCCTCGACATCATCGTCGACACGATCGTCGACATAATCATGACCGATAAAGCGATTAGGATCGCTCCTAGGATATTCGTCCGGGTCTCGCAGTACATTATGGACGTAGCTCGGCTGTGCTGCATGGCGGCGGGATTCTCACCGTCGAATATGTGAACGTATGCACGGGCAGGCTGCGCGTTACTGGCTTTGCACGTGTAGTTACCGGAGTGACGAACGGAAGCCCGTGGAACCTCGAGCCAACTCTCCCTTCCCATAAGATCCGTACTAACGTTCACTCCCTGGTCAACGTCGTAATTTATCATGCGAAAGTTGTGGTACCAGAACAGATAGGACGGCGTCTCCGTCGACTTCTTCACGAGACAGTGAAGCTGAAGGGTGCTTCCGGGACGCACAAACTTTTCGTGCGGTCCGGCAATCTCCGCGCGGGCTTCTGCAATAAGAAAGCAAAGTAAACGAAACAACGGCGACGGAATAAAAAAAAAAAATAATAAAAAAAAAAAATCAACGGTACGAGAGGAGAGAGACGACAGACAATAGTCGTCGGACCGGAGGGAGAGACTGACGTTAAAATTTCTATTGTACTGGTGGTATATAGATAGGAGTATCTGCAGGGATAGCGAGGTGGAAACCGGACAAAATGGGGCAGCTGCAATGAGAAATATAGACGGTAGGTTGCGAGCAATCTTTGGATTCTTAATATCTTCATACCGGTGGTAAAATGTACGATACGCGTTGCGAAATTGTTCGTCACCGCTGGCGCGGTAGTTAGTAACTTCCAAACAGGAAGTTTCGAGACAAAAGCGACGCGAACGGAACTATCGATTTTTTTGCTTTAAAAAAAAAAATACCTTCCGGCTTTATCCGGCAGTTAAAAAAAAAAAAAGTACGGTTGTATCGACTGAAGATTCAGATGGAGCGGTTCGAATCAACGTTCAGTGGGTCGCGGAAAATATTTTAATGCCCGCAAATATATTTTGAAAAAATCATAAATTAAAAAATCGTTCACCGATCAATTTTTTTGCCGTAAAAAAAAAATTATCCCAACCCTGCCTGAACCCTTAGTCGAGTCATTTTTGAGCCATGCCATTTCCCTCTGATTTCCCTTATGCACGCGGAGACCGAGCGGAAACTCTCGCGTCTCTCGGAGAATTGAAATTGACACAGATTTTTATGCTACCCCGAAGATTTACGATACTCGCTCAACATTTTTCATAACAGCTGACATACGACGTAAGACCGTCTAAACAGGAAGTTCCGAGATAAAAGCCACATAAACCTCCCGGAGTTATAAATCCCCGCCTCACAAAAAGTGTCTTCCGGATTCATCCAACACTAATAAAAAAAGGAAAAAAAAAAAAAAAAATAATGCGGTCGAACGGAGACGATTCAGATTAAAAAATTGAAAAACCTCTCAGATAAATTTCCTCGAATTCATAAAAAAAATATTGTTCAATCGAGCGACCATTCAAAAAAAATAAAATAAAAATAATGCGGTCGAACGGAGACGATTAAGATTAAAAAATTGAAAAACCTCTCAGATAAATTTCCTCGAATTCATAAAAAAAATATTGTTAAATCAAGCGATCATTAAAGAAAAAAAAACACACACACAAAAAAATTCATTAAAAAATCCCCGAAGGAATCTTTGGTCGCCCCGACTGTATCGCTCAAAAGAAATTTCTTCGAAAAAATGTCCGTCACTCCGTTTCGCCCCGTGCGCTTCCGTGCATACGGAGATGAAGCTTGACTTCGAGGATCCCCGGAGGGATCTGAATTCGCGTACGCCTCCGGAGAAAAGCCACGAACGCGTGTGCTTTGACGGGTAACGGAAAAGTACATTGGCAAACCGACTGTGCTGATGCGCATCATCGGAGATCACGATCATCCACCTTGGGAATACGATGCCCCACGTACATCGATGTGTACATCGCGTTGGACTTTATCCATTGACCACACGCTGCCCATATCCGACAATCGTTCCTCGCGAACCTTTGACGAGCGACGAGCCGGCTCTCTCTCTCTCTCTCTCTCTCTGCCGTCTCTTCCGTGTTTCTCCGCTTTCCGTCGGCGCGTTGCTCCGTGCCACGAATATGGAGGAAGGAACATGTTACACGGACTCGTTGTGCCGCACTGTGTATCGTGTAACGACACAGAACCCGATGTGCAACTGCACACGCTGCACTGGCAGCACCTGCATCAGCAGCCGGTATCAGAAACCCTTTGTGGAAACGTTCGCCCGCAGCCCTCGCGTCCCGGCTTAGCGAATTTCAAGATACACTCGCTCCTCCGACTTCCGGATTCTCTGTACCGCCGCTCATCCCACTCTGTGCAGACTTCGTCGCCTCCGTTACTTTCGCTGAAACTCGATAGCCTGCATGCATGCACCGGCGATTACATTTACTCCGTTCGCATGCGACACGGGGCATTTCGACTCACGGAGAAACGTAATTTCCAACGTCCGCGAGCTCTTCGTTAATAACGCGTTGTTCTGACTGACGTCAGGAAAAATTCATCGCCCCGGGACGAAACGAAACGGTATTTTTCGGGATGAAAATTTTCACTTGTTTAAAACACTTTTATTTTTTCCTCCCGTAAACAAAAAATCACGGTGCGTCTGATTGATTCGTCGAAATTGTCGGAACGCTGCTCGAAATTAATTCGTCTCGTTTTTGGCGGACTCAAAATCACGGTCGTCTCCGTCTCTATTCCCGAATTCTATCGGTGAGTGGAAATAACTTTGAATTCATACGGTCGAGCTCGTAAGTCGAAGTTTTCCACGATGGGAGGGTATAAAAAAAAATAATAAAAAAAAAAACGTCTGTCTAGCGAGAGTAGAAAATTAGGTGAAGGGTCAAGTTTAATCCGTCGTTAAACAGTGATCGGCTATGCTGGTGGCCGTTGAAAAAAAAAAACAAAACAAAAAAACAAAACAAAAAAAAAATTTCTCGCCTAGCTCTACGGCAAATAAAATTAGTCAGAGCGAAATTCGTTTCTTTTGTGTGCCGCGCGTGTGCAACAACTTTTATAGCATTAAAGTCAAGTCCCCTCGACGTAGAATGCCCCGTGTGCTGTATACCAAGCAGCAGGAGGACGGGGAACGGCAGTGGAGCGGCAGTAGAATGCGGTCTGTTTGGCCGACTCACCCTCCGACCCGGTAACGATCACTGGGGTCGAATGAAATAAGAAAAGTAAAAATAAAAATAATAAAAAAAAAATAAAAAAAAAAAACGGAAAAGCAATAAAAAAAAAAATAAAAAAAAAGTGGTTGTTATCCACCCTACGTGCCGGAACGAATAGACCGCCCGCCCGTCCGACTCCACCGCAAACACACAAACACCCACACACACACACACATGTATAAATCCACACAGAGAATATTTATACGAGAGGCAGGCTACAAATTCGAATGCGGATGAATGGAGAGACAAAAAAAAAAGCCTACGGAAGAAGAGGGATGAAAAAGAGATCAAGAGAGCTCGGTCGATGCGGCGCAAAGAGGAGGCGGCAGGGAGAACGAAATGGTGGACAGGATCGGAAGGTTACCGGTTGTTGAGTAAAGATAAAAGAGATAAAATGCCTCACAGTAAGAATAATAGAAGCGGGCAATAGAAAATTCGTTGTGAAATCCTCGCAGGATACAAGGAGGAAGAGGAAAGGGTGAGAGGGGTGGATCGCGGGCGTACAGAGGAGCCGCGTCGACGAGTCTCGGGAATCGTTTCTCGCTTCGAGCCAAACTTCCCTTATCCATATTTCCCGTGAGTTATCTATCACCGGGCCGCGGGTGAGGGCGGAGCCGGGGCGGAAGCTCTCGGGTTACGATATCCAACGCGAAATTTCTCCGGTACCGCGCCCGCTCCGAAGAGACCGGGAGGAAGCGGCGAGAGGAAGAAGCGAAAGATACCGACTGATGG
Source organism: Listrodromus nycthemerus (assembly GCA_963978505.1). Lineage (NCBI taxonomy): Eukaryota > Metazoa > Arthropoda > Insecta > Hymenoptera > Ichneumonidae > Listrodromus > Listrodromus nycthemerus. Next base: position 19,286,197 of record OZ021682.1, on the reverse strand, counting down.
CCGCTGCGCGTAAAGCCGAGCGAGGCTCTCTTCGCGGTACGTTAGTCGCTCGGCCATACGTACGACGAGAAAGGATTGTACCTTTTATCCACCGATAGCTTACCCAGAGAAATATCCTGGGATTCCGCCTTCTCCTCTCTTTCCTTCCTCTCCGCTCCGACTCGCCTACCTGTTTCCGGCGCTTTCTCTCCGCGGGTCACGCGAAGCGAGACGAGATGAGAAAGAACGGAGAGCGTAGCGGAGACGAAAATTCGCGGAGACTTTCGCGGCGACGGGGTTGAAAAATTCGGGGCCTCCCACCGGTTACCGGATAGTTTATACACCGCAAAGACTTGTATATAGAGAGGGGGCGGGGGGGGGGGGGGGGGAGGGAAACGTTCCAGTTATCTCCGGGTGAGGGACGAGGGCGAGGAAGCAAAGGGAAACGGAAGGGTAGACCGCGGCAGCGGTACGAACGATTCCGTCCATTAATAACGCTTACCTACGACCTCGAGGAAGAGAAATATACTGGCCGGTGGATGGGTCGACACTTGGCACTCGTACATTCCGGCGTCCCTTCGTTGAACGTATTTTATCTGAAGGCTCCAATCCTCGCTGTGATGAAAGTGTATTGCCTGAAAGCGCTCGTCACTCGCGTACGTCGTCAGGCCCACGGTCAATATCTGCTGCACGCCCTTCCTCTTGATCCAGGACACCTGCGGTTCCACGTGTCGCAGCGACCGGGAGTACAGAGAGCAGAAGAGCGAGTTATATTATGTATCGCGAGAAGCATTGAGAGTTCGAATATTGGTACATGGAGAAATATGTACAGTGGACAAGCAGCGATGTATATATATATATTTATATGTATATATATATATATATATATATATATGTATAGATGTATGTAATAGTCAATGTGGTGGAGAACGAGATGGAGGGCGCGCGTTGAGAGGGTTGCAACGAGAGTGGCGAGTGAAGAGGAAGCAGAAACGCTCGAGAGGAAGCAGAGTATACAGGAGTGTCCGAAGAATATCGCGGCGAGAATCGGGGCTCCGCATGGTTCGAGCCGTCGAAGAGACGAGAGAGGGTTTAACGATCGACGGGGACGAGGGACAGGACGCGATGGAGGGACAGGACGAGATAGCGGCGTCGATCAGTTCGCGAGCGGACCTCGACGAATTTATGTCAGCTCAATCCTGTCGAATTGGATCTGACTCTTATTATTTTTATTTTCATTTTTTTTTTTAATTTTTTTTTTTTTTTTTTTTTTTTTTTTTTTTTCCCCGTCGAGAAAGTTGCCGGTTGGGAGCGAGATCGGGGAGGACCTCGACGAGCCGCATTTACACGCCGGCTGGACGATCGTAAATTATTTTAAGGGGCCGTCCGATCCCAAAGGCGAAGAGACCCAACGACGACGATTTCGGACATAGCGTGGCACAGAACGATCGCTCAATCCGTAAGATATACGCGTCAACTATCACGATCGCTCAGGAGGAAGGGTCGAAGCGCGTCGAAGGATTTCCGGCGCTTCCGTAAACGACCATTCCCAACGCCTTCCCCTCGTTACTCCTGGCCCGGCGAAAAATTTCGGAAAAAGTCGGTGACCTATAATTTTTTTTTTTTTCTTCATTTTTTGTAATATGTGTTTTTTTTTTTTTTTTTTTTTTTTTTTTTTTTAACAATTATGTTCACGTCCTTCGATTTATAGAGCCGTAGGAGAAACAATAAAAATGTTATGCCGGCAGTTAATCGCGTCTGAACGGTTGTTATTTTTGCCGGAGGATAGAAAATTTTACCTGCCGAATCGCTATTTTCTTTTGATTACCTACGTCGCTTGAGAGACTATTTTTTTTTTAATTTTTTTATGCGTTCGTTTAACGTCCATGTTTATGCAAGGATAATCCTGCGTGCATGTGACGGCTCAATTAAATATAAACTCTTCGATTTTTACTGAACGTAAATGAAAAAAATATCACGTTTCCTGAAAATAACTAATGACGTCTGAAGGAAAATCATTTTTACCCCCCGGGTCAGAAATTTCACCGAGAGGATAACAATTTTCCTTTAATTACGTCGATCGTCACGAAAACGCAGAAAAAAAAAAATTACTCCGCTCACTGAAAATACACGTTGAAGAACGTCAACGACCATTATTATTATCCGTCCGTTCGCGAGCGAAATTAATAACAAAAGGAAACAAAGAAACGACACCGTCTGGCGCGGTATTAAACGTATGCAGTCTGCGCAATTTCGCTCCGAATTTTTATGAAATTATGTCAATCATAGCGCATAATATCCCCGGAGATATTCTGCAATTGACGCGCATGTTCGTCCACCGGCGCATATCCGAGCAAGATACGCGTATCCGCTTCCAGCGTCGCACCAAGGAAATTCAACACCATCGAAATTAAAAATATATATATATTTATATAATATCTTCATCGTTAATATTCATGCCATGAGACGAAAATTTTTATTAAAGTCTTTCCCAATGTAGTCACTGTCAAAAAAAGCTCGCGCAGTCGTACCGGTCGTTTAATTTTTTACCCCAAATTTATTCGATTTTGTACGATCGCGCGGACACGTTGGCGCGAATGTATTTGCTCTCGCACAGCGAGCCGAAGCCTATAGGCGAATCGTTGAAGACCATGAAACCAGGGATACGTATATCAAGAGGATATATTCATCCGAAACGTTTCGAAATGTCGAATTATTCATCGTGCCGTCACTGCCTTGTGAAAAGCGCCCGGTGCGCTTTCTGATTGCGCCCCGTTCCACGGCTCTCGCGTTATAATTTTCGCTTCTTTTTCTGTGGGGTTTTTTTTTTTTTTTTTTCACTTTTGCCCCACATTGCCCAACCACTGTGCGAGTATCAAACCTTCGCTTCAGAGGCCTATCGTCGATTATTGCAAAAACGGCTGCGCCTTCCGTATTGCACATCGTCGCCGCGGAACTCTCGTCGTACAATTTCCCTCTTTTTTTTTTTTTTTTTTTTTTTTTTTTTTTTTTTTTTTTTTTAAACCCCACATTTCCGAACGACACTCGAAGCATCGAAGCCGCGCTGGCTCGCTGGCTTTTCGTTTGTCGACTTAGCGTCGAACTTGCGCGTCTCGTTCGTAGCTACTTAGCGATTTTTACGTCATCGCGGAAAGGCCTGTGGTTAATTTGGTCCTCGCCGTGGTTCTGAAAGTCGTCGACACGGTGTATTATATAATTCATTCAGCCGCGAATGTATATCGGGGCCAAAGGGAATATAATTAGACGGGACTTATCGCTCGAATCGTTCGTCTCTCGTCCACAGAAATTTCAGCTTTATGCGCGCTAAATACACAAGGCACCGCTGGTACCTTTCGTGACTAGCTTCGTGCATTCATGGACGTTTCTATGTACGCGAGTACGTATAGAAAATTCAGGCGAACCTTCCTCCGCGTAGTCCTCGCTTTCTCTCTCTCTGACGCGCGTTACAGCATAAAACGAGATTTCAGTTCTCGATTGCCTCACGGTATTAGATGGAGCGGTTCAACATCCACGGAGAAACTGCGACGGGAAGGCGAGGGCGTTTTTCGTCCTCGTCCTCTCCGCCCCGATGTCGTAATCTCTCAGTGGATTACACTTCGGGGAGGGAAACGAGGAGGGTTCGCTAATGGTTAAAATAATTGCAACGAGAATTATCGACGTGCCATCTTTGCCCCGTGGCGTTCAGCGCGTTTTCCTCTTGATTCACCGGGAATTCACCGACCAAGCCTGAGCGTTTTCGCGGAGCGCGAGTAGAGCGAAGAACGTAACTGAGCGGTTGAATTTTTGTTAAAATCGCGAGTACGATTTTCGGATCCTCTCGAGGATCACGGATTATTTCGCGCGGACGATGAAAATATCTTCGAGAAAAAATTGAAACAATAATTAACGATTGAACAATATTAATAACGAGGCGTAGTCGTGTAGATTGAAAAGTGAATTAAACGGGAGATTCGACAGGGTAAAAGGAAATGTTGAAAAAAAAAAAACAAAAAAAATCCATGCAGCTCGTGAAAATTCAAGAACTTATTATTCATTAAACTTTCGTTCAGCAACTTGTTCTCAACTTTTCACCGCCACCATTGTTATGCAAAGTTCGTGCTCGTGCTTTTAATACAGTTAAGTTTCGTTTTTTTTTTTTTTTTTTTTTTTTTTTTTTTTTACGCTTTCACTGAAAATCCACGTCCGATGACTTCTCAAACGCACGCCGTTCCGCGCACCGGAAGTCCCGAGATGTTTATCCGTGGAATTTTTATTTATTTTTTTTTCTTACCATCGCGTTCAAAAAATTTGCTGAAAACGGAATTTGCTGGTACGGATCGGGTCGTATTCCCAACTTCCTCCCCGTGCTTCATCACAGCGTTAGCGCGATCGAGAGGATCGAAGACCGAAGCGTCGGATGGACGACGATCGGGGTCGGTGTAGTGGGATTTAGAGGGGCGTATAAAGCGATAAAGCGAGTTAAAACGTAATTACTGCCGGTTTATGGCCTCGCGAATAGCTCACATTCTGTGCTTAACCGCAGAAGATGTAGCCAAGGGAGAAAAGCGGTCGCGACGGGGACTGCCGAGAGTCGTCGGCAGCAGTAAAGGTGGCGGCGACCCAAACCGCCTCGCTCTTCCAGAACCCCTCTGTGTCCCTCCTCCGCGATATAAAAGGTTCACGATAATAATATACACATGTATATATAATATTCGCTCGGTGAAGAGCACCAACGTTTCTCTCCGTACCTTTCTTTGCCCCACTCGGTTTTCTCGAAAAAAGCTCCCTGCCCTCGTCCGCTCGTTTCACCGACCTTCTCCATACAACCCTTTTTCGCTCGCCATCTCCGCATCCCCGTTCACACAGCAGTTATCTATAGTACACGTTGGGTTAATGGAACTCCTGATACTCATCTCGGTAGAGTTCGCTCCACTGACCCTATTATAATAGGGATCGTGTTATTTAAAAAGTTTCAAATATATATATATATATATATGTGTGTGTGGGTGTGTGTGTGAGTAAAAAATAAATTAATGTTGTATATACATGCAGTAGAGGTATTTATATGCATTAAAGTAATACGTGACAAGAATATGAGAAATGTCGGATAAAATACACGAAAGTGCTATGGACAGACGTGTTCGCCACTGTCGTGAGGTATTACGGTATACAAGAATATCATGAATGACAATTTTCACGTGCGAATGTTCACCATCTCCGCTCCAATCTCGACCGCGCACTCATATATATTTGCACACTCGTGTTCCGCGGGATTTCGCGAGCGGCGCGTGTGTATTATTAGTATTACGCTGGATGTTGGCCGCGGACTCGACGACCCAACGTCATCAATAAAATATATCGTTATTTTTTTTTTAATTTTTTTTTTTTTTTTTTTTTTTCGTGGCGTTTTTTAACGCCCCCCCCCCCCCCCCCGCGAAGAAGCGAGCGCATAAGTGCATCAAAGCCCCGGGGAAAAAGTGCAACGGGGAGGCCCGCACGGCGCGAGAGAGATAGTTGGAGAAAGCGATGTAACTCGCGGACGCTTTCTCGGGAATATTAAAAAAGTTTCATTGCTATGTGGAAATAATTAAAATAATGGAGGTGAAATTTAGTGGTGGCGGCTCGAGGGAGGTCGCAAAGTGGCGAACGGGGATTCGTTTACTTTGCCGGCGACGACGGTGGTTTTTCCACTTTGCGTTTTTTTTTTTTTTTTTTTTTTTTTTTTTTTTTTTTTTTTTTTAATCCATGCCACGCTCTCCACACACCGTGCCCTCTATTTTTATTGTTGTTTTTTCTTTTATTCTTTCGTATATTTATTTTTAATGTCGCTCGCGAAAAGTTGGAGAGGAATAATTCCCATGGTTCATGTTAATCGACTTTTCGATGTCGGGGAGCGTCGAAACTACGGTAATACCGAAATTTATCAAATGGAAACGGGAAAGAGCCCTTGGTGAGTTAACGGGAAATCAGGGGGGGGGGGGGGGGGGGGGATAGAAAGAGAGTTACATTTACTGCGTGATTCTATGTGTATTCAGGTTGTTTAATGAACCAACGGGGTAAAGTTTATTCAAAACAAACGGGGCGCGGCTGGGCTCAACCCCGTGATTCAGCCCCGGTTTGTTTCTCTCGCGCGGTATTCCACCAGCCGCAAACGTGCAAAGAGAGAGAGAGAGAGAGAGAGCGAGAGAATAAAGGGGGGGCGGGGGGGAAGGAAATGCGGAAGCGAGCGTGAGTCCCGCGACCCGTTTCGCTTCCGGCATTCTCTACAGCCGGGGCGTGGAAAATAACAACTGTGGACGAGGCGCCGACAATGGATTAATTAATCGTTGTTTAAATTATTGGTTATATTGGCTACGTCGAAAATTCACCCGAAACAACATGCCTGCGAGTTAGACGGACGGTCAATATAATAGAAACAGCGACCTTAATGACATTGGAAACAGCGAGAGTTTCGAAATACACGGTCGTAAAAAAAGTGCAACTAGCTTTTTTTTTTTTTTTTTTTTTTTTTTTTTGTATCAATTTTTATCAAAGCCTGCGATTCGGGAGGGGAGGTAGAGGGATGGTGTAAATCGTGAGATATGTGAGCGGAAGATTGATATCTTTCGAAAACTGGCTTGTTTGGTTTGAAAAAAGTGCGATTGATTTTTTTTTTTTTTTTATCGGACGCCAACCCGCTTCCCCATAAAATCCAGCTGGGATTTGTGGACTGTCGCGGTTGACGAAAATTATCGATGAATTCATTCGTGGACATTGGTTACATCGAAAATTCACTGGAAACAACGCGGCTGCGAGTTGGACGACTCGGCGATGTAATTGGAGCGACGACTTTCATGATATTTGGGAAAAAGCGCGATTTGAATTGCTTTGAAATTTTTTTTATATATTTTTTTTTGGTACCGATCTTTCGAAACTCAACAATTCTGGAAATATTTTGAAACCAGACTCGATCGTAAACCAAAACTGTAATTAATTCGCTCTTTAATTCGGCGGATTTCACTTTTCGAACGGGGGTGCGGCTAAGCTTTTTCGGCCGATTGACGGAAATAATCGATAAATTCGCTCCGCGATACTGGATTCGCTTTAAGCTCGACCCATTTGATTAATCCTCAGAACAGAATTCATCGAATTTCCGAGGCAATGCGTCGAGCAATTTTCGGATCGTTGCTCAGAAATTTACGATTTATATAATTCAACGCGAACCGATCGTTACCGATTTTTCATCGGCGATACGCCCAATGAGAAACTCGTAATTGCATTTCCGTTGACCGTTTAAACGTTGCCCAAAAATCACGATTATTTCAATACATTCAATTGTAAACCTTGTGTTCGTTCAATGAGGGGAACGAGCGTAAATATTAACCGATCGGACCAATACCAAAAGCGAACCAAATGTCCAAAATCACCGTTCGAACGCACAAAACGCCAATAATTGGTTCGATAAATGACTGCAGAACGACACATACAAAAACCGCATTAACAAAAGTAAATTGAATGAAAAAATTGCCGCGGTGAAACATTTTCAAAAAAAAAACGACCCAAAAAAAATTGAACCAATCCACAAATTGCCGATCGATCGATTAAAATACATCAGCATGAAACCAAAATATCCAACGAAACAATCGTCACTTTTTTCCTCGTTTTCTTTTTAAATTTTCATATATTCTTTTTTTTTCGATTGCCGCCACCATTTTTTTTTCTTAAATATCGACTCCCTTTCTATTTCCGACCCATCCTTCGTATTATCCACCAACATTATTTACCCATCGTTACCTCCCCCCCTCATATTCCTTCTACATTATCATTTACCGTTCTATTACATTCCGCTTCCAATTTTACGCAACCCCACAACTTGCAATAAATTTATCCATCGACCAATATATACTTTACCAAACTCCGTACTAAACAAATATCAGGTTAATAACGTGCGCTACATATATATATATATGTGTATATATATATATATATATATATATATATTAGGGTGGGTAAAAAAAAAATTTTTTTTTTTTACAAGTGACACGGAAAAATGGGTTGCTAGACACCTTAAAAAAATTCTCACCGAGCACGAATTTTCTTAATTTCAATAGGAAGATCCTCCGCATCGCAGTTTTGTATTTTTTTTTTTCTCAAAAATTTTCCGAGTATCCAATCAAAAACTTTAAAAATCCGTACACACGAAAGTTTGATGATGAATATCTTTTGAACGGTGAATCTCATCGTCAAAACACAAGAAACCATTTTTATAGAGCAGTCAATTTCCAACAAAAAATTGTTTTACGCATTTTTGCAAAAGTCATTCGTCGTCGAGTTATAAAATTCATAAATAAAAATGAAATTTGTCTTGTAACAATCAAAATCCTCAATATCTTTCAAATGTTGAGGTTTACGGAAAAAATATAAGACACCTTTTTTGTGGAGCATAAAATTTCCTAAAAAATTCTCTGAATCCATTTTTCGGTTCGATCGATAAATCATGCGGTATGGATTTTTTTCTATTGGACCGTGAATAAAATAAAAAAACTGCGATGCGGAGGATCTTCCTACTAAAATCAAGAGCTCATGCACGGTGACAATTTTTTTAAGGTGTCTAGCGACCCATTTTTCCGTGTCACTTGTAATAACAAAAAATAAACCATTTATTTGACCCACCCTAATATATATATATATATACACATATATACACATATATAGAGAGACAAATAAAACTCACCGTCCCATCGCCGATGTTGTGAACGACGCATGGCAGCAGGGCCGTTGATCCGGACTGTGCGGATACGAGAGTCGAATTTTCCGTACCGAAAGTCATCGGCAGGGTCGGCGGTAAATCAACGTCCAGGGGTTTGGAGCTCTGATCCACCGAATTGACGTTCGCTCGTACCATCTCAGCTGTAACGGCCGCCGGGTAGTCTGCGCATGAGGGAGACGGTCACGATCAGGCAGGCGGTTGAACCACGCCGAAAAGGAATGATGGGAGGACAGTGGAGAAAGCGGACGAGGGTTATCTCCGAGAAACTACGAAAATAGGAGGATGAACGAGAGCAGATCGAATCCGGTGTCAGAGAGAGAGAGAGAGAGAGAGAGACGGAGGGACGGGGAAAAAAAATGAATAAAAAATAATTAAAAAAAAAAAAAAAAAAAAACAGCGTTAAATCACGCGAAAGTCGATAGGCTTGGAAGCGGCGGCGGCCACGGTGAATTTCCATTGTTCGCCAAAGCGCGAGCGCGCTGCTTTTTCGTACATATACGATTAAACCGAGGATCGACACTGTAAAAGCGGAAAAGCCGATTAACCGATGGCGAGAAAATCTACTCATGAGAAAAAAAAAATTTTTTTGTATATATATGTATACGTATATATATAATGAAAAAGAATAGGAAAAAAAGGGAGAGATAACACACCGGAGGGAAATTTGAAAAAAAAAAAAAAAAAAAAAAAGAGTTATTAACCTTTCGTCTGTCTGGTGCAAAAGAGGGTTTTGCGAACGTTTGATGGGATTTCGGACAACTCAATCAATTTTTTTTTTGAGGTAAAAAAATATATGTGTTCACGTGCATACTCTCGCATTTTGCCTGTCGCGTGCACCGTTCGCCGAACGGGGGGTTTTTTTTTTTAACTTTATCCGTCTATATTGCATTCGTTAGCGATAAAATGTTTTCGGAGACAAAAAAAAAACATTTTTCTGTATTATTTCGTGCGGAATATTGATTTATTTTTGTCGCACATGTTCGGGATATTTCGCGCGAATATAACGGAATTTACGCGAATTTATTCGTCACGATAGAACGTTGAAACCATTATCGTCGGAGCACAAACGATTCCCCGATAGACAATTTCACTCGAGATATTATTTTTCGTTCATATCGGTAATTCGCGGATGAATTATTTCGCGAGAAAGATCATAATGTATTCGCGAAAAATTCTCGTTGAACGGCGACTCTGACTAAACGCGTTGAGCTTTTGATGTCACGCAAAAAAAAAAAAAAAATAGAAAAAAAAATTCGAGATAATACATCGAAGAAAAATTGAGAAAAAATAATTAATCTTTGCATTTATTCGAACTGACATTTGTGAAGTTTCGACGAAATTTTCTGATGTACTCTAATGTAAATCCGGATTTACTTCGCTCGCGCCATTTACCGTGCACTTCGCGCAAAAGACAGCGTAATTTCCGCGCACATTTATCAATCCCGAAAAAGCGTGGAAAAAATGCTCATTGAAAAAAAAAAAAAAAAAAAAAAAAAAAAAATCGCAGAAGAAAACACGCGGAATTTAATACCGCAGAATATTTTTGTGTATCTCATTAACACGAGAACGAATTATTTTTCGCGAAAAAATAATAATGTATTCGCGAATAATTTTCGCCGCGAGGCAACTCCGAACGCGCCGACATTCGTTAACGTCGCACTCGCCGAAATTGGCCAAATTATCGTCCGGTCGCGTCCGCAAATATATATTTTTTTTTGTTTCCAAAGTTGAAAACTCCGACTCCCGATGGATAGTTTCTCCATTTCGGTGAATTTTATCCCCGTTTAAATTAAACTCCGGCCTCGCAGCAATGTCTCCCGGCAGATTCATCGTACTAAAAATTTTCGAATGGATGACTCGACCCCCTTACCCTGTTCGTATAAACGGCCACGTATCCAGCCTTTTTCAGTCGCATCCTCGAGAGTCTCTACCGTCACGCTTGCCGGCTTTTCATTCTGTATAAAATACGTCGCACTACACCAGCGGGAGAGCTCTCGTGCGTGCCGAAAGCTGCGAGGACAAACCTCGCCAGGCAAAAGTCCCCGAGAACGTAAAGTAACGGTATATCCACACGTATATACAACCCCATTTTTTTATTTTTTTTATTTTTTTTTATTTACTCGCCCTCCCACTCCGCTCCCTCAGCCATTCTCTTTTGGCTCTCGAGCGAGAGAAAAAACGAATGTAATTGCGCGCTGGAAAGTGAGTGAGACGCGAAAGATACGAGCGCGAAGCTCGCTCACCGTTGGGCTTTGAAAACAAGTATTCTTACACAATGGCGAAGAGAAAAAAAAAAACGAAAATCGCAAAAAGTGTTTCCCGGTGGCGAAACGTGGTGAAATAGAGAAAAAAAAAAAACAAATAATAATAATAATAATAACGAATGAACAATGGAGCGAGAGTGGCATAAATAAAAGTAGAAGCGAACAAGAAACACCGTGTGTTTCTTGTTCACCGTGGGATTCTTGGGTCGAGGCACGACGGGGGTGAGAAAACGGGGGCGAGGATTGTCGTGGGGTGTAGAGTCGATCGGATGCTCGGGTGAATATCGACTTACCAGTTTGCACGACGATGTTGAGTAGCAGAGAGAGTACGACGGCGGTCGCCCGATAACCGTGAACGACGATCATGAGCCACTGGTATAGGTTGAAGCTCGTTTGCCAGAGACGCGGCGCCTTCGCGACCATTTTTTTTTTTTTTTTTTTTTTTTTCCCTTCCTCGTCTTTCTTCGCCGCCGCTCCCCCTTTTCTATTCTTTATCCCTCCCCCCTACCCTATTTTTTTGCTTCCCTTTTTTTCCCGTCTTCTCTTTTTTTTTCCTCCCCCGCACTGGTTTTTTTTTTCTTCTTTTTTTTTTTTCCCCCCTATCCTTTATTCCCCGACTCGAATGTTTCGCTTCCTCGGACGCGCAATCTCTTCGGCCCCTTTCCGTCACCCATGACCTCTGCGACGTGGTCCTACGAGCCGGCGGGACCTCCGACGACCTCCCCTCATTTACTCCAGCCGAGAAAATTGCTCTTCCTGTTTACGATACCCGTGTGGAAAAAAAAAAAAAGAAAAAAAAAAAATAATCCTCCTCCACCTTTTAACTCCGTCGATGGCTTTGTCCCTCGACTTCTTCTCCCGTTCTAGTTCGCGGCTCCGCCGCTATGACGCTTTCCCTCGCTGATGAGACCACTCAGGGTACACGGAATCTATCGCGGCGGGCCGGCGGGTTTTGCCCGGAGTTATCCCGACTTCCTGTGTATCCGCGCGAGGATTCAGAGCGGAGCGAAACAGGCGAAGACCGGGAACGTCAAAGTTCCCGAAGCCGAAAGACGGGCGTCGTGAGGTGAGCTCGGAGGCAAAGGCAGAAGCTGCAGAGGGACGACCACTCGCAAATACTCGCATCCGAACTAACGCCACCGTCGCGACTTCGGATATTGTACAAGTTTGCTCTCCACGCTCGCGATCCCGTTATGCTATCTTCGTGTGTGCTTTGTACGTCTGCGTTGCCCGCGCTATATCTATATAGAGTCTGTGTATCTTTACTCGGTATATAGATGTGTATGTGCATTTGTATGTACGTAGACATACACATATATATATATATATGTATATATATATATATATATATATATATAAGTATTTCACCGTATTAGTCGATGCAGGAAGTCGCTGGCTTTCCAGTGGTGGAACTCCGGCGGATATTGCGGCGAGGCACCGTCGTCGCGTCCGTCGCGCACGTCGACCGCCACAACGACGACGACCATAAGACGAGCCGCAGGGGGCTGGAACGCTTCTCTCCGTAGGGATTCTTTTTTTTTTTTTTTTTTTTCTTTTTTTTTCTTCTCTTTATTTTTCTTCGTTTTTTTTTTTTTTTTTTTCTTCTTCTTCTTCTCTCTTCTCACACTCGTTAATGTTATGCACCGCCTTTGGGGCAAAGTTCAAGTACCCGAGCGAGGACGTGACACTTATATTTCCGAGACACAGCGACCTCCACCGCTTCTTACGTTTCTCCCATCTCAAGTTTGAGCCCTTAGCAATTTTTTTTATTTTTTTAATATATATATATATATATATATATATATTTTTTTTTTTCTCGACTCTTATTCCGGCTTCGCCACTTCTCTCGTCGCTTCGTCGGGCTCCTCCACGAGGGTGCTAGAGCGCCTGATGCTCCACGGTAATCTGTGCAAAATATCTTGGAAATTAGCGTGCACCTGTAGTTAAACGTACGTGAGAATATACATTTGTTTGTGTGTGTGTTTGTGTGTGTGTATGAGGAAAGGCTGAGAACGAGAAAGGCGTGACGCGTGTGCTTCGACAAATGGGACGAGCCGTTCCGGTTCTCAGCGGTCGGGATTTAATGTATGTTCATTCAAAGGAGAATTATACGAGTGGGTCTCGTCGTGTTTCACGAGAATTCGTCTCACGTTCAGACAGAGGCGTGATTGTTACAGGCGCGGAAATGCGCGTTTGGTGCAAAATGGCAGGAGTCTTCGAGGATTTGGTTTCTAACTTGGTAACACGATTGCTTCGACGAGAGGAAAGCATCGATGCCTTCATTATACCACGAAGGTAATTTTGAATAATCGAGTTGACACGTATTCGCGATGAAGGTGTAAAAAAATACTGCAATAAAAAAAATACTGTAAAAATCCAGGTGCAACAAAAAATGGCGGCGTCCTCGAGCGTTCAATTTCTGATGCGATACGCGGCTGCTCTGCCGAGGGGAAATTAATGCCGCGATTAGTCCGTAGCCGAAGGTAATTTGAACGACGCGATGGGAAATTCGGTAATTGTGGAAATAACAGCGTTTTTTTTTTTTAGTGATTTAGTTCTAAAGTTGCGCAACTTTGCTTCGACGAGGGAAAAACATCGAAGTCCTCTTTCAAGCTGCACCGGAAGGAACTTTACAGCGATCGAGTTGCCGCTCCGACAACGCGTATTCAAGATGAAGGTGCAAAGAACACAAAGCCGTAATATGCGAAATCTCGGCGCTTCGAGCGTTTCGTTTCTAAAGTGAAAAGCCATTTCTTTGACGAACGGAAAACATCGATGTCCCCATTGCGATGTCACCGGGAGATATTTTAGCGTAATAAAGTCGTTGCGCGTTCAAGATGAAGGTGCGAAAGAACACGATGGGAACGGAATCCGTCCGGATCGAGACGTTAGTCGTCGGAGCGAGGGTCGAATCACCCCGACAGAGCGAACTCATCGCTCACTCCAATCGCTGAATTAATTTCAACTTTTCTTCCTTTCATTGGCAAGCAAATTTTCTCCGAATTACTTTGACGAAGAAAAACTAAATAACAGTGATTTCGCACCAAACTTATCGTTCGTCTTAAATCCACACAAAAAAAAAAAAAAAAAAAAAAAAAACCTAAAATTTCCCTCGCCCAATTTCCGAAATTATTCGTCTCGTTACCGGAAATCTCAAACTGCCCCCCCCCCCGAGTATTATCCCGACCGGCAGACACATTCCTCAATCCGACCGCGGAAAAAATCGTGATGAATATCGTGAAAGTCTGAAAATATTATTTTCACATCGGTGGCCGCGGTTTACGGGACAATTGGTTATTCGCTCGATACGCGAGCTTTCTTCAATATAAAACGGTGTCTCGACGGATCGCACGCGGTCGTGAGAGGAATGTTCCCATGGCGCGCGATTACCCGCGGGCTAATATTGTTATAACGCGGTCACGGAAACTGTGAAACGAAAAGGACGAGGAGGACGGAAAAAAAAAAAAAAAAAAAGAAAAAAAAAAAAAAACCGTTCCCCAACACAAACACGAGAACTCCGGGTTTTCACGTCCATCGGGAGCGTTGTGTGTACACGGTTGCGCCTGTTCGTTCGAGACAGTGGGATAAAGCGAGAGCGCGAGGGGGACGAAAAATCCGTGGATGGAGAGAGGAAGGAACGGAAAGACTCCGGAGAAAATGTGCAAACGGCGAAAGAGTCTCGCGGAAACTGGTCCCACACCGCATCCACTATGTACTTCCCTCGGTCCGTACATAGAACAGTGGCTTGCAGCAGACCGTCTGGGAATTCATCGAGAGCGTTGCGGATTCCTCTTTTATTACGATTCATTGTCCGTCTCTCTGCTGCTCTCTCGATGTCCATGCGACGGACCTCGTTCTCGCTTATATTCAATTATCCACCGACGAGCAGTGAAATAATTCAATGGTACCGGAGCGCTCATTGAAATAGCCGCGAGTTCAATCATTCGACAATGACGAACGGCGGCAACAACATTTTTTTCGTCCTTTCACGCGCGAGCGAAAATTTTAATAAAATGTCACCGAGTTTCGACGGTCGATCCGCGATGGTTTTTTTAATATATATATATATACAGGGTGTCTCAGAAGTCGTAGAAGAAACTGTTAGGGTTGATAGAGAAAAAAATTCTAAATCGAAAGTTCCTGAGTCAAAAATTTTTTTGGGCCATAGAAAATTAGTTATTAATTAAAAACGGTAGCCAATCAGGAGCGCGCTACAAGACCGCTCTCACTCTCGCGTCTCCGCTACTTCCGCCGCTCATTCCTTTTTCTCTTGTAGCGCGCTCCTGATTGGCTACCGTTTTTAATTAATAACTAATTTTCTATGGCCCAAAAAAATTTTTGACTCAGGAACTTTCGATCCAGAATTTTTTTCTCTATCAACCCTAACAGTTTCTTCTACGACTTCTGAGACACCCTGTATATATACTATATACGTATATATGTGTATATTTATAAATATGACTTAACGATTTGTGTATTCGTGGGATTTTGATTTGTCGGCGAAATGGAATTGCGCGAATATCTTTGAATTTTCGTTCGATCGGTTCGTCGAGTCAGTGGATTGATGATTAAGAATTCACGAAAGTCGAGGGCGCTTTCACGGCTCGGCGACGTTATATTTTCCATCTCAGTCGTGGGTATTTGTGTATCGAGCGCGATTGATGAATTTGCTGCGTCGGCTTAGTGCGAGCTTTGCCATGCCAACGCCTTCGGCGCATCGGCTCCCCAAACGCGAGTTAATTCGCGGTCGGAGATATTGGATGTACGGCACGGAGTCCCTGGGAGCCTCGATTCGGCAGCCATGGTCAAAGCTTCGAAACGCTCCGCCACAATCGCCATTTCCACTCCAATTTTCCCACCGCCTGAAAATCGTTTCGGCGATTGGACGAGACTAATTTTCAGTCGAACATGTTTATACGCTTCTCAAAGCCCTTCTGTACTTTGCGTGATTTTATACATTGTATTGTGAGATTGTACGAGGTCAGTTGGGGCAATATGGTCGTCCATAATATCGTCCAAGGTAACGCACGACTTGCCCTGCCTGTTGCACATTTTGGAGTACGCGCGAACGTAATAGAAATTAATTCGCGGCCGGTGATATTCGATGTGTCGCATGGCCTGACCGAAGGCTCGAACCGTTAAAACGGTGACCCACATTTGGCCGCAATATTCTCACCGCCCCAAAATTATTTGTTCGATTGGACGTGACAAATTTTTGATTATATGGGTGATTCTTATATAACTGTGATTTTTACAAGCCAACATTTTTTAAAATCAAAAATGCTTCAGAACTTGTGATCCGGATGCTATTGGTCTTTTATTATGCTCAAAATTAAGCCTGCAACGTAGCTCTACTGCAACTTCAATGGAAAAGAAGCCGGAACAAAAATTAGAAATTTCACTACCACGGCACTGACATCAAAATGAAATATTCAAAATATTTGGCTGAATCTCTTGAAATAATAAAACAAATGATGAATTATAGGATTTTGATAATTGTACGGAGACATTCACGGTATTTTCTTTCTTGATTTTGACAATCTTTAAAATTTATTAACAGTAGAATTGAAATAACAATTTTTATAATAGTCTCAGAATAAAACAAAGTTTAACATTAGTTAAATATTGAAATTAATTGAAGTTTTTTAAAAAAATTTTATAATACCAGATCAATTGAACATGACAATGGATTGAAACATCAAGGAAATATTCATTTAAATATTATTTGTTTCGTTTGCCATGGTATTGACATCCACGGTACTCACATTTTCGATATAATTTTGCAAATTATTCGTGACCCACGAATAAATATGCTTCGATATACATTGTCGACGGTAAAACACTATCAAATTTATCATAATTATCATTTTTTAATAAAAAAAAAAAAACATGTCAAACAATAAATCAAGTACTAGACATAAAAAATCACAGCTATCTGAGAATCACCCATATATGTTTTTTTTTGTAATTTTATACTTTGCAAAATGAGATTGTACGAGGTAATTTGGAGTGACACGGTCAATCAGGATATTTTCTAAGGTAACAAACGGATGGTCTGTCTCACATTTTCGAGTGCACGTGGACGAAAAACCACTGCATAAAAAATGATCATTATCAATTACCGATAATCAAGATTGTCCGAGGATCGTGTCACGTGATATGACCAGTAAAATCGTTAATTTCGCAAATTACCAAAATTCCACCGCGATAATTTCCGAGCACGTCGGTAGTTTTCCGCGAAGCATTTCGATTCGATTTTTCCAGAGCCGGGCTAACGACCAATAATTCAAAAGCGACTCAACGTTGAGTCTCAAATATTCATTGTTTCGATAATCACCTGCGATGTAATTAAAATTGGCCGGAACTCTCTTCGTGGTAATTCGAGTGTATGGTGCGTGTGTGGTGAATACGGCCCATCGACTTAACACGAGTTTCGCCGTACCAAACCCCTTCGGTACGTCGCTCCGAAACGCGATTTAATTCGCGGGCCGGAAATATCGGATAAATCGCACGCGCATCAACCGGGAGGGTGGTTCAGCTCGTCAGATGTACACGACGAGTCGAAACGATGGCCCACATTCGACACCATCATCCCTGATATTCCCACCGACGTGCAACACTGACTCAGCGAAATTTCATCTGATATAATTGGAATTGGCTTGTCGTGGACTTTGAGGATGGAATTTGTATTTAAATTACACGAATTATTATATTTTTCTTTGCAGAAATATGGTTAATGACGGACTAATTATAAGAACGGGATGTCACTGTGTGAATGGTCGTTATCTCGGGCCAGGAAGCTGAATTAACGAGCTCACACTCTTCCACCTCGACCTTCTCTCTTCGCATCCTCCATATTCTGTCTCTCTTTTTAAATATCTCGCTTTCTCGCGGTGACTTCGGCCAACGTCAGTCGTTTTTGAAAAATCCACGACACCAGAGCAATGTAATCCAATTTCTTTCATACAACCAACGCTTGACCCACATTTTTTTTCTCGACACTTGTTTCGAGAAAAAATATCAAACGACTCGGGGAAAAATGTGTTTTTTTTTTGTTTTTTTTTTTTCAACATTTTCTCGCCGAGGGAACGAGTCGGGAGAAGTGATGGTTGCTCGGTGAATATTAGGAGAATTTCGGAAATGTATCCTCAAAAAACGTTCCTCCTCAAAATTCTCCTGAAAGCGTTATTTAACGAGATATCGAGCGAGGGATTTGACAGGATGTCGGACATGGAATTTCGTGAGATTTTCCAGCGAGGTATTTAGATGAATATCGAGCAGGACATTAGGAAAGATATCGAGGAAAATATTCGCGAAAATATGAATGAAAAAATTTTGAAAATACAGCGAGCAAATTATTCGAGAATGTATTCGTGAAGTTATCGATGTAAAAAATTTGGAAAAAAATCGCGAGCGAAATATCCGTACAGTAACTCGACCCCGGCCACGTGATTTTTTTTTGTCTCCGTCGAAGCAACAGCAAAGTTCGATTTTTCGTCTCGCCGTCGCGTGGCGTTGCTCGAAAGAAAATTCAAAGTCAAGCGAGCGATCGCGTAGAGAAAAGTTTAATCTCGGTGGATCCAGTGTCTCAGCTATGGAATCGAGTCGTGCGACGAAAAACTCGGAGATCCGGACGAGAAGAGCGTGAACGACGATCCGCAAACCGTGTGAGCTATTGGGACGGAGCGTAAAAAAAAAAAAAAAAAAAAAAAAAAAAAAAAAAAAAAAAAAAAAACACGATTTCGATATAAACCGACGAGACGCGAAAGTGGAGAAGCAATATAAGCCGATCGTCGGTGTCGCCGGTGAGGACAGGCAATACAACCAATAACCCATATCCAATATCGTATCAAACACATCCCGCGTTTGCATATTTCTGCGCCATACAACGTACCAGATAAGACAATCTTCCGGTTCATCGCTGGCGACCATCCTCGCCGTTAACCAGTGACAGAATGAAAAAAAAAAAAAAAAATTTACAAAAAACGAAGAAAAAAAAACCTAGAGAGGAAAAAAAAAAGGAAAAAAATAAAAAATAACAAGAACCAATTCGACGAAAGCGATAAGAGCGGCATAAGCAAGTGCCTGTACGTTATATCTGAAACGGGGATCGTTTCGTTTTTCCGTCGGAATAAATGGGAGGCCGCTGCTGTTCTCTCATACACGCTGCTTTCAACGCTAGACAATTTCGAATAAATATATTACTGGAACGGGGGGGGGGGGGGACGAGAGAAACGGCAGGGAGTTCGGCGGGGGTTCGCTCGGGTCGGAAGGGGTGGCAAGTTTGGGGGTTGCCGTCAGGCGCGAGGGCCCGGAGAGAAGAGTCGGGACTGCGCGGAGGGAAGAATAAGGTCTCGAGAAAACAGTTGGCCGCGGAACGAGACCCATCCCTAACAAGTTTTATTGCCTGTACGACCATGGCGTCCGACTGCTCGCGTGGAGAGAAATAAAGGGGATGGAAAAAAAAAAAAAAAAAAAAAAAAAAAAGGAGAGAGAAGTAAAACGACGATGTATCGTACGGGCACGCGTTTGTGAATGGCCCGAATAGAAAGTGGATCAGGATGAAGGGAGAAAGATTTAACGAGCGAAAGATCGTGGGGAAAAACAATATCGGAGAAGAGGCATTTAGGCGGATGTCGGCAGCCGGAAACTGTACGGTACCGGAATGGCAAGATATTCGGAACACTTGCCGTCGGAATGCCGGCTGTAGGCTGATCTCTCCGGGAGTATCCGAGCTATCGATAAATTACGGCTCGACCCCTCGTACCCCGCACGCGCCGATTACGTGTCATTAACTACCGTTGCAGGTGCGGCCGACGCATCATTAAGCCAGGAGCGCGATCGAGGGGTGAAAGAGAGTGGGACGAGTAGAGACGGATAGACCCAGATCCAGGACCGCGTACGAGCGTCCGCCGGTGCAGCGCAATGAATTCTCCACACCTTTGACACTCGACGCATTTCCACGTGAACACTCGTCCTCCGTTATTTTTAATAAACATTGTCATCTACTGAAAAAAAAAAAAAAAAAAAAAAAAAAAAAAAAAAAAAAAAAAAAATTGTACCGCTCGTTTCCTCCTTTTCGTTAACATTAAAATTGTACTAATTTTTTTATTTTTTTTTATTTGGCAATTATAAATCGTTGATTTTTTTTTATGACAACGATTTACTGTACGGTGGTTATTAATTTTTATGTTTATCGTTTTTGTTAATAGTTTTTTTTTTTTTTTCTTATCAATCGAGTTGGCAAAATTGTCGAGTGGTGACATTTTTCGGAATTCATGTTTGCGATGAATTTATGGTAAATCGTTGTTATCTTTGGGAAGGACATTCGCCAGTGTTGGTGTATGGATTTAGCGCCAACGACGGCGATATATCTAGCCAATTATCGGTGACAGCCCGAGCGAATCAATGAACTTTCTCCCTGAGGAACGCAGGGGCGATCCGCCTCGTTACACGCAACACACCGGCTGTATAGCAAATCCTCCGCCACACGGATGATTAAGGCGGACGGTTCCAGTCATTGATCATGGGCGATCGGTTTATCGAGATGGCGTTACTCAGTCAGATTTTTTTTTTCGTCATTGTTATTTCTATCGTTTATTCAACTATGCGTACTCGTATCTCGAATCCACTATTATTAATATATTTTTTCATCGCACATAAAATTTCCACCTCTCCTTCAATTTTCGATCCTGTTTTCGAGTCAAAAATCGCGAAGACAACAATCACAAAATTACGAGGATTATATTTTTTTTTAATAAATTAAAAAAATGTCATCACGAAAAAAAAAAATTCGTCGATTCGCTCAGCCCGCGATTAAGAACCGTGCATTTTTTTTCTTTCAGATTTTGTAATTATTTACAAAATGAAAACAGCAATCACAAAATTGCGAGGATTATATTTTTTTTAAATAAATTTAAAAAATGTCATCACGAAAACAAAAAAAATTCGTCGATTCGCTCAGCCCGCGATTAAGAACCGTGCATTTTTTTTCTTTCAGATTTTGTAATTATTTACAAAATGAAAACAACAATCACAAAATTACGAGGATGATATTTTTTTTAAATAAATTAAAAAAATGTCATCACGAAAACAAAAAAAATTCGTCGATTCGCTCAGCCCGCGATCAAGAACCGTGCATTTTTCTTTTTCACATTTAGTAATTATTTACAAAATGAAAACAACAATCCCAAAATTACGAGGATGATATTTTTTTAAAATAAATTAAAAAAATGTCATAACGAAAAAGAAAAAAATCGTCGATTCGCTCAGCCCGCGATTAAGAACCGGGCCATTTTTTTTTCTCACATTTCGTAATTATTTACCGTAATTATTTAATCGCCGAATTTTTTCTCCGTCGATAGCGTTTACAAAAAAAAAAAATTTTTACCACTCGTCCGACTCGAAATGATCTAAAAAAAAACGATCGCGCCGATAATTCCCGACGGTCCGGGAATGAAATAAAAGATACGAAATCGTCGAGTCTGCGTCCGGGAAAGGGAGGATTAAGTGCGCCGAAATTCCATCGAATTGACGCTGCGCTATGGACCGAGGTGGGTTCTCCGTTACCTGGTAATCATTTGCCCGGGAGAGTCCCGCCACCTCCCAATTACAGGTGTATCCACCATCGACGTGTGCTCCTCAAATTCGTCCTTCCTCGTGCGAACGAACGTCCGAAATATCCTCCGTACGATTCCTACCGGATCCCTTCGTCCGTGAACCGACGTTCGAACGAAAAATCCCTTCCTCCTCTTCTTTCCTTTATCTCCTTCCGTGCCAATAAACACCCGCGTGTAGGTAACGCATTTTATTTTTTTATTATTTTTTTTTTTACGCTTCAGTCGATAACCGGGGGAATCCCGGTGGGAATCGCCGTGGACGAGAGGTAAATAAGCGAGGTCCGCGGTACGGTGGTGCGTGAAACCGCGGCCGAGTACGGTTTACAACCCTCCCGAGAGCGCGCGATAGACGATAGGCGAGCCGGAGCCGGGCCAGCAGCGGCTCGGAGCGAACAGCCGAGAGAGTCGCGGCCGACACAGCGCCGTGCAACGCACTGCTCGGTTCAACCCCTTACTACGCGCCTCCGCTCGGCGAGGGAGAGGAGACTGAACGAGACGGAGACGAAGCGAAGATAGGGGTTGGTGCGGTGGCGGCGTCGGCGTCGGCGGCGGCCGCCGCTGCCGCCGCGGTGGTGGTGGGATAGCCGAGCTATGTAGACGAGACGCCGGGGGGGATGAAAAGTAACGGATGGGCGAAAGGGAGGAGACGCCAGGCCGCCCGCGCGAGAAAGGGGTAGATAGTGGGAGACTAACGTGCACCGAGGCCGGGAACATCGCGGATTCGCAGTGCTGAAGATTCCTCTGGTAGGATCCGCGGGGCGAAATTCAATGCACAAGAGCAATCTCCGGCGGCGAGTCACATTTCGTAAAAATTAATATCGAATGTAAGCGAGAAAAAAAAAAAAAAGAGGGAAAATAAACGAGGGTGAATTTTTGCGAGTTTGGTGAAGGGGAGGTTTTTTTTTTTTTTTTTTTTTTTTTTTTTTTTTTTTTTTTTTCGATCTTCCAATTAGGGTGGTAAAATTGTAATGCGAGTGGGAGATACTTTGTACGTTGTAATTAGCGGCCGGAGCTCGTCGCTGAGACGGTGGATCCGATGATTCTGTATCCGAGGCTCATCGACACTGTTCGAGACGAATTAATTAGTTTCGTTCGTGGATGTCAATCAATTTAATGCGAGAGCCGCTCGATTCATTGAACTGCGTTTGTCGATGTGTGTCGCGTCGTTTCAATAAATTCACGCTTCGTTCGTGCTCGGTGGAATTTTTTTTTTTTTTTTTTTTTTTTTTTTATTGTGAGAACTGATGAACCGTAAGCTGTTGAGCATCGGATTATTAGTTGATTAATGCACAGGAATATTTTTTCCCTCGGTTCGAATAAATTCCCGCGTACGTTTGACGCTTGGTGGAATTTTTGTGTGAGAACTACCGAATCGTAAACAGTTTAATATCGGCTCGTCGATTGCTAAATTCACAAGAGTGATCTCCTCCATTATCGAGAGTTGGCATTTTTTTTTTTTTTAAACTGACTTTTCATTGTACTTTACCTACTTTTTTAATGAATAAAGAAAATAGCGGAATTACGAGAAAACCCTTTGGATTTACGGCAAAACGATTTTTTATTCAGCTCGGTTAATTTTTATAAAAAAAATTGCTCGACTGTAGGCAATTAAAAATTGGACTATCAATTCCTAAATGTACGAGAGAATTCTTCGTTAATCGCGCGTCCAAATTTTCTTCTTCTTCGTTCTCCGCCCGCCGATGCAATTAAAAATATTCCTTCGCTCAAACTTCTCACTTTACTTGAACGACTTTTCTACGATTCTGATACTCGGTTATGAAATTTTTCAAAGACTTTCAGAAACAAAACAAAAAACCACCCTGAACGAGAATTCCCGAAAAGTTGAACTGAAACAATTTTCCGCGCCGTTCGCGCCAAACTCTTCCTCCTTCTCGCGTTATTCACGCCATTGTCCGCGTAACGTAATTATTTCAACTCGCGGACTCGTCCCGTTTCATACCAAACTTCCGTCGAGTGTCTCCTCTCTCATTCAATCCAGCACGTTTCATCGAGCAGCGACCCAGCCGATTCAACGTCCTCGCTCTCCCGCTCCCAACATTCCGATCCGTTTATATCAAATTTTTCGTTCAACTCCATTTCCCACACCGAAAATCATTAATTCCGCACGTTCGTCACCGAAACAATTTCCATTTTCGCGTGTAAACTCGAGAACTTCATCGTGGGTCGTCGAGTCGGGCGTGAAACCGATCGCGGAAACGCACACTTCAGATGTGAAACAGCTCTCGAGGCCTCGCAAAAATAATTACAAAATCTTTCGATCAATCCCAATTGCCTTTGTTCCTTCTCGTACACGCAAAATTACACGCAAGTGTTTATTTTATTTTTTTCTTCTTTTTTCCTACAGCTCCGTGTGAATTGGCTTGTTATCCTTTATCGAGGCCACACCGACGGAACTCAAACACAAACACACACATATATATTTATAGTACGGCTCTTCCTCACCCCCCCCCCCCCCGCCCCCTTCTGCCCCCGGTGTTCCAATTTTATGTATGCATGAGAAAGTGTGTGGCGTAACCGGGGGACGCGGCGGCGAGGGTGGAGGAAGAACGGAGGGGATGACAAGTGGGGTGGTTGCCTCGCATCCGCGTCATGGGAGCCAAGATTAACGATAGACACCGTGGCGATTCAAATTTCGTGGTAATAGGATATGGCAGGGCGTTTTAAGGATAACCCAGGAGACACGCTCCTGGATAAGTCTCGTGACGCAAGCGCCACGGATATATATTTGCCGCCGACAACGTTCCTCCATCTGCGCGCCCCACCCATGTTGCCGGGAGAATTCCAGTTGCCGCTCGGCTTGACCGGGCTTCGGATGCGACGGCGGACGCGGAAACTCACCCTCGAAACCGCCCGAACGGAGCCCGCGAAAAGGCCAGCAGAAGCCGCCCACGAGTCAGTGAGACGAGGCCTCCAAAGTCGAAACGCGAAAGTAGAGGACGACAACGTGAGGTCACGCGTGTCGGCGAAGCACGCCCGAGATAGGGCTGCTTTATTCGCGACCCATTCCAACCCCCTCCATGAAAACGACCCTCGAGAACGATCCTCGCAGCTCCGGAGGACCACTAAGGTGGAAAATGCCGGTGCAACGGCAACGCCATTCGTGGACGAATAAATTTGTTGCACACGAAAGGACACTCATCCCGGTGACGATTAGATTCTCGCTCGTCGATGCTGACTTTTTTTTTTTTTTTTTTTTTTTTTTTTTTTTTTTTTTTTTTTTTTTCCGTTGCACATGTGAACAATCGCGTTGAGGTAAAATGATGCGTTGAACGTATTTTTATTTTTTTTTTTCATGGGTACCGAGTTTCGCGAGACGGGACGTTGTTGTTACTATCTTTTTTCTGCGGCCTCTCAGTATCGTCCTCGATTTTTGTTTCTCGACACTGATATGGATTTTTTTTTTTTTTTTTTTTTTTTAATGCTTTGCCTTGAAAGTTACTTTCTTGTTTTTGCGTCTAGTCCTGATTGGCGCGCGGTTATCGGTGAAAGAAGCCGACTCTTCTGCGACACCGCAAGCGAAGCGCTCGCTGCGTTTTGCTCGCGGTGTTGTGGCTTTAGCTTCCTTCCGGTCGAGATTGCGACAACTTGTTCGTTGCACCCTCGTCATGTGCACGATCGAAGCCCGCATAAGCTGTGTCCGTGGAAGATAAACTACTCGAGGGCAATTTATCCTCGACCGCTTCGTCGAACGGGATGATTAGACGTGGATCCCACTTACTCGTAGTGAGCTTCGATTTTCGTTATTTTTCCTACCATCATTTTTCTATGTATTTTTCATACACATGGGAAATCGCGTCGATATCGAAAAAAAAATTCGTGAAACATATATTTTTCATATTTATGGACACCGATGTGATTCCGGTCACGTTACGGGCTCAAGTTTCGCGAGCGTAAATTTCGTTGTTGTTATCGTTGTTTCTCTACGACCCCTTCGTATTAATCTTTACTTTTTCGTTCCGTCTTCATTTGCGAGCGTTTATCGCTTCGCTCCGTTTTCGTCGCGGCTTTTATTATTCGGCTTCACTCCGGTCGAGATTGCGATGACTATTTCGCCACTCCCTCGCCATATGTACGATCGAGACCCTCGTAGGCGTTGTCCGAGGAAGATATACTCCTCTAAAAAAAAAAAAAAAAAAAAGATGAAAAAAAGATAAATCCTTCTAGCAAATTTACTCCGGTAACTTGAAAAGTAACCAGCTCAATTTCTCCCCCGAGTTTACCCTTAATGCACATCAGCCGAGGGGCCGAGACATCGAGGTTTATTACTTTCCAGGCCTCGTCCGAGACCCTTCACTATTTTCGGCACCCACATCGCTCCCCTTTCGCATCCCTCATCCGTGCTTGCTCACTTTTTTATTCGTCTCTTTATATATATATTTTTTTTTTTCGCTCAGCTCCTGTCCCGGATAGCGGGTACGCGTGGGTGGGATGGGCCGGGAAATTCGCGTGGCGAAAGAGATTTATCGGTACTGCGGCCTACCTGGTAACTGCCTCGTAACTTTCCTAATTTTTCTCTCAACGTTTTTTTTTTCTTTTATCTCAAAGCCGAGAGCTTGTACGTTCCGAGCGGGGATAAACGCCGCCCGGTTGTTTCCACTCTTGGGCTCTTTACTGCCACTGACTTTTCAGCCATTTTACCGTGAAATTTTCCTGTTGCCTACTTCCCGCTGATAAGAGCATCGGAATCATTCATCGCCGGTTATAAAAACCGGTTGATGTTTCTATTTACTCGCCCGGTTACATTATATACCGGCACTCAGCTCCGAAACGACCACGGATTCTCGACCCTGCCCGAGAGACGAGTATACGAGACGCTCAGACGCTATTAAAGTTTACGGCGAAGAAGCAAAGTATCACTCGCTTCTAATGAGCTCGAATCTCGCTGCCTCGTGTAAAGGTCTCAAAGGTTGACTATCATTCGGCAAAATTGGTAATCGGCTCAGACTTTGCAATACGATATAAGCCGGAAAGACGAATTCCTAATGGCGTCTTCGTTTCTTCGCTTCTTCCACTAGGAAGCGACGAGATACACCGTACAATGATCATCCGTTTTCGTCTCTGGCCGCATTCGAGACACGTACCGAATAAAATGAAAAATGTTCTCCGTAAAGTCGATCTCGATTTAATATTCTTACCTTCAAACCGAAAGTGACGACATACGTGGATTGTTTTTACAAATTCTGTTGTTACGTTACGGCCGATTTAAATGTCACAGGCTTTGACCGAAAGTGGACGTCATGGCGGAGAACCTTACTTCCGGTTTGAAATGATTATTTTTTTTTAACCGTAAACGACCTATCTTCCCGATGACTTTCCGTCGAAAATAAGATTTTTAAATCGTGACTGGTGCACTTCCGGTTCTGGAGTGGATTGTCAAACCCGAAGAGACGCTACGGAGATTTTTTTTTTCTTTTTCCTTCGAGTGTATCTGTCTCGAATGCGGCCTGTGACTGGAATATACATGGATCGAGGAACAGAGCACGATATCTTCTGTAGAGTATTTGGAATTCAACTCGGATATACCCGGCGACAGAAATGGTTGAATTTAAAAAAAGCAGAAACGGTTTTGCCAAAGCGATGAAACTTTTCGATTCCCAGCGCTACTAGCGTCCACTTCCGGAAACTCTTTATCACCCCTGTTTACAGCGACAATCGCTTATGCACGCTGCATCTATATGATACTTTAACAATCGTAATTTACGACGATATTCTTGTTTTCTCAATGGTTATGTTATCCGAAGAATCGTCACACTCGAGACCTTAACAGTCTTCGGAGAAAAGGGTTTATCGAGCAAGAGGATGGATATTCCGACTAGTAAAATTGTCGATGTCTCGTGGAAGTTCGGCGGTGAGAACTTAACCTACAATTGCGGCACTTGTTATCGCCTGCCTTTCGAACTTGACTACAACGCTACATTGCTCGTGAAATATATCAAGTTAATTCATTCACACTGCCAATGTAAACTCTGATTAACGAAGTGAATTATATAGTTGAAATGTTTGAAGCGGCGAGGTGGAGCGTGAGAGGTTAAATGTCAGAGCGACGTTTGCAACACTCTTACGCTCCACTGTGTATACATAAATCGTAAATAATTCTAATAAAAAATTTCTAGTGACCTCGGCCAGCAGCGAATCCGACAAAGTCGGCAAAACTTTTCTCCAACTCAGACTGCTGCTCGATGAGGGTGGACGGACGACAAGCGTATTTACAGAAATGACCCTAGGTCAGTTCTACAAGTTCTTGCACGATCTGGAAAAAGCAAAGAAAAGCTTGGATCTGTTGGTTTAAGATCGTCAATCATAAAACGGTGTCGCGTGTAAAAAAATATGTATATTTTGGCAAGGTTATAAATAATGGGAATGAAAAACAAAAATTTACAACATCGCACAGATTAAAAGTATGAGATCGATGAAACAAAATGATCTCCAACTTTAACTGATCATTACTATTATGGATTTCTATTCGATTTTTAACTCAACACAATGTTGCGTAGAATAAATATATTATATATTTTAATCGAAGGTCTTGCAAGTAAAAAAGAATGAAAAGATGAATCCTCTTCTTTTGATTGGCAAGTATTGTCAAACCCGTTGTCGCCGACTATCTAAAGAAAAATTTTATATTAATTTCAAGGCGCTCAATAATTCTACAGCCCTTTATTCATACTTGTATGGACAAACCTTGTGTTATGATCCTTCCGTGACGAATGTCCAAGCTCTGAACACCTTGGATGCGTCATCGCTGGATATTTCAGTCTATAATAATCTCTGAGTAGATTGGCGAATAGTTTGTCTCGTCTAACGTCTTATCTCGGTTCTGCTTTATCGATCGCCTGCAAAAGAAAGAAAAAAGCCTTCATTAAACCATGAAACTGAAAGACAAATGAAAAAATTCGTCAGTTTATTATGAAGACAAAAAAGCTAAGAAAGGTGCAGCTTTGGACAGGCAGAGAGAATTACGACGGACGAACGACGATTACGAAATTAGGAGAATATTTATTACATCATTTTTTTTAAACAGAAAAACAAATAGAAGGCATTTTTACATTTTTTTTTTTTTTTACATATTTCGTTTTCGCGTTCGACAACGTCGTGCGGACTAAACGCTCGCGTGCCAGGATTAACGTGTATCGTTTTTTCTTAAATAGACATGAGAGTGATTCGCGGCAAGCATAATTTGCCCATAGCAGCGATAGTTGTTATAGGAAGAAAAAATAAATAAAAATTGGTGATTGAAGTCAACGGACGATTTCCGTGTTCGGATTACATATCGAATGATTTTTCACATCGTAGGCGTGCTGCGAATACAGCGCCACTTATTGTCACAGTGATATTCAATGAACATTATTATTATTTGTCATGGTTTTAAACACACAGGCATTTTGTTACAGAAGAAATAACTTACAATTAGTTAGCTACAAGACATAATCATAAAATATTGAAATAAACAAACAAATAATTACAAATACTACATAAATCTACATAGAAATCTTCAGGCTTAGTCAGAACAATCAATGAGCTTTGGTTGCAGGTTATTTGTTATTGCATTATGATAAGCAAAAGAAAAAAGAAGTCAAAGTGGTCAACGGGAACGAATTAATACTGCTATTGAAATACCGCGAAACTTCGAATTGTTTTATCACTAAGATCGTTATTCTTTTCATTCACTAGTCTTTGGATATGTTTAAATCGACGATATCAGACGGTAACAAAATAATGATTCAAGCAACGAGCCATAAATGTCAAAATTTGTAACTTTCGTAGTCGGTGCAATTAGAATTCCCTCATTTGTATGTATAGATTAGAACATACGCTCGTTTGAACGATATTAGTCATGGGAAGACCGGTACGTTTAAGAGTTCTCAGAGGTCTGCGCCTCGGATGGGGACTCGATGTAGCTCCTCTCTGATTGTTCGGCTCTGACAACGCCAGCGCAGGATTTCTCACTTCGTAAACCCTCGGACTATCATCCTGTTGCGTCAATTCGTCGATCTCGAGTAAGGACTTGCCTCTTTCAGCTTTTTCCCGTACGGACTCCAGTTTCGGAAGTATAGCTCCCAATAACGGACGTCGCGACGGCTCACCGGCCCAACATTGCTCCATAAGTTTCCAGCACTCATCGTCAAAGTAAGACAAACGCGCTGGTCTGAGACCTGAGAAAAGAATAACCGTATAACATGGCAATTTGCCGATCAGATGTTTTTTACGTGCTCCTACTTAAATTATACTAATCTAATGAAAAAAATGTCAGTAGTAATTACGTATTTACGTGACTCTGTCATTTATAAATAGCAACGGAGTAACTCACCGCGTCTGACGCTAGTCCAAAGTTGTTCCTTGTTAGTGAATTGTTCAAAGGCATAGGGCATTCTCACATCCCCCGCGCATATATACCAGAACAATATTCCAAAGGCATATACATCGACGCTACTGTCGTAATGTCCCGAGTGTAATTCAGGCGCCATGTGAACCGGCGTGCCGACAACGCTTCCGGACATCATAGCTTCGGTTATGCAAAATCCAAGATCGGTTAGTTTAGCTCGATTTTCGGTGTCGAGGAGAACATTTTTGAGTTTTATATCGCGATGCAAAAGTCCCTGAGAGTGAAGATACCGAATGCCCTCCAAGACATCAATGGCAATTTGAATTCTCTCCAACCAGGAAAGCCCGGCCCGTATGCCGCAGTAAAGGTCGCGGCTCATGCGATCGGTAATTAGAAGAACAGCTGCACCGATGCCACATCCGCCCCCATACGAATGATCGATAACCGAACCTCGAAGTTTAACAATTCTCTTGTGATCCGGTATCGATCTCGTGTAATAAAATTCCATCGCCAAATCGTTCCAGTGCTTCTCGTCCGGTGGAACGACCGATTTAACTGCGCACGGCCCGGGCGCGCCGCCCCATCCATCGCAGGCGAAAACAACCCCGTACTGACCTCTACCGATTTCCTTACCCTGATGAGGAATACCGAAGCGCACAATGTCGCTCATCGACGTAGATTCCAGCGCGAGCTTGGCCAGTCGCGGTGCGTGTATCTTTCTTATAGCGACCTTTTGCTCCTCGGTTCTCTCCAGTTTTCCCGAGTGATGATTCTCAAGCGATCTGAGTGCCGCGTGAAAAGCGTCGTGGGACGATTTAATCTTGTCGCGAAATTGCGTGGAAATCGTTCGGGCCAGTCTCGCCGCGGACAGGGAGTTTAGGACGTCGATGGTGACTCGTCTTCGCCATGCTGCGTCGAGAGTCGGCGTCGGTGACCAGGGTAGCGAAAGAGACTTGAAGAGTTGTCGAACGCGTTCGAGAAACGAGTGAACGAGGGACGGCGACGAATTGTGCAATTCGACACTGTACGCAGCCGAGAGAATTTGCTTGAGAGCATCGCTGGCCAACGGGGTTGTGTCGTGCTCGTAGCTCTTCTCGAGACTGAGCAAACATCGCTGTAGCGTACCGACAAAAGTTTCGCGAAGACAATTAACCGACTTCAGAAGCTGCCAGCCGACTCTGTCGCTCAAACGACCGAGGACCATTTTCTGGACTTCCGTCGTGGCTGTGTGAACTGTTGTCGCCCATTCGCTTTCGTCGGTCTCCTCGAACAACGACGAGCCGGACAACTGATTAGGATCAATGTTCTCCGATTGCAAATTGTCTTTCATCTCTTGTATAATGTTTTGTATGAGGTCTGTGAGTTCTTCTTGATTCTTGCTCACCACGTTCATTAGACTAGTGTAGAGTTCATTCTCTTTCTGCTGAGCATACTGAATTCTTCTCGGTGTTATTTGAATCTCTCGCGCCATGTCGAAAGCGCTGAGCATGAACTTTCTCAGGCTCGTCGTGTGAACGTCGTTCAGCAAATTGCTCGCGTTCACGAGATAACTTTGCAGACAGCCGCGCACGAAGTACAGAACACGATCCATTTTTTTGCACGAATCTATCAGCGCGTTCGAGCTTACGCACTGGCCGCTGACGAACCACGTGATCTGATCCACCTCCACAGAATCTTCCATCCTCATAAAACCGAGCGAACCCAGTTGTTCGAACCACGTTAGGCCGAGGGTGTTTCTGTTTTCCATGTCGATGACCTCGTTGTTCTTAACAAACCCGGGACTTCCGGGATCGATGTGACCCTCCAGTCGATGCTGCTCGGATTCCGTCAAATCTGCTTCCATACTGTCGACAGATATGTTTCCCAGCGGCGATACGAACAACACGGGATTGTACGGATAAGTGTCTTTAAGATCCCTCAGTTCTGCGCTGTTTTCTTCCGTCAGTGGGTAATCGCTCAGCGCGTATAGAAATATCGGCAATATGCCGAGCGTACCTTTGGCCAATACTTTTATTGCTCCTGCATCCGGGACGACAAATATCTGCACCCCGTCTTTCAGCACAGATCGGTCGAGTTTCACCTCCAAAATCGTGGGACAATTGAGGTCGTCGTTGCCGGATCTCGTTAGATCCTCGACCGGCAACGTCTTCCATGGTTTTTCGTTGGCCTGAACGCTCTCCACAACTTCGTACTCGAGGCCAAGTGTCAGACTAACGTGATTGGCGTGGCCGTAACCGAATTTTATCCAACGCCACAGACCGTCGCAAACCGGCAATATCTCAGTGGAGAGAAGATTATTCACCAGAGCAGCTTTCGCTTTACTGTCCTGGCCGCACACCACTATAGATGGATTGCTGTACAGCGTATAGTCCAAACGGTCCAGGGTCAGAGATGGCAAAAGCTCCTCAAGGATGTTCTCTGAAATTTAAAAAAAATGTTATTTTTCATAATTTTGAAAAAATTTCTGATATGATAGAAATAATAAATAAATACCAAAAAATAAAAAACATGCTCTATCATAAAAATTATAAGTAATATAGTTTTGCTTTTGGGGGAGCTCTGGAATACTCAAAATCGAACCGAGGCAGACTCACCTTCAGGAAAGAAATTTTCAAGCCTTATAATCTCCAAAACTCTTCTGGTTTCTTTGAATATGTGCCGGAGCTGATTTCTGTTTCGCTGATACCTCCTGAATTCCTGTGGCAGTTTGCTAACCATCTTTACTGTTTGTTCCTTAACGAGCAGCTGCGATGTAAGTGTTGCACATAACCTGGTAATAAAAAATAACTTTTACAACATCTACTTTTTCAAGCCAAACCACAATTCAAATAATGTCAGATAACACAAGTGACGGTGACATCAGCTTGAGAAACTGACCTGATGTACTTTTCCTCCACTACCCATCATAAATGTAGCATAATGGTGTGACAATAAAAAAAAAAGTGCATTCGCCGCAAGCTCAGATTGAATTGCTAATCAGCTTCATAGGTCATGTCCATAAATAACTCTGGACAGACGATAATAGCTTAGGCGAAGATTGAACAATTTTTCTCGAAGATATCGACGGCATAGGGAACACGCATAATTGAGAGAAAAAAAAAACCATCGCCCAATCACTCAGCCGCGCCGTCGATAATCCATTGGTTTGTATATTTTTTGTCATGATTAGCCCAAAAAAAAATATCGACGCTCTCGTCGAAATTTCCAAGTGTGGAATATTTTCGCCAGCTCATTATGTTTTGTGTTCGACAGTCGCGAGACGGGAGCGTGAACAAAGAACGATGAAAAAAATTGGCAATAAATAATGGACGATTAAACGACATGGATGGTTTTATTTACGAACAAGTTTCATCATTTGAACAACTCTGATAGCCAATGTGAGAGCCATGCACGTTTCAACAGATTATTCCGTTAGTGTATTGGTGTGGGGAAAAAATTATATTTACTCCTCGTCCCCCTCAAGTTCGAAGGCGATCGGCCGTTGCGAAGACACATTACATGTATACTGTGTATGTCTCTCGTGCTACGAACGTGGGAACTCGAGCCTCGAAGAAACTTCCAGTATTATCATTCACTGCGGTCTGTTTTCTCCCTGTGGCACTGTACGACGAACCTTCGGGACCAGGCAAAGGTCGAGCAAGTCATACCCGTTCGGCAAATCGAATTAACAATTACCGTAGTCATGAATATTCGATGGTTAATATTATTTGAATTCACGAAAGCTCGACGAGTCGACTTGTGTCAAATTAATAACAGACCGTCAAAGTTTGGGTCGCGGCGAAATCGGACGGTGAAACTTTGTTCGAACTTCGTAATCGTCCGTCCGTACTTGTAACGTAACTAGCCAGAGACTGAGCGCGCGTGTTGCTGCGTGTTGCCCTCGATTAACGTTACCCATCGCGGAACACTCGATGCTTCTCTTTCTTCGGCTCTTCACCGCATCACTGGACGGTTACGGAGCGCCACTTGTTTCACTCGTGCGGAATTCAATCGCTGTTTTTCATTTAGAGCCGAAGCTCTGTCATTGAGAACAGAGAAAAAAAGAGACAAAAAATGGAAGAATTATACGTTTGATAAGTTCTCGTCATTAATTCACATACCGACTGCCGAGAAACAGAAGGGTCCATCGCAGATCATTTTGAACGTAATACAGTGAGTTTTACGCCCTTTTGTTCCTTAGCAGTCAATAAGCCAAATGCACTCGAGACGATACGGTCGTGACCGCGAGTATAGAGATTATAATAATATATTTAATCACTATAAACCGAATAACAAGAAGAGCTGAAGTAAAGCTGCCCTAATGGATGTGCGCGCATGTGTACAGAGTACAAGATAAGCTGATTTTGTGTTTGCTTATATACATTTTTTTTTTATAAGCAATACTCATCGTAAGAACGGGAAGCATGAATCGCAGATTTTAAGAGAGAAAATATGGGTTGTTGACCTTAATTTTACGTACATCTTATCTTCATGATATTCCGAGTAGAAAAAAAATCCTTTTAATAGCAAAGGGAAGTATACGAATTTTATTCGTCAATAATTATAGTGACCGTTGCATGAGATTAAGACGCAATCTGATAAGCTTAATCGCCAGTGAGTGACACACTTTCTTAACGTTTCGAGAAAAAAAAATTTACCTGTAACGTTTCTTTGAATGAACGCCAGTTAAAGTCCGACAAGAACTGCACGAAGGATTTATTTATTAAACTCGAGTATGATAGTTCAATGCGAAACTTTACATTGAAAATTCGATCGCCGAAGTTCAATATCAAATAATAAATTCGCAAGGAGTATTTTACGCGACCATATCAAAAGATTTATTTGTGTCTAAACGATACGACGTTTCAATGTGGAAGCCAATTTCACCGCGCCTGTTTAGATAAGAGGGTTCAGGGTTAACGGATGTTCGCAAATTATAACTACAATTGACGATATATATATGATACTGTATTCAAATGTTTCCAAAAAACAA
Source organism: Listrodromus nycthemerus (assembly GCA_963978505.1). Lineage (NCBI taxonomy): Eukaryota > Metazoa > Arthropoda > Insecta > Hymenoptera > Ichneumonidae > Listrodromus > Listrodromus nycthemerus. The sequence goes on along the minus strand of OZ021682.1, from coordinate 19,251,270 downwards.
GAAACGCGTTTTTCAAAATTGTCGATGACTTTATAACATATGGTTCTTTTTTATTACAAACAGTCTGAGATTACACTATATAATAATACTATATATGTACATCTATTATCCAATACATGTATCTTTCGATACAAGATGTTAAATATCAACATACGAACGTAACGAATGCTTTTTGATCCTGCTCGAGTGAGATCAAAAATATTCTCTCCTGCTTAGAATCTCCAACAGTTCGTTAACGAGTTATACTATGAACAGTCGTATCGTGCCTCAGCCACGTGCGCGCGAGATGGGACAGACGAGAGTTGAAAAAAAAAGTTTCATATTTCTCGCGTTAATCCGGTTGCATATCGTTCCAGTTTTAGCCCAAACGCTCGTACGAGAAAGAGAAATTATTAATGAAAAAAATATCACCCAGCTTCGGTGAGGTTACGAATGACAAAGCTTGCGCGCGCAACGTTGCCGTCGTTTCGCGAGAGTTTCATACCCTGCGTCATGCGGCGAAATTAGCGATTCGTACGTGTGTCCGACAATATAAAAAATATCATCTCTGGTAAGACAGAAGGGTGGCAGCCCAGAGTAATCGTTGCCATATCCACTGTGGGATCCTGCACGGTCCGAGACTCGCCATGGCACCGACGAGGTGGCGCATCCAGTCCCAAGCCCCCCAAGGAGGATGTCCGCCGTTGACGTAGAGAACGTAGGTAAAACCATCGCGGCACTGTCCATCGATGACGTAATAATAAGGAAGAAATCTGTGAAGCCGGAAGTGGCGTCTTTGATAAAATAGTATGGCCGGCGCGTTGCTCGAGAGAACGTGTAGAAAAACTGCTTTGACGGTCGATCTTTCGGGTGCAGTAACGTGAGCAAGTAATTGCTCCAAAAGTAGCGAAGCGATGCCGTTTCTTCTGTAAGAACGGCGGACTCCGAGACTGAGTATGTAACCCACAAGAGAATCCTTTCCCAGACTCGAACACAGAATTCCTCTGTCCTCCTTGTTCAACTTGGCGAATGGCTTTATTTCGGCTACTATCAAGCCTATAATAATACCTCCAAAAACTGCAGCGAGGGCATAGAATCTTGAAGAGCTTGTTATGTCCTCGTACCAGGAGTAGGGGTAATCTGAAAGAAATAAACACATTTTATTAGAGGGATCGGATCATAGTTTTCCTATAGTCTACATTGAGTTATGTGGTTATTTGTTACACACAAACTTGAATACACGTGTTTAGTCTGAATTGAAAATAAGTTTTAAGATTTTTCAAGGACATTTCGAGAATTTTCAAGGAGCAAAAATATGTTGAGCAGACGATAAAATCTTATGTACCTTCGGCTTATCAAAGCATAACTTACATGTTAGCGTCTCCTTAGAAAAAATTGTTTTTTAGTACTTTGCTCCGAGCGCTCCTGATAATACACAAATATAAAAAATTGAAGTGAATGGGGTAACAGAAAAAAACATTGTAAGAACACAGCGAAATGTATAGTTGTGCAGAGCTTAGTACGGATGTCTGGTATTGATTCAAAATACAGTTCAAGGACGTTGAGAACAGACAATGATCTGATCATACGAAGTTATCCTACGTAGCTATGACCTATCGAAACTTGTGCACTGACGACTCTTCAGAAGAAAAAATACGTTTTTAGTACTCAACTCCGAGTGCTCTAAACAATATACAAGTATGAAAAATGCAAGTGCATTGCGTAATGTAAAAAACATCGCAAGAAAATAGCGAACGAGTCGTGCAATGAAAATTTTTATCCCTGCCACGGTCCGCAGAGCTGTCTGATGGATGCTGATTATAATTATTGAAAAAGGCGAGTTTCCGTTGTATCGTATAAGTTTCGCGATATGGAATGTTGCGATTCGTTGAGAAAACTCGTGCACTCACCTACGGGAAACCAGTCTTGACAAAGCGCTCGCACCTCCTCGAGATCCTCGGGACAGAGGAATCGCAGCTGTACCTCGCCGCGCACGCAGAGCGGTACAGTCACGCTGGTTGTTGGATGATTCGTATTAGTGGCGTAATGATTTCTACCGTAATTAACATTTGTGCAGGCACGCTGTGATTCGTCAACAGAGCTAATGAGTTCGCACTTCTCGACGTCCGGCAAGCTCAGGGCGTACCGGTTAAAGGAGACGGCCATAATGCCACAATTCCGCTTGCATTTTTACTAATCATTTGGGATAACGGACCCGTCGTTTGCCTTTTTTTCGGGTATTTTTTTGTTTGTTTTTTTTTTTTCGTTCCTCCGATACACGTGAAATCTGTCACGTTACGTGTTCCTCGTCTACCACAGCAAACACGTCGTCGTCGATACCAGACATTTTGATGTTTTGCTCGTACACTGTCATACACTGACGATACTGTTATTATTCTTATTATTATTGTTGTGCTTAAGGCAGGCCGAAAACGTCGTCCAGCCACGATTTATGTACGGTCGCGTCGTATTGGTGGAAAAGTTATCCGAAACACAAGGAAGAAAAATGGTGGGGAGCGACCGGGTTGCGGAGGAGGCCGTCTCGCTCCTCGTGAATATGCGGCTTGCAGTAAATCCAAGAGCGTACCAACTGTTCAAGAACACATTGTTTCTGCAAGGAATAGATGGAATAGATAGACCGGCGCAGAGAACCTTTCATTGGTGTACCCTCGACCCTCGAGAAGGAGAACCACTAAGTGCCGTTGATCAACTTGATAAGAATTGGTGCCATTTACCTTGCGAGCACGGGTACGGTGAGCTCTGTACGTATGGTTATTTTTGCGCTTGTTTTTGACGGTGTGAAAAGTGACCTGTTATAACGGTTATTTCTTCAGCCATTTTCACAGTTATTTTTCATTTAAAACAACGGTTAAGTTGCTACAGTGCTACTTTTTCCGAAAAAAGAGCGTCATAACATAATTGCACTACGTTCCAAGATATTATTAACCGTAAATGTACGATCTCGCATGAGTACGTTTTTTATAACCCTGTAAAAAATAAAAATGCCCTATGACAACAACGGTAATCCCTCAACAGTGTGATTCTTAAACGGTGACGCCCACTTTTCAATGTTCGGCTTCCTCCGAACTCTGCCGGCCATTTTCAGCAGAGGCTCATCCACCGCTCCGTAGTCCGTATGCGTCACCATCGCCAAACTTGAGTCACATCGGATATTCGTTATCATTGGATTTCGAATAGACCCGGTCCACAAGACGTATCGAAGGAATCATTCCATCGTTGGTAAGTGTAATAATATTGCACAAATGATCCGCGACATGGACGATTCGACAAATCGATCGAATAGCATTCGCCAAAATTGCTCTGCTGGCACTTGTAAAAGCGCCCAAATATCGCAAACGCTAATCGAATATAATCGTTTGGTCTTCCAGCCAAATTTCGTCTCGAAGCTACATTGCATTCACCGAGTAATTTCATCTCAAAAAAAAAAAAAAAATGGTGGCATCCAGCGATACCGAAGCTATTCTGGCCGAAAATGGAATTTTTCCAACCACGAACAACCAACTTGATAATACCGACCTTACCTGTTACATATGTAACAAAGATACAATTGTTAAAGACTTTCAAGAACACATAAAAAAGACAAGCCATATTGGTACTCTGCAGCGCTTTGAATGCATGTTTGAGAGACGAGCCTCTAAAGTTGGCTGCAAAGTTTGCAACCAAGAGTTGACGTGGACCATGGTGAAGGTTCATGCATTCTCGCATACAATTCCACCATGGTACGAGCCTCGGGACAAATACCAGAAATTTTTTTTAAATCAAATGTTTGCGGGGGAGACTCTATATTACTGCTGGCCTTGCGACACCATTTTCCCAGAGTGGTCGACAGCGTTTGTGCACATTATAGAGGATAGCCACAGAGCTAGTATGGCAACAGATCGGGACGAGACAAAAAATACTGCTTCTTTTAACACCGTCGAAACTTTGAGTGAGTTGTTGGTCTCTGAAGGATTTATCGCTGGTAATGCCACAGAAATTGTATGCAAGGTATGCAATGTTTGTGACATTAACCTCATGAATATTTTTATACACGTAAGAGGTTCGCTCCACACAGAATTAAAGCAGCAATTTGTATCAACATTGAAATCGCGATATCTGAATGAAAATGGTGAAAAGCCACCAACCGAACGTTCTCCTGTCGAAAAATCATTGTCCAAGAATGACATGAATGATACCGTACTTGTCAAAAAGTATTCACTTGCTTCACAAATTTTGGCACCTGACGATCCATCGTGTACCACAGATAAACTTCTGAACGATACACAGCTTCGCTATGATAAATCACCATGCATCTATATTGTTCCACAAAATGCTACAGATTGTTACTGCAAACTTTGCAACATCAAACTCATCGGCCAAACAACTATTGATCATCACTTTAAGAGTGAGTGGCACATATCGTCTCTAAAGGAATACCGATGCGAGAAAATATCACCGAAAGAAAACAACAGTTACTACTGCGAATGTTGTGATTGTCACATTCCCAATCTTGAAAATCTTTACTGCCATGTGACGGAGAAACAGCACAAACAGGCTGCATGGAAAAAGCGAGAAACACCAACGATCACAGAGGTTTCCGCTGAAACGACCAAAGTACCAGATAATGCTGCCCATTCTTCTCGACGAAACTTGTCCAGCAATTACATCGAAAAGTTGAATAGCGCAGACTTCCATTGCAGAATTTGCAACGTATTGCTATCAAAACTGTCTCTCGTGGAAGACCATATCGCTGGAACATTGCATGCAGTTTCTGTAAAGCGTTATGGGCTAGATAGTCACATCACGCTGATTGGTGGCAACAAATATCGCTGCCAATGTTGTGACTACATGATTTTGAACGTCGAAGGTATTCGTCTGCATACAATGGACCAAATGCACAAGCTCAATTCTGCAGTTAAGCTAGTAGCACTGCCGAGTGACCCGGTAACATTGAAAACAGAGACCACCAGTCAGCCAGTGACACCACGTTTGACTTCGACCTCCTATTACGTGGTACAAATAAGTCCCATGCATTTTCAATGCAAAATTTGCAACCTCCTAATGACTGGTGAGATATGTTTTGCCAATCATCTTGCCGGGGAGCAGCATGCAAAGGCTGTAAATCAATATGGGTGTAAGGAAGTTGTGCACATCAGTGACAATTCCTATTACTGTAATGCATGCAGATGCTCGATCGATCCAGAAAGGATGCTGTTCCACGTGAAGGGAGACTCGCACGCGAAGAGACTGGCCGAAACAAAGAATAATGAGTCTTCAACACGAGCGAAACCTCGATCGCATTTGAAAACTGGCTCCGAGGGTAGTAGCCACAGTTTGCCCGATTTAAGCAGAAATCTGAGTACTGAACATTCCTCGTCGGAAGCTTGTCACCCTCCACTGTCTCTCCAGACAACCGTCGAAAATCCTCCTATAGCAAAGCCCAACGGAGCTGTACTCAATCAATACGGCTGTGATAGGTACATTTCGGCAATCATATCAGACGGTATGAAATATCGTTGTGAAATCTGCAAGTGCGAAATCCCGAACCCCGAAAACATTTACGGGCACATAACGGGTACAAGACACAAGTCTAACCTAAAAATCTCTGTGAACAATGCCTCTGACAGTGTAGGTACGTCTTCCAAGACCTCGCCTTGCTGTTACATTGTGAAATTGAATGACGCATATTCTCATTGCCAAGTCTGCGATCAAACGATTTCCGCTACAGCTATCGATGATCATGCTGCAGGGGGTCAGCATGCGGCAGCTCTAAAGCGATATGGGTGTCACAACATTTTGTGGACTGAGGGAATAAATTATCACTGCAAAAGTTGCCGGTGTAAAATTCCCGGTCTCGCAAACGTGTTCCTTCACATAAAAGGATCGAGGCATCGAGAATCCTTGTCGAAGGTGACACATGGACCACAGGAAAATAATCATTCACAGGGCTTCCACAAGCCATCGGTAAAACTTGACAATAAGCAACAACTGCTGCAAAATTCAACGCAAGTGACAAATCAGGAAATTCACACTGGCTCCAGCGTGCAAGGCCATGGTACTTCATCCGAAACTCAGACGTCTGTTGAACATCATATGAATGCAGATGCGCAAGAAACTGCTCTAAATACGTATACCGGCGACAGTAACATCACACTGACCGCCAGCAATAAGTTTTATTGCAAATGCTGCAGTTGCATCATACCGAGTGTTGACAACATTTATGTGCATACATCGGGCTACAAGCACAGATCTTTTATCAAAGATTCGATTGGCCAGTCTACGCTCATCAGTCACAGTCCGCACTGTCTTTACATCGCTGTATTGAGTGATACACAATTCCATTGCTCAGTCTGCGAACTCACACTGTTCGATCAGGCGACCGTTATAAAACACGTAGTTAGTGAACAGCATACGGCAGCTCTGAGTCTTTACCGCTGCAACAAGATCTCGCCGACGCTCGGCCGCACATATTACTGTGCGCACTGCCGTTGCAAAATTCCGAATCTCCCGAACGTCTATCTTCATATAAAGGGAATCAGGCATATGAATGGCTTGCCAAATAAAGGATGCCTACCAACAAACCTAAAAGAACAGAGAACTGACGCAAATCTGGTAAAAGTAAAGGCCCAAAATAATTTGGCAAATGGAACGGAACTCGCTCCTCAGACTGCACCCTTGGATTACGTCATCCAATCGAACAATACAGACTTCTCTTGCAAAATCTGCAATCTTGCGTTCACCAGCCGGGAATCCGTTGACGATCATCTGGTAGAGAGAACGCACGCAAATGCGCGACTTCAATACGGCTGCGACGATATTTCGGCACTTGAAAGAGGCACATTTTATTGTGGACTTTGTAAGTGTGTAGTTCCCAATCTCGAGAATGTCTATCGACACATAAAGGGCAGAAGACATGGTGAAAATGTATCATGTAAATACAAGGGAATCTTCGCTAAAGGGCCTCAAATAATCGAAACTGTGGACGAGAACACATCGAAAAGACTGGACGTAAGTGAAACAGCTCCTTTGTCAACTGTGAGTCTCTCAACACCGGTACGAAACTGCGATCCAGAGAGAATGACAAGTGGCAGAATGGTTCTACTGGATTCTTCAGCGATTGTGCATCAAGAGGCCACCAACTCAACGATGCTAGTTCCTTGCGCTGTTGCAGGACCGAGTGCTGTAAAACTTCAGAAGCAATCTGCAAGTGACGCCTATGGAAATTACGATGACTCTAACGTGAAAAAAAGTTTGATTGATGAGATGAGAAATTGTGCAGGGAACAACATGGTCGAGCAGAATCGTGACACGAAACCTGAATCGATACCCATGGATTATTCCGAGAACGCCAATAAGAGTCTTTACGCCAAAGAGTCTTCGAAGAATGTCAGCGTAAACAATATCAGCTCGAAGTGTAAGTCAACAAAATCGAGGGCTCTGAATCCGACGAGCGAATGCCTCAACTCGGAGGACTGCGATCGCGTTACGGTGGCGTCTGGGACCACGTCGATATTCACCTCAAAGAAAAACCCCAATTCCGAAAGAAAGCCGCGACTACCAAAAAAAACGAACTTTCGAAAAGTCATAGAGGTGTTCGACTTCGACAACGATTACATTTACGACATGAATGACAAGCTCAAGGAAATAATTCTCGGTATTAAACTGTCTTTGGTGATCGACGCAAAGAATGTCTATTGTCTCGTCTGCAGAAGCGATGTTGAAGTTAGTTCGGAGGATTACACCGAACACCTGAATAATCTAGAGCACTGCGAGAACTTTGCGACAATGAAGAATGAACATGCTCTTTTCGAGTTCAATCCCGGCCAATTCAGCGATTTTGATCTCGCCCTGCAGTATATGGAGGAGATATCGGACGACACAATCCAATGTTTCGTTTGTCGAGAGGAGATAGAGAACATCGACGGTGCTCTGAACAATCACATCAGAGACGACGTGCACGAACAAAAACGCAAGGAAGCACAGTCGAAAGCGCTAGAGAAGTATGGGGTAATTTTGCCGAGAATGCAGTGCGACTGGTACAACATTCATAAGTACCGATGCGAGCCCTGCTCGGCAAATTTTCAAAACGAATTCACCTTTGTGAAACACCTGAATTGCATGGGTCATAAGAGTTTTATGAAAAAATCCGTCAAGGAGAAACAATTGATCTACGACTTTTGCTCGCCGTGCTCCCTACTTTGGTACGGATACCTACGTACGTACCACATTCACTGTGATACTCCGAACCACAAGTGGATCACACACGATGGACATTGCGTTTCGCCCGATTTGCCAAAATCGGCGCGGCTTCTTTTGGCCACGCCGCGGGACTACATCGAAGCCATGATCGGTTACCTCGACGAAGTGTCTGCGCAAGAACGCAGAAAGGACGAAGCTCTCATGGAGGATGTCGCGAGAGAGGTAAAACTACTGTTTCCACAAGCCGAAGGCTATATCTTTGGGTCGAGAGCATCCGGCACGAGTTCAACGGACAGCGATATCGATTTGTTTCTCGATGATGGTGAGTCGGAAGAGCTTTTGCGTTGAGTGTTTACTTTTGCTAATACATTATTCTTTTTTATTATTCTTTCCTGCGAGAAAGACCTATGACAGAAAATTCAATAAGTTTTGCATAATGCAACTCGCGACACTAAGCGAAAAATTTGAAGAATGTCAAGTCTCATTGAATTTGTTGCTACTGTATTTAAATAACGGTTTTGTATGCAATTCCTACAGGTGATATGTACGACGGAAATAAATCGTCGAAGGAACAGACAATGTCCTTCATCACCAGCGTTCATCTATGCTTGAGTAAAGATACACAGTCCTGGGAGACCGTCCAGCTGAGCACGAACATGGAGACGAATGTGCCGGTCATCAAAGCGCAGCACAGAGCGACCGGACTTTTCTGCAATATGTTCTTTGACAACGGGCTCGGTGTGGAAACCACGAAATTAATCAAGTATGCAAAATCTATAGAAATATATCACATCAATGAATATTTTCGCCAACGTCAATTAATATTTCAGATTGATGAACGATATTTTTCCCGAATGCCGCAAACTGATCATCTTCCTCAAGCAGTGGCTGACATTGTGCGATTTGTCAGGATCCGAAGGAATCTCAAGTTACGCAATTTGTTGGCTTGTTATTTTCGCATTACAAAAACACTCCTTTCTTCCCAGTATCGCAACACTTATCGAGATGGAGCAGAATTCCCACATCATCGCTGGTTAGTCATTTTTTACTTATTCTAGATTTTATTATTATAGTTCCAATTATTTCGCTAGAGTTCCATTCGAAAAAATAATCTACCCGTTTTACAGGCTGGGAGGTTGGTGTGTCGGACCACTTTACTCAAAATCCTGAGCTTCGCCCTTCCAGCATCGAAGTGCTTCTCATATGGTTTTTCGCATTCTATGCGAAATTTGACTATCGATCCGACGTCGTGTGTCCGCATGTTGGTGATGCAGTGAAGAAGCGTGCATTTGTCGATCTACAGACTTTACCACAGGAGATGGAAGCATACGTGACTTACATGAAGAATTCTAATGACCCAGAACCTTTTCGAATCGACTCTTCTATGTGCATACAAGATCCTTACGATCTACATCGCAATATTACGAAAGACGTGAGCAAAGTTTGTTTGAATCGTTTCCGAGTCTATTGTGCCAAGACTCGTGATTTACTCTGCAAATCGTAGATCGATGACTGGAACGATATATATTCAACGTTGATTTTTTTGCATATGTAACAATAATGTTGCCCTTTACATGAAACGTATATTCGTCCTTTGATAGTCGAAGACATAATCATTCCCTCTGTAATTTCGACAAAAAAACGTGGAGATCCTTTATGCCAAGGCAATACAGTATTTTTTTTAAGCAAATATATATTTTTATCTGAAATAGAAAATTGTATTCCGATTGGAATAGTGGGATTAATTTGTGATGTGATTATTTTCAAGCAAAATAAAGTTTCCCTCCAGTCATTTTCCAACACTCAACTGAAAAGAATATTTTGAAATTAATGAGTCAATCTGGGTGACTATCAATTATAATAGCACTTTCATCAGTATCCCAAAGAATTCAAGGAATTACTGTTGATCCAATGTGCTTAATAGGCCATACTAAAGTTCCAATATTGTCATAAAACTGTAAGTGGAGTTGTATTAATAAGTTATCGTTTGCGTGATATTTTTCAGAGTCAATAATATATATTACTTAGCATGAAAGTATTGTATTAAAAAATTATACAAAGTTTTACTAATAAATTACGCATAATTCACTCTAATTTTACGGAAGCGTCGATAGAGTTTTTTTAAAATCAAACTACGACGTGCATATTGGAACGTCAGTCACAATGGGCTTTGGTCTGCCTTTGAAAACAAGTTTTTTCTTCACGATGGCTTTTACAATGTACTCCGTAGTACTCTCGCAGTCTTCGTTTTCCATATCCCTTTTTTCATCGTCCTCAGCAGTAAACTTAATTTTTTCCAAAACTGCGAAGGGTTTGGACAAAAGTGTTTCCTTCCCGAACAAAATATGAATGCCTATTATTAGTATCGGAACACCACTTTTAGTGAAGTGAAGGTCGCCAATAAATTGAGTATTTTTTACGTCCCCCGTGGCGTGTTTCAAGTCTCCTTGCAATTCGATTATTGCCCATTCGTTTAAGCATCCCTCTTCCCTGAAAAAAACAGATCAAAATACAATGTAATGAATAACGAACGCTCGTTGAATGCTAAGGTCTGGGAATAAACCCAAACTCTAACCTCTTTATAGGTATTATCATTGCTGTACTTGTTTCTCATAAACTTTGTGTTTATGCCGGTGCCGCGTGACCCGCGTGACTGACGATGAATTAGGCATAGCATCTCCACGTATCGTGTGCATCGACTCGTGACGGGGATTGCTGGAACTCGCCCGGGTGCGTGCGACGCATTGTCGGTGTAGCGGGCTCCTACCGAATCATGTGCGGGTTCGAACGATCGAATATCTCGAATCGTGTCGAGTAGTCGTTTTGTTAGAAAATTTTTGAATGAGGTAAAAGTTATGTATCTCGAAACGGCAGAACGAACTACCCCTTACGATTTCTATTAGCAAAGGTGGAAAAACGCGAGTAACAGTGATAACCGTTATAAAATTATGTAACTCGAAAATTGTGTGGGTACATGTTGCATAAGCGGAGTAAGAACTACATATTAGAATATATTGTTTTTGTTAGCAATATTCGCCAATGTTTTACGATGCTTCATGCTATGTATATCGTCTACACATTTATGAAACGATATGTTAATTTCAACTTTTTGTGAGCGTGTAATTTCCGAAAACTTACGATTACCGGTTAGTACGACGAAATACTTTGTATTCATTGGACACGCGTCAGCTGGAGAGAGGGTCGGTTTTACCTATAAGCGAGGGTGAGGAAGTTGTAGATATCCGGAGCGAGAATGTCAGACGAATGTTAGAAATAGTCGAATGGTTAAACTGGGCGGATAAAAAAAAAGTGCTAAGGTACAGATAAAGATAAGTATTGAATCGATGATTCAGCAATCCTGCTGTAAGAAATGGTCGTTGTACCGGACTAGCCCACTTTAATGAACCATTTTAAGACAGGTTAATTGAAGAGAAAGTTGAAAGTTAAAGATAAAACGGGTGTCGTCCTCTATTCGATTATCGATTGAAATCACTGTTGCCAACTAGATTCTCTACAGCCGCTATGCACATATGTCAGAGACACCTTGCGTTCCGTTATTAGCCGTGGATAATATTTCTACCCGGACGTGACTTATCTAGTCGTCTACTGCACTCTACATCAATTTATGTGTTCATTCAAATGAACTTAGAATGGTCAGATACGACATGGATATCCGTACGAGCTGTAATTGTAATAAAATTAATCGTTAAGAAAATTCCATTGTATTTCGGGCTTCTTTCTTGAGATCATAGATGTCCCACCATTACGTTACACAAATATCTCCACTAATTTAAAACAAGGCAAATAAAATTGACTTAAGTCCTACTTTCAGTAATCTTTCGCTTCTTGCATACGTCTTCAGATGTACATTGCGTAAAAAAAATGGGAATGACAATATTTTTTTTTGCCTGGGGGGTCTGCAGTCTAAAAACGATATTCATTACAGTTTTCGTTTCCAGCTGAGCACGGGGCAAGTAGGCGAAATGGTGTTTCTCATCACCTCTACACAATATAATAATAGCCAGTGTCTCAAAGCGTATGGCCGCCAAGATGCACGAAACGGCTTCACCCTTGGTGAAGATCTTTTTGTGGAGTAGGAGTACTACATTTATGATCTCTTTATAACGATCCCTTCGTACAATCATGATCGGACTTCGCTTAGGTAAGTTCTTTTAAACACTAAATACAGCGCTGATTATGAAAATATTTCATGAAAATTACTTATCCTTACAGCACTGAATCTCTCCATAGACAACGAGAACATTTTTCCGGCTTTTAATTCCCACGGTATGGCACTTCTCACTAGCATAAATTGTAGTAGAACTCTCGTTCTTATCGAGCATAAGTACCACTTTGATTGGATTCTGCAAATTTACTAGTAACACTTTTCGAACATTAAAATTATAATTTCCTTGGCCTCACATAGCGGTATAAACATCGAGGCTATGGTCCGTGAGTCTTTGAGAAAATAGGTTAATGAAGAGAAGATGTAACAATTGAGAAATTCCAAAGACAGCTTGACGCAAGGCTTCATCTACCGAATCTGTGCTAGCTCCCCAAATCAGCTGATCATGTAAAATACGGAGTTCAGAAATCCCGTTGATTAGTTTCCTAATACTGATTAACCTATAAAAATTTCTAATAAATATATGTATATATGTATCGTAAAAACCTGAAGGCCTGTACAGCTCAGGGACAGCATGTTTACCCACACCAAAAAACAAAATGACCAATGGAACGCAGCTTCCAGAAGATCGGCATATCTTGATAAATTTTCATAATTAATTAACAATATCTAGGTTTTGTAATGATGATACGATATGCCTAAAATGATCATTGGTAGTACACATTCTGATCACAGTTTCATCGTGCGGGACACTTTAATTGTCTGCATACACCAGCAGTGCACAATTTAACCGAGCAAAAATATTTTCGGCATAAAATCTATCGTTTGGAACATATAGTTTCTTTGTGTACAAACCTTTGGTGCACGACATTCAATAAAGTTGGTACGAGGCTCCGAATAGGTGCACAATATCGTTACCAACCAAAGCACAATACGATTACCGTACCAACCGTCCCAGACAGTACTTCCAGACAATGTAGCCAGATGTAGCACGTAAATATTACTATGATCTTTTCGTGGGGTCGCGGGAAAAAGAATCATGAAAATTCCGGGAGCTACATTTTTACGTGATAGGACAGTGTTCCGGAAGTCCCAAAAATACCACATAAATTTCGATAGGTTCGAGAATCTGTGTAAAAGATTTTGAGACTGGATAAAGCTCACGACTAGGCCCATTGAAAATTCTGCAGAGTTTTGTTTGGAATCAGGGCAGTTTTTTTTTATTTAAAAATACTACCAGAGATTAGCATTTCAATTATCCTTGGATCTGTTCGTGAGGGTAGAGAAAAAAATCATGAACATTTTGGGCCGTATGGTTTAACCTCTAGGAGAGTGTTCCACAGGTTCACAAAACATACGGCCCGAAATGTTTATTATTTTTTCTAGCGGTCACACGAGGCGAAGAGTAAACGAAAAAAAATAGCGTGCGTTCGAGGTTATTTTTCGTTTGAATCTGACGGTCGCACTGTTCGACAGTTTTGTCCATGAAAATGCTTCAATGAGTATTCGTTACTAACAACGTTGCCAACTTTACATCCATCGAAAAGATCATTTCTGTGCACGGTATAATTGTGCAGAAAAAGAATGTGATCAGAAACTACCAGCGCTGCTTATACATAACCTATACGCCTACACCCAGAAAGTCCTCATGTGACGATATTGTGACGGCACGGTGTGTTGATACTGGAAATGCCCAAGTATACTCTTGCTATCGGAACACCGTGACGTGACAATATCTCCACACATGGACCCACATGTGTGCATCGTGCCGGCACGACGGGCGTTCCTGTGATAGTATCGAGAAGATACCGTGTCATCAATTTTCTATCTGGGTATGGAATAAATCCATCGATATGTATTTACTCGATAGCTTCGTTGTGTTTTTTTATACAATCGACGACGATCCAAAATAGTGCATCATTTATACGAGGAGGGTGAAGATCGACTCGTATGTCGTCACGGTCCATCAAATGTTTCAATCTGTAACTACAATTAAATGTGGAAAATAAAAATATTTTCTACCCTTCAGTTGGTAGGAGAATTTTAGCAGTCAAACAGAGCGGCTAGTTATTTTTTACCCGACTGCCGCAAAAATCCCGCAACCGTGCTGAATGTACACGACGAACATACTGTCCACGGCGACGCTTACAGAGAGTACGATGACAATACCGATAGATAGGTAAGTTTCAAGAAAGACATAGTATTCTTGATCGTTTTCGGTATAATAGACTGGAATAGGAAACATGGTTGATGTTGTTATATTTGCCCATCCGTTGACTAACAGAAATCGTGGCAATGCTGATACGACGAGGTAGGTTGTCATCGAAGCATACAAAACCCCTGAAAATTTTTTAATGGTTAACCACGTTATGATAATCGCTTTTTGTAGAGAAAAAAAGTGACCTGTGTAAATCATGGTGAATAATCGGCCGTCGTCCGCGAAGTGTTTCAAAACGATTTTTTCCGACACCATCGGTGCGTGCCAATCGTCGTAAATGCGTTCCATCAATTGGCGCATCTAATATGTCAGATTAAAGATATGCTGCCAAAATAGGGTCTTTTCGTTTTACACAAGATAATGCACCTTCTGCTCGTGGTAAAAGGAATTACACAATTTTATAGCGCAAGCAATGTGCACAATCAGTGGGCCCACCGACGGAAGTATTTGCATCCAATCAGCACGATGAATGACAATCATTTTTATCTGCATAGAAATTTAATCGACGCTTTTTTCGTTAATGTCATTTTACGGGTAATTTTTCAATTACCCGTCTTCCGTTACAGTAGTTTCTTGGCTTTGCATACCTGGGCTGGGAGACCAGTGACAAACATAGCGATTGTCGTAAACGCAAAAAATATCTTTCTACGCCTTTCCGCATACGGCCATTGTCCGTTTAAATTTAGAAGAAATTTATTGATACGGTAATGTTCACCTTGAAAGAATTCTGTTAAGTTTCTAGACATGTTTCCCCTGTTAGCGTCGACACGGAAGTACTCTCTTTCCCGTAAGCCTTGCGCCACCTGTAATAACTGAATCGACTAATAAAAAATGGATGCTTAAATTGCTTTGAAAGAGGCAACCATAATTTACGTCGGTAAAATTCGCTTTCTTCGTGAATATCGTTCTTATCGATCCAACACATCACGAATGTGCCCAAGATATACTGCAGATAATTAACCTGTCGCTTACGAGAGTTTCGCGTTCAGCTCGATGACGTAGACGAGAACAGCGCCAGGTCGACGTTCCCATATTCATTCTCGAAGTCTTTATGAATTCGATTCTCGAAAAATATGAAGAAGCTCGTAAGATCTACTTCACGATAACCGTTGAAAACTAACATTACGAGTAGGGAAGTATCTTTCAAATAATATTTTTCCGATTTGTAATTTCATCGATATTGTTCAGGGTCCATAGTGATTTATGTGAAGTGATTTTTAAACTACGGACAAGACCCAACTTGTGTATTTTTTTCCCCGTGAAACAAAATGGCCACCACGGATTTTCTTCACGTCCATCGAGAACCGAGATATCAACATTTAAAAATTAAGCGAATCGACATTTTCCCAAAAGTGGCTTGAGCATTGTAACTCATTTATTTAATTTTTATTTTTCTGTAAATTTTAATCGGCATATTTTTTTCACGCTACTTACGAATTTAACAATGAACAAATAACCATTCCGCCATATTCCAATAAGAATTGTAGGTCCTAAAAAAATGTCCATTGCAATCATTTCGAAAAGAAAATCGTCAACAAAAAATCTTGAAACAATATACGGTTTACAAACAAGATACAAAGAATTACAGCAAGGCGACCATAATAAAAATGTAGGAACTTAACCGTTATTGGCTGTCGGTCGTCGCGAATGGTAAAACAGATTTTTGGACGAAGACAATGTGGGGTGGATTTCGGGCAATCTATGTTTTTGAATGTTGAGCCGACAGGATTATAGCAAGTCGGCAGAATAACATATCGGCGTCTTGAAAATTCGGACAAATGAAATTCCGTGTTCTAGTCCTCCGCTAGATTATAATTTTGTGTAAAGGCTAATCGGATTAATTAATTCGGCCCGTTTGGAGTGTTCGGAATTATAAGATTTTGGTCATATGACGGCAAGTCGAATTCTCATTGGACATTGCTTCCCCCTCCACCTGCTATTGCCTTCATTTAATTTCTAATTAATATAATTTGACGCATGGTCGTCACATTTCGTTCTCCGCTATTGAAAATTCTCACCAAATGTGCTCATAAACATTCGACGGTTCATTGTATGATGCCAAAAAAGTTTTGTCAAGCTCCACCGAAAAAGAAACTCAAGTTAAGCCACAGATATTTGGATATGGTTAAGCCGACTAACCAAACGGGCGGCGTTTTCCAGGACGATCATAACCTCGGCTCAAGTGACAAAACGCATAATGACGATAACAACGAAACGTGCGACGTTTTGCAAGATGTTTCGGATATCAAGGTCGACTATCTGCAAGCGCCAGTGAAATCGGAAAACGACAAGAAAGAGTACAGGTACAGCACAAAAATGCCCTTTGTAACAATACATAATATATATTTTTTTTATTGCACGCTGAGTCACTAGACGAGTGAGAAAATTGTCTCTCCACGATGCAGGGTCATCAAATTGCCGAATGGCCTTACAGCTCTGTTGATTGCGGATCCAAGTCCAGCTTCATGCGAAGGGGATCCTTCCCAGCAAGAAAACGAAGACAATGACAGTGGTAATTAAAGTCTTTTAAAAAAATTATATCATCTACATAGTAATAAATTTCATGTTGATTCGAAACTTATATGGATACTCGCAGATACACAGATGCGTATACAGATGCTCATAGAACTACTAGTCATTTTTAATATCGTTATCACGACTTGCAGCTAAATCGGGGAGCGAAGATGATAAGTCGTGCAGCGGAGATGAAGAGAGCGGAAGTGACAACAGTGACGAAGATGAAGATGATGAAGAAGATGAAGAAGACGACGAAAATGAGGTAGATCAGACAGACAATGACGACGGGGATGGTTCTGCTGTAAAAAAAATGAGACGAGAAGAAAAATTGGTAGGTATGAAGAAAAAATAATGCTGGAATTCAGTGCATACTTGTCAATGTAATTATGAAATTTTTCAACGTCACTTTTATCTAGGCTGCCTGTGGTTTATGTATCGGTGTCGGGAGTTTCAGCGACCCACCGGAGGTTCCAGGCATGGCACACTTCCTGGAGCACATGGTCTTCATGGGATCCAAAAAGTATCCACAGGTACATCAGTTTTGCAAACAATTTCCGACATCTATCTCTAGACTAATGATTAGCTTCAAATTTGTGTTAATCAGTTATTAATCTTCTGATTTATAATTAAGTGATAATAATTTTTTTTGCTAAACTGTGTTTTCTCCTTAAAGGAAAATGATTTTGATGCCTTTATCAAAAGACGTGGTGGTTCCGATAACGCCTACACCGAATGCGAACAGACGACTTTCTACTTCGAGGTTCAAGAAAAATTTCTTCACGCTGCGCTGGATCGTTTTGCTCAATTCTTCATAAGCCCTCTGATGAAGCGCGATGCTATAGTTCGCGAGAGAGAGGCCGTAGAGAGCGGTACGTATATCGACTAGTGAGATTTCTCCGTCGAGAGTAAAATCTGAAAATCTTTTCGACAGAATTTCAGATGGCCATACCGTCCGACTTTCATCGTAAAGAACAGCTTTTCAGCAGTTTAGCTCAAACCGGACATCCCGCAACGAAATTCGTTTGGGGAAATCTCGTGACGCTCCGTGACAATGTCACTGACGACAAACTCTACGAGGAACTTCACAAATTTCGAGAACGTCATTACAGCGCACATAGGATGACCGTTGCGATTCAGGTAAATAAAACGGTTGAAATTATTACCTATATCTATCAATATTTCTATAGAATGAAATATTGCCGTGTTTTTATACAGGCAAGACTGCCATTGGACACTTTGGAGAAGTACGTGAAAGAGTGTTTCCACAACGTGCCGAACAACGGTTTACCAGCCGATGATTTTACGTTGTTCGAAGGCGCGGACTCGTTCAATACGCCACGATTCCGTAGAATTTATAAAATAAAACCGATCAAAGATATTTGCCAAGTGAGTTCATCTTATCAACAAGAATGACACCGACTTTTGGTGTCTGTAGCCAATTCATGTTCTATCTTTCTTTTTCTACAGATAGAACTAACATGGGCAATGCCATCGTTGCTTCATCTTTACAGAAGCAAACCTCATCAGTACGTATCGTGGATAATAGGACACGAGGGTAAAGGATCACTTATCAGCTATTTGCGAAAGAAGATGTGGTGCTTGGATATATTTAGTGGCAACGGGGAGAGTGGATTCGAGCACAGTTCGATGTACGCATTGTTTGGCTTGACTCTGGTACTTACCGACGAGGGTCATAAACATTTAAAAGAAGTCCTCGACGCAGTCTACTCGTATATCAGTCTCGTTCGACGGGAAGGCCCGCAGCAACGGATCTATGACGAAATCCAGAAAATCGAAGAAACCAATTTCAGGTGAAGTTCGAGCTATTCTGGAAATTTCAATATTCGGATGGAATTTAAAAAAAGTATTATTGTTTATTAAATTTTGTGACTTGACTGCACAGATATGCGGAGGAGACACCGCCAGATGAGTACGTCGAAGATCTCTGCGAGAACATGCACTTCTACTCACCGTCGGATTACATAAACGGCAGTGATCTTTACTTCGAATACGATCCAGTTGCAATAAAAGCGTGCATGGACGTTTTGAAACCCGAAAACGCAAATATAATAATATTTGATAAAAAGTTCAACGAAGAGGAGTTCGAGAAAATCGAACCGTGGTTCAAGACTAAATACACGGACATCGAGATACCGGAGGATTGGATAGACTGCTGGAGGAAGATCGAGCCCTTTCCAGATTTTCATCTCCCGGGGGCCAATGTCTTCGTCACGGACGATTTTACGCTGATTCCTCTGCCTCAGGACATGCCTCAATATCCCGTCAAAATTCACTCGGACGCTCTGTCGGAAGTTTGGTACAAACCCGACGCGAAGTTTCGACTTCCCGAGTGCTACATGAATTTCTATTATATTTCTCCACTACCACTGACGTCACCAGAAAAGTTCGTAAGCTCACTAAAAAAGGAAATACTGATTTTACAAAATTAATTAACAAACTTAACGATTATTCCACTTCAGTGCGGCAATGTTAGAACTGTTCGTGACAATTCTCAAGCAACTGTTGGTCGAAGAATTGTATCCGGCAACGGCGGCCGAATTGAATCACGACATTCATCCGGGCGAAAAAGGTCTAGTGGTCAAAGTCAATGGATTTAATCAGAAGCTACCTGTGAGTTTTATTCCTTGCGTTTAATCCTTTAAATTCCACCGAACACACGTCTAATTTATTCGGTGTTAATGTTTCTAGCTGCTGTTGAGGACGATAACGCAGTACATAGCTGATTTTTCGAAACTTCTTACAGAAGATTTATTTGATGTTATGAAGGGAGAACTACTCAAAGCATGCTACAATTTGTTCTTGAAACCCAGTAAACTAGTCAAGTAGGTTTTATCTCTAGCTTTTAGAAATAAGCACGTGTAAAAAAGATAAAAATTGTACGCTACATTTCATCCAATTTGTAACCTTATAATGAGCGTATTAATTTTCAATGCGGATAATAACGTTCTGATTTTTGTTTGCAGAGACGCCCGACTATCGATTTTGATGCTCGTTCATTGGTCGGCCGTCGATAGACACGCCGCTATTTCGGGGATCGAATATGAAAAATTCAAAAATTACGCGAAATCTCTCGTGGATCATATTTACCTCAAAAGCCTCGTGCAGGGAAATATGACGAAGGATGACGTTATTGCGAATACTAAAAAATGCGTTGAGATCTTGAATTGCAGACCGCTTTTGTCGAATACTATGCCACAGCTGAGGGTCACGCAAATTCCCGTTGGTCTGCATTGTTGCAGATTGCAAAACTTCAATGTCACTGACTCGAATTCCGTTGTGACAAATTATTATCAATCTGGAGGAACATCGATCAGACTGGGCGTTTTGATCGAACTGCTTATCGTACGTGTTGTTTGTCTATCGACCTTACCATCATGAGACAAAGTTGTTTTTGCAATGACAATTTTCCGGTGGCAATGTAATTATTTTCCTCGAAAGGACTTTCACATTTTAATTGCTAATTGTAATTATTTTCAGATGATTATGGAAGAGCCGTTGTTCAATCAGCTCAGAACACAGGAGCAACTGGGCTATAATGTATTTTGCCTCATGCGAGACACCTTCGGTGTGCTCGGCTACTCCGTCACGGTATGCGTGCAAGCGGACAAATATTCGACTGAGCACGTGGACAAGAGGATCGAAGCTTTCCTTAAATCATTCAAGAAGACGTTGAACGAAATGTCCGAGAAAGAGTTGCTCAGTGTCAAGGAAGCTCTGACGAAAGTAAAACAATGCGCGGACATTCACCTGAAGGAGGAACTAAATAAAAACTGGGCAGAGATTACGTCGGGCGAATACGTATTTGACAGGCTGCAACGAGAGGTCGATGCGATCAGTGAAATAACGATAGAAGAATTGAGAAAATGGATGGTGGATCATACGATCGATGGGTGCAATTTTCGAAAGTTGAGTATTCAAGTTGTTGGGAATGACGGTAGCGTTAAAACGACGGAGACAACGGAAGTGCAAAATAATAAAACCACGAAACCGGACACGAAAAAGACTCGTAAGTTTATCAAAAAAATGTGCGAAGTGATTGAAACTATTCTTACGCCAGTTTTACTGAATTGTTTATTTTATTTTTCAGAAAACTCAACTGTGGAGTATGGTGGTCAAGTTGAATATCCACTAAAGTATTTAACAGACATGCCGAATGAAAAAACGAAAAAGCCAAGTGATTATTATATCACCAACATCGAAGACTGGAAGCGTGGCCTTTACGTTTTTCCGATTTATAGATGTACCCAATGAAACTAGAATTTTACGTCTAGTCACTTTCTGTTATTGCATTTTATAGGGTTGGAGAATCCATTGTCTTAATACGCATGTATACACATCGAAGTTTGCAATTGAATTAAGTGGTCGACTCGCGTTACTTCGAGCTGGGAATCTGACCCAAATTTACACGATTATAAGCAACATTGACGGTATCAATGAACACTGAATGTAATATTATTGTACTCGTGATTTGCAACGAGGGTTTCATTAAATCGAATATCTTCCGAAAATATACGTCAATTTCTGTATATTGGAACTTCATTATGAAACCCATGGCTTTTATTTTCAGTTTTTCGAACGCCATTCTAATGTTATATATTTTTTGGAAAACTTTTAATGTCTTTGATTGGCTGACTGCTCGTTTTTCCGTTCGTTTGTTGGTTTTGATCTTTGTACCCACCCGTCGATTTAAGCCCCCTGTTGATGAAGCTTATACCTCCTCCTACTCTTTTAGTGAAGCTTAGCTTAGACAGTTCTCATCGTAGTGGAGATAAAATCTAAGTGAATTTAAGACATCCTTGATGATTTATTGTGATTAGCACAAGCACCGGGTATCTTGCGGTTCATTGGTGTTCTGAAAGGTTTTCAATATCAATTAAACATCGTGTCATTTCGAATATTTTTAATAATCATCACGTTTACATCGTTTTTATTGGATATTGAATATGATTAATTACTCTCTACATTCCAAACATGTCTATTTTCCATTCATGGTTTCTGGATTGAAGTTAATCTTGTTGTTTTGTTATTTAAGTTAAATTTTCCAATAAGTGTTAATATGATTTGCCTTGTGTTTCGCTAGTACTGATTCCCATTATTCGTCATATTCTTCGTAATCGCGTTCCACAACATTCCACGTTGAACTCGCAGTTTCTATATATTATTTTTTTTAATACGCAAAAAGTTTTTTTTTAAGTATGAATCATTGAAAATTGTTCATGCGGCGAAAGTACAGAATCAGCTTTTGCTCGACATCGGGCAGAAATATGCAACTTACGGGGATTACACAGTATAATTTACAAATATAATTAAATCAACGTTTTAAGTTGATTTGAATTTCAATTCATCGAATCATTTGTATCAGGGGCTTCGATCGTACATACATTTGTATTTGACAGCGCATCACATTATTTTTCGTGTTTTTATTACGTTGATAAATACAAGAAATTAGGGTAATAAACGCAAATTAACAAATCAATTGATTAAGCAAGCTTACCATGAAACAAAAAAATGATTTCGGTGTATGCGCGTTATTTTATTTTCGATTGCCTCTTGTTTAGCTACGAGAAATTAATAGCAGAATACATGTTATGTAATATTTTAATAAGAACATTATAAATACGGGGCCCACGTGTGCTTTTCAACTACATCAATAGTGTTTCTTTTATGTTTTTTTTTTCTTTCTTTCTCATCTTTCATCTTTCACCAGCACGTTACTACAGTATTACATTTCGTGATTCTATAATTTTTTTTTATTTTTTAATTATTTTTCGTTTGTTATATTTCGTATTACTCGTATAAGCATTAACTAAATAGAATAAGGAGAATTACAATTTAAATCGCAAGGGTATAATTTATTAAATCAGAAGGTCTGTTATGTGACCGATCGATCGATAAGCCGACAATATCGCCCTACAAGTTTCAAATCTAATTAATTATACATCATTGAACTAAGAGATAAGAAAGAGAAATTACGATCGTCGGGCTTAACTGTATGCTTTGTTCAAGCAATATTACGTGAATTGAGTTGTTTTTTTTTGCTTCTAACGACTATACGTTATGTTCATTAAAAAAAAAAGAACAGGGCAAACAAGATGATGTCTGTGTTTAATCGATCGATTGTTTTTGTCCCAACATGAATCCTTTGGAGTCTGGGTACAACGATGCTTTCGCAACAGAGACAAGTCCGATCCATCCGGATCTTCAACAATAATAATGACACTAATAATAGATAATAAATTCGAGCCAGGAGTGAAAAAAAGTAATTATCTCACGATCATCCTGGCTCTCCAAAATCACTGTAGCAATATCGAAATGATTCGGTTTTGCAAAACTAATCGCTCCATTTTGGGCAGACTACAATCGGAGCTTTCCACATGTAAATACATTTATTATCCTTCTGTCTGTGTCGAAAAAAATCAAGTTTACTTTCTTAACACACCATTTCTTTTTCTCGGTAATATCGTTTATGGTTAATTTTTCTTTCGTTTCTTTTTTTGCACAGACAGTTAAAGGGGGTACAGATACGATAGATTATTTTTAAAAATCGTGTTTACATTATAAACGAGTCGTAGACAAGTTTAGTGGGCCCCTGTACTACGGGAACAACGTAAAAATCAGGCACGAAAAAATCGCAACCTGTTTTTTATGCGTCGTTAATCCATTCTTTATTCATTTTTTTTTCATCTATTATTATGTAACTTCTGTTTAATCGAGTTATCGCTGTCTAAACATTTCGGTTTACGTAATCTGGATCATCAATGTGGGCTTTGCATTCTTACAATATTGTTTATGCTTCTTCGTTTAGTTTTAGTTTCTTTTTTTTCTCGTACTTGAACGAAGTATCGCGTGATACATATTTGTTTCAAGTTTCGTCAATCAGTGCAACGGGCAACTGTCTTATATATGAGATTTTCAGTATTTAACTGTAATGTTACACATTTTTTTTTGCTCAATTATTTATTCTGTTCAAGAAGTGTACGCGAAGTCAAGAGAACGATTTCTCCGCGAAGTAAATCGTAAGTTTTTTTTTTAGCCTTTTTCTAAAGCGTAGAGTTGCTTTTGTGTCTTAAAATCCATGGGTTTGAAGTTTCATTTATTCAACTTTTTTTCGTTTCTCTTTTTGTCTGCAAGAATCACTCGAAAGTACTAACTCTTATCTGTATTTTTTTTCCCTCGTTCGTTCTTTTTCATTCCAGGGGTTTAAAACTGAAAAACGAATGTAGCGCGTTGTAATGCATATTTTTTCGGTGTCTTTTGCGTCGTCTCGACACTGCATTGACATCGACGATTCGCAATGTCTCTGTTAATTGATGAGTTATTTAAATTCGAGAGTTTAACAATGCTATGCATACGTCAACGTGGTATTCCTTCTTCTCGTTAAAGGTTGAACTTCGTCTCACCGCTGTCAATCCTTTGGAAACAGTGACATTTATTTTTCATTTTTTTTTTTACTATTCGCGTACCGAGAAGCGGTGCATGCGGTTCATGCGCTCGAAACGTGCAGGTCGTCAAAGTACTCATAATTCCGATATATCAAACTGCTGTCCCACTTTATCTCGAGTTTTATAAAGTTCGATTTTTTTTTGTTCATTATTCCATCGTCTCAATACATTTCACGCAATAACAAATCTACAAAAATATAACACTTTAAATCTTCATCTCTTCAATTATATTATCTCGATTTAACGGTTCTCCTTATCGTTTCCAACACTTTTTTCGTACCATATAACGCGTTTAAGCGCTCTTCACAGGCAAACACTTCACTTTTCCCCGATGTCGATAATTACGATTAATCTTGTCCGTCTTTTCTTCCATCGTCACGTTATCGTACCGATACTTCTTTATACGTCCACTTCATTACGATTATGTCCTCCGATACGGTTCGCTTTTCTTTTCTCTTTTTTTGTTCATTTATATATTCAATGATAATGATGTAAATCGACGTGTTCGCTCTCAAGTCAAAGATACGTGATACCTCAAAACACAACGACCGTTTAATAATCGTACAAGGCTCAACGCAATCAAACTCTCTTGCTCCGCGGTCGATTGGTTCCAACGTATTCTTCGATACGACCGCAAATAAATATATATTTATATATTTATATATATATATATATATATATATATACTATATTCGTCTAACTTCATACTCACACACGTACTATGTACACAGACACACAAGTTCAACGAGCAAACGAAGATAAAAAAACACTACTTCCGACATTCCTTTCACTCTCACTAACGGTCGCATACATAATATGAATATCATAAATAATATATTCCTCGTAATATTCGTACCCTCTCTTCCTTCCACGCGAGCAGGCACCACGAACGAGGCACGCTCGCTGATTCATGCTCCGCAACAAACTTACGTATATAATTCGCTACGGGGAGTTGCCCTACCTAAATCATATATCGTTATATTCGTAACCACTCGCCGAGTAACAATTGTATACTTCGGTGAGCGTATTTACAAATATAACGTCCCATATGTATAAATATATATTTTACCTATATGAAAAGCGTCAGTCTCTAAACGCTGTGCGCCGTCCAAGTTTCGCGCGCCTCCATCAACACAACAAGAGGATGAAATGCAAGTCATATGCCTTTGATTCGCGGTTTTTTTTACCCTCGTAAAATGATTCGACAGAAAATTTGCTGGAGGCACGGGAAACCAGAACCATACAAAGCGAGGCATTTTCATATAATACCGGAAAATATACATTTTTTTCATCATCGTAAAAAAAATAAACACGCTCCTTAATAATTAAATACTTAATAGCAGTTTGACGACTTTGTGTATTCACGGTTTAGTTAAAATTAGCGTTTCGCGTAACACTAAT
Source organism: Listrodromus nycthemerus (assembly GCA_963978505.1). NCBI lineage: Eukaryota > Metazoa > Arthropoda > Insecta > Hymenoptera > Ichneumonidae > Listrodromus > Listrodromus nycthemerus. Next base: position 19,225,367 of record OZ021682.1, on the reverse strand, counting down.
CAGTCGAATCCAATTTGTTATTACGGTGACAAGAGCAACGTAATTGTTTGCCCGTTAGTACGAGCAGGAGTTTTTTTTTCTTGTTCTTCCTCCCCATTTTTTAGTTCTATCGTTTCCTCTTCTCTAATTCTCGTAGAGTGTGGTACATTTGGCAGTGAGGACATAGTACGGTTTTAAATCCACTAAATGGGATACTCGGTGTATGTTTTTCATTTTTCCATTTTTTTTATCTCGCACCTGAAGTAAAGCACTTGGTTGGGTGCGGTTAGTCGTTGGCTGTTTTGTAAAGTTTGTAAATGTTTTTGGCCCCACCAGAGTTTTACGTGGTCATCGAGCCGTTGGGCACTCGACATTTGTTTCGTCGTTATTGCTTGATTGAACAAACGTTTCCAATGCTCGCCGGCTCAATGAACACATAACGAAATTGGCTGCAGTCTTGAGTCACATCCGGGTGTTTACTGAGTCGCGTTTTAGTTTAAATGACATGAATTTTAATTGTTTTTAATGTTCTGATTCTTTGCAGGCTGCACTTACGATGTGAGGAGAGGCGCGTCGCCTTGTCCTTTTTCTACGGGTTTCGTGTTCTCAACCGCGTCGTCAAATTGACCGGGAACAGAGATTACTTCCTTCGCCGCGATACTCGTCAGTGGTTCACTGTAAGTACATTTATACAAACGTATCGATAACGTATTTCAAGTATCGAATCACAAGATCGAGTAACTGTCGCAAATTTTTTTTAATTACTGAATAAATACTAACGGAGATTCATCGCTGCTTTCCTCGACCGCGTTTCCTTGGGATTTGCTATCTTTCTTCTCGTTCTCCTTATTCTTCTTCACAGTGGTCTTCTTCTTGGCGGTAGCCTGGCAAAGGTGACAAAAGCTCACTTATTCGCTCCCGGTTCACGTTGACATTTATTCATCTAGTTTATTTTCGGTGTTTGCTTTTTGTCTTAGCGTATAATTTACCTTCATCTGCGTTTTCTTTCCACGACCGGCCGTTGGATTGCGATTGTTTCCTCGGGTCGGGAAGGCTCGTACTCCTAGGGGATTGGAACCACGAGTAAACCACTCAACTCCACAGGACGTCCACTTCAATCCACCGATCGATGTTACCTGGATCAATGAAAGTTGCAAATAGAGAATTGTTATATTTAAAAATTCGGGGCCTAAAGTAATAAGATTGACGAATACGCGTCGAGTAACCATTTGGAGTGGTTCGGTAATGAATTACTCGATGTGAATACTTCTCTGCTTCCGCATCGGCAGGCCAAACGCCTGTTGCAAATAATTCATCGCGGTCGTAGTAAATAAAAAAACACATGTCACAATCATGCATGAGAATTGATATTTATTTTCGTGTTAGATAAAAACAGCGTATATAATAAAACATGCAAAAATTTAAAGCCGATACAAAGCCGCGGGGACAAAGATAGTAATTGTTTAAAAGTGAAATAGATTTAATAACGACGACTGCTTTGGGGCATGCACGATTTTTAAAATGTTCAGAACATCACTGACTACTCTCGTGATAGGTAAGTTCACCGTCGCCAATCGGTGACATGGAAAATCTGTGATTGTACGCGCGATATCGTACCTGTGGAGGAAGTCGGCCGCGGGAATGTCCTTGAACCGGTTGGGGCAAACGTCCTGGTTGCCCGTAATTCGCACCCCACTGTCCCACGACGACTCCTGCGATTTCGAGCTGACCACCACGAGATGGCACCGGTCGTCGAATCAGACCACGCTGTGGGATGTTGGCGTTACCACGGCCTCGAACAAAGCCGTCGTTCATCTTGCAAGGAACAGGCAAGACGTTTTGTGGCACCGCCACGCGTATGACTGTGGAGTCAATTTTTCTTTTCAATACGTTTATTATCAAAGGTAATTGTTTAGTGGCGCAATTGAAAATGGACTTCAGAACGCGTCCGAATGTCTCTCATTCGACAATGTGCGATTAATTTTTTGCGTAACGCTAAGATTTAGCCTTTACCTGGTGGAATCGGCAAAGGTGGTCGAGCGAAGACAACATTGACTCCTTCGAGGATTGCTTTACGCATACGCTCAACTTTGACTACACCTTCGATGTGTCCGCCACAGAGTTCCAGGAGATTCTTCGCGATGGTCGCACGAGCGAGAGTGTGGTGAAACAATTTGCCATCGAAGTACAGCCAGGGGCAGCACATGAGCCAAGGGATTGGTGCGCCACAGGCGTCGTTTGCCAGAAGAGCGGTTTCCACGCCGGCCATGAAGAGAGTGGCTAATTGTACGCCTCGAGAAGTGACGAGAGAAAGCTGCAAGACAAGAAGAAAATTGTGGCGTTGTATAATCTTATATATAATTTGAAATTTATTGCTTGATCGTCGTAATTTTTATAAACTCAGCGAATTATAAAAAATAATCGAAGTACCTGTAGTTCTTGTAGATACTGGGTATTCATCAAATCCGCCGAGAAAGCTTGAGCGATGAAAGCATCGAGTTCCTGTCGACGGAGAATTTTTATATTGTCCGAGAAGATCATGATGTATCTGGAGAATTAAAAAGCAAAGAAGTCGTATCGTTATTGAACTCATGAATGGGAAACTTGTGGAAAATACGATGGTTGTACTACCTTAGGACACAAGCCATAACGAGCAAGTGTTGTGGAACGTAAGAGATGTTCAGCATAAGCGGAGTGTCGGATTGCATGCACGTCAGAAATCCTCTCAAGCGGCGGCGTTTATCGTCGATGCCCGTGCTGAAGAGAGTCAATGCACATTAATTAATAACACATTAATCATGTCGCGTGTGGTGTGAGGCGATTCGACGGTCGACGAAATTCGACAGACGTGATAAACAAAATTCTCTCAAACACCGCAGATATAAGAAAATTCAGCTCATTTTTTTTACCGTTTTGAACAAGTGTAACATGGAAGAAAATCTAAAGTAGCCCAAAGTTACAACACCAACAGAATGAGCATCGGACATACCTATGATGCCCTCGAGAGCTGCAAGTTGCACAAGTTATTCATTTTATTCGTTTAACAATCTTTAATGCTTGAAAGCTAATCGCACGCTTCGACTCTTCTTTTTGTTTGTTGGGTGTGCATCCATAGAATTACGCCAAAAAGGGAGCAGTATGATGTCGAGAGAAACTACTCACCCGAACCACAAGCGTTGGATCGTCGGCACGCCCCAACCGATTTGTTCGGCTTTCACGAACGTCGGAGTCTGATAGGGATTCGCCTTGGACCAAACCCACTCTTTGATGATAACGTCGGGCACGTCCACTTTTTCGTTATCTGTTTGTTCGATTCAATTGTTAATGTATCTTTTTCTTCGACGTTCGATTCAGTAACGATCGTGCACATAAAAATATATAAAAATACATTTTATGATAAATAATTTTTTTTCATAAAGGATGTTTGGACCGACATGCCTTTTTGTTCGATCGCTATAAAACTTTGCTACATTGCAGGCAAAGAAATACTGAATTGTTTGTCGTTTTTAAATTTCTTGACGATGTATTTTCTTGGTAACTCCTATACGACGCGAGGTCAATAACGACAGAGCGTAGCGAAAAACCTCCCACAACGAACAGCATACTATCGCACAAATTGTGTACAAATTGTAAGAAGTTTCATGGTTTGTTGCTGAGATGAATTCGATAAGGAAAATACTTTCTTAGACTAGTCGCGTGCAATATCTGCTTTTTTCACTCGCACAGTAATTTACACGATTAGAGGAGCACCTTTCCCTCACTCCACGATTTCCACCCAAACATTCGTAAGGCGACGGATGCGGTGAATATTTGTGGCCACTTTGAAAGAAAGATACTTCTCCTTAAGCTAAAAAATTACCATACAAATTAGTTATTAATAGAAACCCACCGCCTTTCTCTTTGCTCTTCGTCGCCAGATACATGCGATGATGAAGATTGAAGAGAATGGCGTATACCATTTGTCTGACCGGCCGATAGATCAGATGGATCGATGGAAATTCTCTGTGATTCTCATCCTCCAGGAGAACTGGGAGTTTAATCTCGCCGGCCGTAAGTATCTGATAGATGTGAGGGGACATGAGTCCTTTCTGATGACGTTCCGAAGCTGTGCGCATCACTTCGGAAACCGTGCTCGGAATCGTGGTTGATTTTTCCAATTGTTTTACTGGCTCTGGTGTTACGTGAGCCGGCGATGCCACGGTCGAACTGCTACTCGAACTCGACGAACTTATCAGAAGATTATGGACACCGTTGACAATCGCGTGGCCATTTGCTGAACATAAAAATGTTGGAACTATACGATTTTTGCATAATTGTTTTGCTAACTTGCATAGTATATGCATTCTTCAAATATTGTTTCATAGAATCTTAATTTAGAATAGAATATTAATTTTTTTTAGAATATTAATATTTTTATCACAAGTTTAGATTTGCACGAAAATGGTCTGCTTACTCTGTTCTTCCTCGGATTTGGCGCTATCCGCGTCACCTTGTCCTTGAGCCCCGGGGGGCTCGATGACGATTTGTGGTGCGGCTTTGGCGTTAGCTGTTGCTTGCTTATAGGCATTCAAACTTTCTTGTTCGCTCTCCAACGTCTCCGATGCGAAGCGAGAAGGCTCCAGGTTACCGTCTTCTTCCGGTGTTACCGCCGGGACTTCCGGCTGATTCGTCGATTGAACCTGAACAATTTGTTTCACTTCGGACTTGTTGTTCGCTGCAATATCGTGAATGATTATAAACGGGCAGTGCAATGAAAAACAGTTTAAACTGCATGTCTTTGTAACACCAATTACTCACGCTTCGTAGGCTTGACGGGCTTGTAATGCAAGAAACCCTCCTTCGTCCCGTTGATATAATACTGGACCGACTGTCGAAGCTTCGAGCATCTCGGATCGGACAACGTGCCGAAAACTTTTTGCGCCACTACGTCCAACTCGACCGACGGCAGATCCTTGACAAACGTCGCTATCAAACGGATAGACTGCTCAAAGTTCGTCTTGTTAGGTCCGACGTTGATGCTCAATTTTTTATAAAAGTCCGCTAGTTCGTGCTCCGTCAGTATGTAGTTGCCGAGAAGGGCGGCCAGAATGCAGAGCCTGTCCGACGGGATGCCGATCGATTTTGTGAATTCGGAGATCATGTATTCCTTCGTGTCAAGCGATCCCTGGAACATACAATTAATTCACCGATTGATTTAATTGTACGACATTGTTCATAAGCTGTAGGAAAAAAATGGTGATTAATTTTACTCGAACGTGAAATTTGCTGGGTTACAACACTAATTGACCATTATTATACTTTTTAGTATAATAAAAATACCACATATTAAAATTACCACGAAATGTATCAACGTTTTAATTAAAAATAAACCAACTTGGTTCAAAGATTCGATAAACCGTCGAAGTATTTTTCACTATTTACAATTATTTAATACCTTGTAAGTAAGCTTAAGCTGCTCTGATGAGAAGTAACGGGGTGGATCAAACGCAGCGTATTCAGCATCGTCGGCTATTAAGCCGTTGTAATTGTTCTCACGACAGTAGGCGATTACCTCTTGGTGATGATCGTCCATGCTGCACAACTAATTAAAAAATTGCAGGTAACAATTTAAGTGACTACTTCCGGTCGCACAAAATTAAATTTACTTACAACAGCAACTTTAAGATGTCTGAGAGCCATTCTAAGACTCGTGCGCAAGCCCACTGGAGGCGTCCACCATATCTTTGGCGGTGGTGTTCCCTTTGTAGTTATATGTTTCAAGACCTGTGAATAAAATTTTTATTTATATATCAATCATGTTGAACATCGATTTTTACTTTTTCTTTTAAATCATTGTAGAGTATCGTACATTGTTGACTTTTATTCGCATTTTAAGCTGATTCTGGATCCAGTCCGAGCGACGCGGTGCTTCGTGACAACCATTGAAAAAAACAGCTAACTCGACTCCGGACATTTCTGTTGCCTGTATGAGGACCGCGAGAAATTGAACCATCCGGTTCCATTGACCGCCGCAGGCCCAATCTAAGTACGAAAGATTCAAAGAGATTAAATAGTACATCGCATTTAATTTAAAGAAAATTTTTTTATGCCATTCGCGAGTGCTTAGAGTTCTTAATTTCCTTGCAAGCAGCGTTTGCGAACCTGGTATTATGACGTTGTAAGACATAACATTAGCCCCGGAAAAACGGCTAATATTATTAACTTGCCGAGAATTTTCAAAAAAGCTCACCTGAAAAATAGCCACCGTACAGCCTATCCAGGCAGCATTCACCATCGAGAACTAGTCTCAGAATCGCGGAGTTATTCTGTTGCTGCTGCTGACCTTTCCCTATGCGGCTACGTTGTCTCAGCATCACGTGTCGAGCAATTTTCAACAAATCTACCGGCACCGCCCCTCCCTGCACGCAGTTGCCATCGAGAAAAGCTTGCAAGTCTTGAATACCCATGTTGCTCGTCTCTTTTGTTTTTTTCTTATCAAAGCAATTTTGCAAACTGTACTATTCTTTCGAATTTTGTTTACAATAAATGTTTGGATTCAGCAGATGTTTCTCCTGTGCCGTGCCTAAATTGATCCTGTTTCTTGTTACATAAATTTTTTTTTCTTCTTTTTTTATGTTGAATTACGATTTGTTTTACGTTTTTGTGTTTGGCTTTTTGATGTCCCTAGGAGGTAAAGAAATCCGGCTCCAATTTATGTGGTCGAAATCTGTAAAACAGAAATAAGGTCAGAAAGAAAAATTATTTTTATATTGTTTACAGAAAAATGTCTAGCGGTGATTATCAGTGAATATAAGAGTATTGAAAAGAAAGAAAATTGAGCTCGCTTCAAAATATACCACAATTCTTCGTTATATCCACTATGGACTCGAAATAAATTAATAGAACTCTTTGAAAATATTAAATAGTAGTAGAAATACATCATTAAATAAACTAAGTAAACTTGGCTTTATTAATCAGAGCTAGTATACAGGATCTCATCTAAAATTTTCTTCAAACACTACCGAAATTTAATTTAAAAATAAAATTCTACGTATAACATTGCGATTGTTCAATATAGCAAGTAATTATAGAAAAGTTTACTACAGAACGATAGAACATCCTGATACATTAGACTACATCGCAACTCTCTTTCTCAATCCGAACCAATTGACCTCCTGAACAGCGATATCCAAGCGTACGACTAACAGATGTCGATTCCAGACAAAATTTATTAATTCCCATTAATGTATACTAAAAAAAAAATGTTTGTAGAAATAACTACTGCTTGAAGAATAGTAAAAGTCCCGAATCAAATAAACCATTTAATGTGGCATGGCGATCACGTTTTAAAAATTTCGCGTCAATCTGATAAAAAAAACAATCGAAATAATCCATCAGACTGTCGCTCGTTACCGAACTATATAGATACACACATATATATATCCATGTACCAGTCGAGCGTCAGGTCATGCGATTACTCAACACCGTCAAACGGAGAGATCGAAATTTCGTCGATGCCGAAGTCTTTTAGATTTATGTGCGGAGGATATCGATGCTTCCGAGAGAAGCTCCGGTCTCGCCGGTCGTTGGTTCAATCGAACGACTGAGGCAGCTTGAAAATTTGCCGTTGTCCCAGGACTCGAGGCTCCTGGGCGCCATTGATTCTGTTTACGTGAACGTTGCAGATACAGTCGCTCGACAAACGGAGCGACGACAGTTTAGAAGATGCAAAGGAAACGGCCAATGAGAAATTTATCTCGCCCGTAACGTTTGTCGCGAAGGCTTCACGGTATAAAATGTTCGTCGACAATCGCGATGAAAAATTGTCGCAACGATCGAATACAGAAACTGGTGCAAGGCAGTGCAATTCACCGAGCCGGCATGGCGAAGTCGCAGGCCTCTCGAGTCGGTGTTGGGGCCTATGCTGTCTTACGCAAGGAATTCGCGCGGTATCGCGACCTATTTACATCTACGAACGATACCGCCCTATTCCATTGTACTTCGATGACACAAGTTGTCCCTTAATGTTGCTCTGTACTCACGTTAAATTAGCGAGAATCATCGTGGCTCCCCAAAGAAACACAAAAACGCACGGACTTTGATTACGGATGACGTCGGGTTCGTCTACGGAAATGAGCGCTCGGCGGCGTTTCCTAGTGAGTCCGCCCAATAGAAATCTTCCGCTCTACCGAGCGTTTTCATTACTCCGTCACAACGGAATTCACCAATAAAAGACGCCCCTTAATTTAATCGAAAAACGAGTGTTGAAACTGACCATTTTTGACTCCGCCCCCTTGCTGCGGTAGGGTTCAACGTATATACATATATATACATGATTTTTCGTATGACTGATGAGAGTCGTCGAAATTAATTCGATCGATCACTAAAAATACCTAATCGGATAGAAGATACTCACATATAAAAAATACATTTTTCCAAATTGCACGAAAATTAATGAAACAAGAGAATTTTTAGTCATGCGATATTACAGAAAAACGGTATAATCGAACTTTTAGATTTTATCATATAGACCAAATTTGCACAAGTATCAATGAAACTAAACAATTTTATCTGTTACGCGATGATGGGAAAGGAAGGGGGGAACCAAGAATGGCTGAATTATTCAGATTACATACTCTTTTAATATGATTTTTTTTATACAAATACATTCGCACAGATCTCACACATCACAGAAGTGAACGCACAAATCAGCATTCAGCAAAAAACACTACAGCACAATCGTTTTTAAACATAAATGGAAGAACCAATGAGAGTGATGACCGATGAGCGAAGAGAATACGAGATAACAAACAAAAATATATAAATGCGGTCGCTTCGGAACATTGCAAAAGTACGTGGATCGCTGGCGCATACTTATGTTAAAGATCATTATTATGTTACGAAACAAGACTTCGTGTTACCGGGCTGGTGTGACGGAAACGAAATTCATTTCAAATTGATTGGTATTATACAAAAATGTCCCTTTTTGTTTTCTTCGATTAGGAGTCGACCCTCGAACTCACGGAGCTCACAGTTCGTCGTGTTCCTCTTCTCTTTCCTCATCGTCGGCATCAACTTCCGAGCTTTTTTCAGTCTCACCGGCTGCGTCATCCGCCGCATCAAAATCTTCCTCCTCTTCGGGGACTTCGTCAAGAGGAATGTGGAGGGTCTTCCTCATAAGTTGCTCCACGCTTTCGGCGAAGCTAGCAGTCTCTCTTAGCATATAACCGGATCTCAGAGTTGCCGTTTTAAACATCATCACGGCAATGTCCTTCGCGGTCGCGTCCGTTGGATCTGCATCGACTCGTCGCAACAATTCCCTGATGAGGGGATGTCTCGGATTGACCTCCAAAATTTTCTTCTGATTCAGATAATAATTCTTCTGCGGATCGTCGGACTTTTGATGGGCGTTGGAGACGGCGAGTCTCTCCATGTTTCCGGTCCAACCGAACATACTAGCGACGAGGGCGCACGGTGAGTCGGTGAGACGCTCGGACACGACAGTCTTGCTGACGTACTCGCTCAATTTCTCATCCAGCCACTTGGTCAACGGCTCGAAACTGGATTTGAGTTCCTCCATTCGTTCCTTAGCCTTTTCGCTTTCGTCGAGTGTGAAACCCTCCTTTGCTACGTTCTGGAACTTCTTGCCGTCGAAGAGCGGCAGCGCAGAAATGGCGTATTCGTCGACGGCTTCGGTGAGATACAATACTTCGTAGCCTTTCTTGTCGAGACGCTCGACGAACGGGGATTTTTTGACCTCCTCCTCGCTAGCGCCGGCGATGTAATAGATCGCTTTCTGATTCGGCTTCATGCGAGACACGTAGTCGTTTAGATTTGTCAATTTTTCCTTTGAAGATTTGAATTGGAGAAGCTTCGAGAGACGCGCCCGATTCTGAGCATCCTCCATGACTCCAAGCTTTATGTTTGTACTGTACTCCTTCCAGAAAGTCTCGTAATCCTCTTTGGATATCTTCTTTATCATGTCGAGTACTTTTCTTATCAATTTCTTCTTTATCACTTTGATGAGCTTGTGCTGTTGAAGATTCTCTCGCGAAACGTTCAATGGCAGATCGTCGCTGTCGACGATACCGCGGATAAAGGAAAGGTAGTTTGGCATCATGTCGTTAATCTTGTCGGTGATGAAGACTCGTCTGACAAACAGTTTTATGTTGTCGGCCTTCGTTCCGTAACGATTGAAACTGTCGCCAGGTTGGACCTTCGGGATAAAGAGGAGAGACTTAAAGGTCACCTCACCCTCCGCCACAAAGTGAACTTTGGCAAGTGGATCTTGCGTGTCCTTCGTCAGAGCTTTGTAGAAGTCGTTGTATTCTTTGTCGTCAACCTCGGAAGGTTTCAGACTCCATATGGGTTTGGAGTCGTTCAATAACTCCCAATCCCAGACAGTCTTGTCGACGCTCTTCTTTTTCTTCTTCGAGTCGTCCTCCTCGTCAGTCGATTCTTCGACTTTCGCGTCATCCTCCTCGTCGCTAGGTATTTCATTCTCGTCTTTCTTTTCGGCCTTGGCAGCCTCGCTGTCATCCTCCTCCTCCACTTGGATCGTCTTGCTGTTCCACAGGTATATTGGGAAATTTATAAACTGAGAGTATTTCTTTATTAGATTCTTAATCGTATCCTGCTCCAGGAAATCGGCTGCTTCATCCTTCAGGATAAGACTGAAAAAAAAAATGTTAACAATTATAATAATCATTTGGGCTGAAGGAGTCAATTGAACGGCCCTTAGATAATTTCGAAAATTGCTTAGATAAGACGATTGAAATTGAAGTTGGAATTGACAGTGGGCTTTGGCTTTGAAGCTCACCTGATAGTTGTACCACGCTTTAGACTATCACCACGTGGATCCTCCACAATGCTGTAGCTGCTGCTGTCAGATTCCCAGATATACTGTTTGTCGTCATTGTGCTTGGTCGTGACAACAACTTTGTGAGCGACGAGGAAGGCCGAGTAGAAACCAACGCCAAACTGTCCGATCATGTCGTTCATATCTTGTGAATTGGCATTCTCTTGCATCTTTCCCAAAAATTCAGCGGTACCCGATTTCGCGATGGTACCAAGATTATTAACCAAATCAGTCTTTGTCATTCCTATTCCTGAATCTGTGATACTCAGTATCTTGTTCTCTTTGTCAGCCTTAATTCTTATCGACAACTCCGGATTTGTGTCCAATACATTTTTATCAGTGAGCGACAAAAGTCTTATCTTGTCCAAAGCATCCGAAGCATTGGAAATCAGTTCTCTCAAGAATATCTCCTTGTTACGGTACAGAGAATTGATGATCAGCTTCATCATACGATTCACCTCGGTCTGGAAGGTAAACTTCTCAGCCTTTTCTCTGAGCTCCTTCACTTGGGCCACGTTCAAGCCATCTAATTTTATTGCTTCTTCCTCTCGTGCTACGACTTGGTCATCTATTCTCAGAAATTGACGAAATGTGAACTTTTAACAATTGATAAAAATTATTAGTCAAAGTAAAAAAAACAGTATATAAGTCTTTCTTACCTGTTCTGGATGCTTCGCGACTAGAACCCAAGTCCTTTTCCACGGTTCCGACTACCTCCTCGACGACGTCCTCCTCGGCCCTCGCGAGACCTGAAGACATTTGTATGTATCGATAAAAATCTACCATTGAAGTGGAAAACAGTTTTACAAAGTTTTCATAATTTATAGAATCTGGGATTAGAAATTGAGCAAATAATGAATGCATAGTTGTGTGGTAAAAATATTATCAAAGATTTGGGTGAATTGCGGGTTTTCAAATTAATCAAATATTTTTCAAAGATCATGATCGTGCAGCGTTTAGTTAACCGGTTTACTCCGGGCGGCACGAGGTGCTAAAACTTCGCTACGCGGAGATAATATTTTAGCCAAGAGATAATTTTAATAAACTTGACTTACCAGCAAGAAGGACGAGGCCTAGCGTTAATATCGCTAATTTTTTCATGTTTTCTGTATTTTTGCACAAATATACAGTAGGCGAATAACACGCGCGATCCGAACAGACTCCGCGTTGAGTGAACTGATCACCGACAAACTCGAGCTTCCGTTGTTTTTCTCACACTGTGGCTGCAACTACCTCACTGTCACCGTGTCGCCTGGCGAATACGATATTTAGCAGAGTGGCAATCGTTCCGATGACCAATGAACGACAACCACGCAGCGTACGTGTACCAATCACAGATCTGGCGCTGGAACCCTCTTCCAAATGTCCATCGTTCATTGGCTCGGGTAGTCTGCGCGTACGTGGTTAAGGTCATAGTAGGATACTCCGGCCCTCACTTCTAGAATATTCACTACCGGCGGTTCGGTTCGAATATCTCTTCGTCAGATATTAAATTCTTATCAACCGTCGAATACCATCTTCGGTTCCATCAAAAACTAACTGAAGGTAAATATTTCTTATCGTTTTTTTTCCACTTAAGGCAGCTTTCACAAATCACTGAAGAGTAGAACGTATAAAAAGCCTCCGAAATAAAAACGTTAACTTCGAATGCCTGACGTGTGCTGTTCACGGATCGAACCGAAAAAATCTTTTAATTAATCGCCATGACATCGACCCCCAATGGTGTTGGGCGTTGTCACAAATACAAGATTAACAGTAATCGTAAAAGTACATTGAATTACAAAATATCACAAGACGTGCATTTAAAAAAAAACGATGAGTAATTTATTGGTTCAGGCAGTTCGCTACATTGAGCGTTCAGTAGCCTTTCAGATTCTTAATGATGCAATGATCAACGTGAAAATTTTCTGATTACAAAGTATGTTCGAAACATAAAGGGAGGCAGGAATCGAGGTTCCTCAACGAGGTATCTCGTCGATAGCATACAAATCGCTCACTCTCGGCGGGAAAGGGGGGGCGGGGAGCGGGGGAGACTCGCAGCCTAATCGAAAAATCACATTCAATCTCGAGTATAAGACTAGGCAATCGGTGTACTGTAGAGCACCGTTGCAGGCGACATCACATCACTGTGTAAAACTTATGAATAAATTGAAAATTTACTCAGAACATCGGACATCTCAATAATAAACAATGTAAATAGGAATAAAATAGCAACCGCAGACGAGTCTTGTCGATATTGTTGTCTCAACGTCTTCTCGTGTAACGTTGGAATGTTCGATATTTTTGTTGTTGTTCTCGATATATATATATATATATATGTAATTGGCAGACGGCTTTCACGAATCTCTTCGGTTACTTGGTCTCCTCGTGCTGCTCATCCTTCGCACCAACGTCCAATTTCTTCAACACTTCCGTCACTTCTTCGGTACTTTTGTCTTTTGGCTTTTCAGCGTTTTCTGCCTCCGGTTCTTCGGCATCCTTTGGTGACTTTGCTGGCTCCTCGTTGTCGCTGCTGTCGCTGTACGTCACGTAACTACACGTGTCGCTGTCACTGTCGTCGTCCTTGTCGTCGGGATTCGATTTTCCAGCGTAGATCTCGCATTCCGTACCAACGATCTTCTTCGCCTTCTCGAAAGCTTCTTTCCACAGCTGTGCGTCTGTGGGGGGAAAAATCGTTGGTCGATTAAAAGAAAATTTCAAAACGGGATGATTTTGATTAGTGAATGCTGACAATCAGTCGATATCTTACTTTCGGCATTAGCAAATCTTATTGCGAGCAATTCGGATGTGAGTTGTTCGTCGGCGAAATCCGCGAGGACGCTCCAGACCCAAGCTCGATCGCTGCCGCAATTTGGTTTCAGCTCCATCCACGGTGTGACGAAGTGATTGGCACAGATTTTGAGGGTTTTGTCTCTGCGCATAACTACTCGTACTGTGTGCTTGGTCTTGTGCCTCAGTAACTTTACCTCGCCTGTGCCGCGTTCTTTCCACTCGGCTGGACTACTCGACGAGTCATAACGGTACAATTTTGCTCTCCTGAAAATTGATAAAAAAAATTGTATTACCATTGCTGTTATTTTGTTGTATTGAAACACTTAGTAAAGAGAAAACATGGACAATAATATTTTGGCAGCTACAGGCACAAACGTTTGACGTACATTGAGTAGGAGAAAAAATATGAAAACTATTTCGTATAACGACTCTAAACGCAAAAACAGTTCCAAAACTATTTCAGAAAAAGCATCGATTTTCGTTGTTTTTCATTTACATTCGGAAGTGTAAATACAGATGAAAAAAGCAATTGCAGGTCAATAATATTCAGTAAATAAATAATTCCGATTTTATAGGCGCGAAAAAAAAAGTAAAAATCAATAAGAGCAATCACTAAAAAAATAGCTATGCGGTAGCTTTTTTGAATAAAAAGAAAAAATTGTGTAAACAATGTTAAAAAAAACACACACAATCGGACTGAAAAAATAAAAAAGACATTGCTCGAAAACTAAAAACAATTCACGCATCAAAGCTGAAACTAACAGTTTAATCATTTCCATCTCATCCTCTTCATTGTTGGAAACTTCAATCAGCGGTAGTGTGATTATTGGATCGAAATACACATCATCGCCTGTGACTTCCTCCTCGTTGTCGTGAGATTCACCAGTCACCTTCACGTCGACTGTGTGATCTCCGTTTGTCTTAAAAAAAATAAAACAATGGATATTGAAATCTATTATTTGTTGAATAATACAAAAAAAATTATTAAAATTTATCAAGAATTGCATAGAGGGTCAATATGTGCAAAGTCTTTGCTAGAAGATTTTCCTTTTCTTAAGACGACAGTGAAAATTCATATCCATGACTGACGCGCGTCAATGCGGAAAAATAGAGAAATTAATTGCAGTTGCGATAACGATCGGTAACCACGATAAGCCCCACTGACCATGACGAAACGATCTTCAAATGTGATTAATAAAAAAAAAAATGTGTTTGTAAACAAAAGGTTTTGAATCGAACGAGCCGAAAAAATGTTGGTTCGGGGTAATTCGTTACGTGCAAATAGGATTACGACTCAAAAAAAGAAACCCTCTTCGGTCTCGCGTACATTGTTTTCCAGTTTGAGTGTATCTATGTAACCTAACCACGGTATCTCGTCTCGGCAGCGAAAAAAAAATTGTCAAGTGTCGCTGGTCACAGTTCGTTCATTGAATTCATGAGTGCAAAACAACGGGAAAACAGAAAAAAACAAGACGGATGTATTTCGTTCTCACCACGTTCTCTGGCATTTCGTCAAATTTTTTCCTCGTAGATATCAATCGGTAGAAAAAGAATGCGACTACCGCCAATAATCCGGATGGGTATAATGGCGAGTTTCGTATTACTTTGGCGTACAAACGATGCGGCTTTCCGTTACGTGATACCGATCGACCATTGGCGGACGAAGATTGGTCAACATTGCCATTCCATTGGCTAAAATTTATCAGGTGTGGCGCGAGAATAATTGTGGTTTGGCGCGAAACTAAAAAATCTTCAAGGCCGCCACAAGGAGAATAAACTTCGGCTTTTTGTGTAAATACATATGCATTCACGGTTGATGTAATCGGTTGTTTTATGACCTGATTGCACGATGCACACACGTATGATCAATGATATTTTGAGCTCGCATCATCGATGCTGGAACCGACATGCGGCAAATCGGCTCTGGTGCCAACCGGTGAACCCAACCATTACTTTAAATCTTTCGATGATTCCACAGAGAATTGTCGCTTTCCTCTATCGTACACGAAACTATAGTCAAAGCCGTTGCAAATGTATATTAGTAAATTGTGTAGTTACAACGAGAATACTATTAAAGATGCGATTCAATACGCACTAGAAAAAACAAACCTAATCTCTTAATTTCATTCAGCTAGGATCAATTCGTCTCGCAGTGTTGGTAGTCTAGAAAATCGAGTAATCGAGCGAGTCTTGTGGCGCGGTGAAGAAAGCGGCGGAGTAGGAGGTGGCGGCGAGGAGGCGGCGGCAGCAGCGGCAGCCCAAAGGGGAAAAGAAGAGGGAGCGGAGTGCGCGGTTGTCCGGGCGGCCATTGCGAGTACCCTGTCCGTAAACCGCGTACGAGTACGAGTGCCACGGTGCGTCCGCTCTGGAAATCCACGAAAATCAGCGGCCATCCTAATAGCGAGGTGCTCCGTGTGAAGCCCGGGACGCGAAAGAAAACCCGGCCCGATGGCTGAAGCCGACAAATTAAACATTGACAGCATCATCGGGCGGCTCTTGGAAGGTAAAAAAAAAAAAGCCCGTGACTTCGACGTTAAGCAATTTTGGGGGGGTACGCCGCGATCGAGAACTGCCTACGTTCTTTCTATCGTTACGTCTCTCTTGCGCCAACGCCGTTAACGCTCTCTGTACAACCCGATAAAATGCCGGAACCCACCGCGCATCGTCCTTCTCGTTTCAATCGTCATCTGAATCGTGAGATTTTTAACGTTATCGCCCCCCCCTCTCTCCCTCCCACCCCTCCCCCGTACATATCACCTCGACTTATCGATTACGCAACGGCGCGCGGGTATTAAATTTAGGCAATACGGATCGAATGTGCCCCTGTGTTCGTTAGTGGGCGAGTTTGTTTACCTAAAACACCGTTGACAACCGCAGAGGGACTGCAAGTCGTTTTTGGGCGAGGTCCCCCCCCTCCTCCCCCGTGTAACGCTTTTGTGCGCGCCAACTTCGAAAGGCCCTAATTGCATCGCACGATATTAAGATAACACTCTAGAGACGTGACAGTGTTTCAAACTAATTTACGACTTTGGGATGTTCTACGACACTAATATGGACAGTGACATCATTTTTCCAAGGTTCGGCTTGAGGGGATCGTGGAATTGCGGAGAAAATATTTTTTACCTTCTGTTTTTTTTTTTTTAAATAATGAATTGTCAGGCCCTGTAATGGGAGTGTCCCGCATGTTTCGTTGCAGTGCGAGGTGCCAGACCAGGAAAAAATGTCCAGCTAACGGAGGCCGAGATTCGGGGACTGTGCCTAAAGTCTCGAGAAATTTTTCTATCCCAGCCTATACTACTGGAGCTGGAAGCACCGCTAAAGATATGCGGTAAGTTTGAAATCGCAATTCTCCAAAGATGTTTACTTACTTAATTACGTAACAGTCGATGATTCAGACAAGGAAAAAGAAGCATACAGAAAGATCAAAACATTAGACACGAGCAGCATCAGATTATTGCTCGTGTATGCAAACACGCTGTTGTATAGGTGATTCAATATGTGTTCTGTATTTAGACATGCTTCGAATGTATGACAAACACAAACTTCTTGGGACAATCGAATGCACAATAAAATATTGTTTTATTGAAAGAAGAAAAAAATCAACACATCGCTTCAACGTTTTTTGCAGGTGATATTCATGGGCAGTACTATGACTTGCTACGACTTTTCGAATACGGTGGTTTCCCACCCGAGAGCAACTACCTTTTCCTCGGCGATTATGTAGACAGAGGAAAACAATCGCTCGAGACGATCTGTCTTCTCCTTGCCTACAAGATCAAATATCCAGAGAATTTTTTCTTACTCAGAGGGAATCACGAGTGCGCGTCCATCAACAGGATATACGGATTCTACGACGAATGTGAGTCCATCAAATTTTACAAATTAAACAACCATTTAAGATCTCCCAGAATTTAAGAGCAATAAAGAAAACATTTATATTATTCCGCCACAATGATTCATGAAAGTACTTAAAGCATTTTTTGGGAGCTTGTTCGATGATATAACGCATAACGCTTAACATTTTTTCGATCTATTTTCGCCGAAAATGTTATCGGAACGCCGCATGGTAAACTGATACTTATCGTTCGAATGGAAATTTTACGGGAATTTCCGAATGAACGATAATTATCCAGCGACTGTACGACAGAAGGGCGGTATTTTTGCGTGGGAATGCACGTGAGTTACGTCCTTCCGGTCAAAGTCACGCGATATAAATATATGCAAGTACATATCGAAATTGGCGTAACTTCGAATAAAGTAGTCTGCATCGAAGCCTACATCGTCGATGTGTAATCTCAACAGGCAAACGTCGCTATAACATCAAACTATGGAAAACGTTTACGGACTGCTTCAACTGTCTGCCGGTAGCGGCAATAGTGGACGAGAAGATATTCTGTTGCCACGGTGGTCTGAGTCCCGATCTACAGAGCATGGAGCAGATAAGGCGTATAATGAGACCGACCGATGTTCCCGATCAGGGTCTTCTGTGCGATCTTCTTTGGTCCGATCCGGACAAGGACACGATGGGCTGGGGCGAAAACGATCGCGGCGTATCGTTCACCTTCGGTGCCGAAGTCGTTGCCAAATTTTTACATAAGCACGACTTCGACCTCATATGTCGCGCGCATCAGGTATATAAAAATATATATTTCACAATCGGTACTATAAACGTTATCCGCATCGAAGACATCTTCCTAACGCTCAAGGATGTGCAAAAATGAATTTGAAACAAAAAAACATTATCTCGTCACTGATAAATTATATAGCATCGAAGTTTGAGTTAAACATTTTCCAACGATTTTATCTTACGGTTACGTGTTATCAATGAATTACGAATTTTATTTTTCCTTCTCCGATCAGGTGGTCGAGGATGGCTATGAGTTCTTCGCGAAACGGCAGCTCGTAACGTTATTCTCAGCCCCAAATTATTGCGGTGAATTCGACAACGCGGGTGCCATGATGTCGGTGGACGACACTCTCATGTGCAGTTTCCAGATTCTCAAACCTGCCGACAAGAGGAAGTTCACGTACGGCGGTTTGAACGCCGGCAGGCCGGTTACGCCGCCTCGGGGTCCGAACAACAAAAACAAAAAGAAGTGAAAACCCCAATGAGCGACGTTGAGACGCGAAGCTTTAGGACCGTAAGACCTCTCTATATCCCGAAAAAAATCCAACACGGCCATCTCCCCAGCCCCTGCCTTCACTTACTATCCATCCATCACGAGCATCAAACGAGAAATAAGAAAAAGAAGAAAACGAAAAAAAAATCCATCATCATCGTCCTCTCCCCCGTCCGTTCTCTGTGACTCCGAGTTCCCTTTAAGGATGAGTGCTCGATTCGATCTGCGTATCGACGCAAAAGTGACCGAGCAACCAATTCCGCGAAGAATGATGAAGAAGACGAGGAAAGAATAAGCGAGTCCGCGCCCCCTCGAACAACTATCGAAAGAAGACATCCGAACTGAATCGTCGAGCAGTGACAACGCAAGAGATATTCCTCGTGGAGCTAAACAAACATGCGAATTCTAAGTTAGTACGGCGAACTATTTTCCCCGAGATTCTGGTTGTGCCGTTCGAGAAGCCAAGAAACATCTCAGTCTGTTCTAGGTGAAGTACGTTAACGAAAAAAAAAAAAAAAAAAAAAAAACGAAAGACAAACATAAACCAACACCGAGGTTCTATTCTGACATAAGTAAATGAATAAACGACGAAACTGAAACTCAAGAAAAAGAAACAGAAGTAAACAGCGAGACTCGGCAGACTTTTTTTTCTCCTGCGGACAAGGATTAATATTCTTTCACGTCGTAGTTTTGCGTCATAATTGAGGAAATTCTCCATTCCGGAAGCGAGTTGAACATATACATACATTTACCGATATTTTTTCGAATTTTTATAGAGAGAGAGAGAGGGGGGCGAGCATTATAGTTTCTAAAAATATGAATGGTTAAGTTTGTAGTAAAAAAAAAAAGAAAAAAGAAAAAAGAAAAGAGAAAAGAGAAAAGAGAAGGCTAAAATTTACTTTGCAAAATCATCGATGTTATTTCGGACCTTATTGAGATTAGTAGTTGACTCTTTGAACATCGTTATTTTTGAGAATTTCCGTAAGACGTCGCGGAGTTGTTCGAACGAATTTCAAAAATGGATCAAGAGCGTTGTTATTGCATCACAGTTGCGTGATTTCGAAACCTCGTTCGAGTCGTTAACCCAAGCGACTTTAGACGTGCCTCGCTGAACTATATTAAACGCGGTCAGCGTATGTGACCCACATTCGACCGTTGTTCCCGTGGCATTTTCTTTTCTCCTTTTTCTTTTTTTTTTTTTATTGTTTAGTGTTGACGACGTCAACGGTTCGAGTCTTACCGACCGTTTTCCGAATTATGGATTAAAATATAGAAAAAAAAAAAGAAAACAATCGTCTCACGGTTGTAATAGTAACGAACGCATTAAAAAATTAATGGATTAAAACGAAACGCCCACACGCAATGTCCTGGAGACGAAATAACTGCGCACGACCTCGGCACGTCTCTAGCGACCGGACGATGATTCTTTTTACATATATATATATATTTTTTTTTGGTACTTTGGTCTTTGTGTATTATTATCACGTTCCCAAAGTCAAAATTAAATTGTGACTCGCGAATAACAATCGAATGCCCCATGAACCGGATCGGAAGAAATACGACAATGAAAATATATTGAAAGAAAAATTCGTGCGATTGCGAATGACGGTCGAGTGCGAATAAACGAGAGTTAAACGGAGCGAGGAAGCTATTTTGGCCTCGACAAACAAGGGGGGGGGGGGCGTAAAGAACGACTCATGATCGTTGCTTCTCCGGACTCGTCTTCCGATGATTGTAGCCATTTCTTATTTCTTTTTTTTTCTTCTTTTTTTTTTAGACATTTTTTGATCTTTCGTTTGTCTTTTTTTTTCTCGTCGTCGGGAGAAATTATCACGATATAATCATGAAATAACGTAAAAGGTATCATTATTACACAATTACTCGAAGAATTACATTTACGCATCTAACGTAAGGAAACGAATGAGAGGGAAGAAGGGAGAGAGAGAGAGAGAGTTGATAAGAATTTTGAGTTTTTTTTTTTCTTCTTTTTTTCATTAAGTAATAAAATATTCTTCAATAGTCGCGTCGAGCTCAGCCGACCGTCATCGAATGTCATTATCTCACCGCCACAAATCATACCTTTCGTTTCTCCTCCTTACCATTGCGCATATTTAATCCTCCGAATGCAAAAGAAAAAAAAAATCGAATATGCGACAACATTGAAGAGTTCAAGAGTAAACAGTAAAGAATTATGAAAGAATGAAGCACGTTAAATAAAAAAATAAAAAAAAACCCCTTAGCGAGTAGAACGGTTCTTCTCGATGACACTTGTTGTAAGATGTGTACAACGTAGATGAAAAAAAAAAAAAAAAAAAAAAAAAAAAAAAAAAAAAAATGGCCGACTTGGTGAACACACGTGAATATTCGAGATTAATTAATCACGATCACCTCTAAACCTTCAACCGACCTGCCCCCCCCCCCCCCCCCTTTCGTCCATCCACCTCTCAGAAATGTACATTACAGTTTCTTTTTTTTATAAATAAAAAAACACCTTGAAAGAACGTGAGGTATTTTATACACTCGTTTGAATTTTTCTGTCACCATTCTTCAGCCAATTGAGAGGAATTCATCAACCTCGCCAATCATCAGCTTCCGTAGACTAGTGTGGTACATTATTATTATTATTACTATTATTATTGTTGTTATTATTATTCTTTGTTACGCCGAGAGCTTGAGCATGCATTCTCGAAATCTCATTTCTACGAGTTAATGGTGTTTACGAGATTTTCTATTCCACTGGTTTTAAAGTGCGAGACGCTTTCGAATCGCCATCGATTTAGGTGTAAATCGACGAGCGCCACTTATGATCTCGAAAGCCGGAGACGATCTCTACTTCGCACACACGTTTCTATGAGATAAAAACTTTGGATATTTGTACGAACAATTCATTCGCTGCGTCGAGCGAATTTAATACGTTCATCGATTGCAACTTTTCTTTTTATTCACAATAATCGACGAACACGTTGAATCGTTTCTTTTTCATTGGTCGGCGGGTCTAACCTAAAATTTTAATCATTTTTCTTTACGAACGATTACGCGTAGCACAATAAAATAATGAATCCCAATTGTACAAATGAGAAAAAAGAAACCTGTTACATTTGACTTATATTTTGTATTGTAATTTTTCATTACTTTTGCTTTTTTTTTTTTCTAACGTGCAATCGTTTGTCGAAACGCTCGTAACTTCAGACAATTATACACCCGACTAATGCAAGTAAACTCGTTCGATCCGACTAATAAAAACAAAATGTTGATCGATTCTAAGCGCAAAAAAAAATCATGAGGCGTTACGAAGAAGAAAAAATAATATCGAATTTATTCCGTTGTCCCACGATAACACTTTTGGGGAGAAGGGCGAATGAAAAAAAAAGCTACGATAATACTACACTAATTTTTCGATCCACCGAGATATAGAGATATACTTGGAATACCGTCATAATAACAATAACATAAACTGTACTGATCATGAATTTATTGATACTTGGTGAATCGAACGTCCTATAGTTGATAAGTGATAAGCTCTCAACTAAATATTAACGCTGAAATCAAACTAGAACGAAAGGATTAAAAAAAAAAAAAAAAAAAACCAAAACCACAAAGTAACTAATATCGAACGCGATATGGTAAAGATAATTGCATAGACACCTTTCGCGCGGATTTAATCGCAGAAGGTGAAGGATTAAAGTAATAATGGCCGATTAAACGTATAGCCTATACAATCGATACAAGGTCGCGAGCTCTTCCGAAAAAAAAAATAATAATAATAAATAACTCAATGAAACCATGCTTTAGACAATAGAATTGAGATATTTGTGACCGGTGGTTATACGATAATGATAATAATAACAATAATAATAATAATAATGATAGTGATAACCAGAAAGCATTGATCCAATCCATTGGAATAAACATAATAATTGTACGATCATTTGTATTGTCTTGTTAATTTTATCGACTAATCGCTGATCTATACTCGCTGGCGAGTTTATCAATAATAATAATAATAACATATACATGTATACAACACATATGATGAAGTGTTAATTATCAGAGAATCGTGCGGTTTCTTTACCCACGCAATTCGTAGTATGAGCTTAACGTGTTTTGACAGAGGTAGCGTTAGTTTCACCGTTTCCGACGTACGCCAATGGTATTTTTTAAATATTGTCATTTACGTAGCCGCATTAAAAAGTCATTTGGAAAAATCGAAGAGCCGATTAAACGGTCGAAATAGTATTTTGGATTTTTGAAATTTTCCATTAATTTGAATTGTTCATTGAGTAGATCTAACCATATTTCGTCGCTGTCATGGTGGTCTTTCCGCAAGCAGTGCATGTAGATCAGACCGATTACCTCGGATGGAGATGCGCTATAATTATGTATAGAAATATATCGTAGGAAAAAGAAAAAAATTCGGTGCAATCTAAATTTCTTGTACTATCTTAAAATGCAAAAAAAATTGATTTTTCAACCAGAAATAAATCACTTTCGGCATGAAGATCTTAATATTCGTATGGGGTGACGTCATCTCGGAAATACATAATTACCGGTGTGAAAGTCTCAATTTTCGGAAATGACATAATACCGGAGACACGTAACTTTCGGTTGAAAAATTAGTTTTCAAGCCACAATTAAAATTCCGGTCAATCTTCGAAAACCTAAATTTGTGGCTTTTGAATTGCACAGTGAACAGCAAGGACGCGGGGCGTCCAAGCCACAACAACCTGCTACTATATTATACATAGTGTGTGCGAACTATATAAAATTTGTATATGACGAAATTCGTGTCCGATTGATACATTGCGTGACAAAAACAAAATCATTGCGTATTTTATTTATCTTCTATCTCTGTACTTAAGTAGATATATGAGGTTATGTCCGTGCTATTTTCGTCACGCGACACTGAACTATATACATATTTTGTTTCGTCGCCACCTTACCGATGTATAGAGCAGAGTAAACAATGCGATTGCATCTGGACGCTCGACATAGTCAAATATTAATTTCGGTAGTCGATAGTGCAGCGAACAGCTGACTCTGCACGCGATTCATCGCGTCGTCGATGCTACAGCGGGGCTCGCCGCTAGGGGGCGTTTCTTGGCGCCGCTCTATATTTCTCCCTGCTGATCGACATCTCCATCGGCGATAGCGCGAGCGAGTCACGAGGCGCGACGGAGGCGATGAGAAATAAAAAGAAAAACGATTTAAAAAAAAAATGAGTGGTAGCTGCGGTGGCGGAAATAGACGGCAGTTAGAGGAAACTACGGAGCGTCAGAGAACGTCGGGATGTGCTCGCATGCCGTTGCTAAAATCACATTCACCGTTCTGTTACCGCTAATTCTGCGGTATCCTTGCCCGAACACGCTGAACCGAAAACATTTCGCGATGACGCAATTGGCACGATATTTACGAATCGCATGGTTTTTATTTATGGCAAGACGGTGACGTGGAAGGAGACGGAGGACGAACGAGAAAAATGGAGAGAAGCTGAAATATGTAACGCAAAGATAGACGGTGTACGTGGTTCTGCGCACGCGCGTCTGTGACATTGGCCCGTCGTGGACTGGCGAGTTCGTTGAACACCGAATCGCAGCAGCGCTCTCTCGCAGTAACGTGCATTGTAACAAAAACTTCACTCGGTCTAGACGCCAAGAACTTGACGAGGAAAGAGAATAACCAAAGAAATGTACACGATTGTCTACACTCGATAACTGGTCTCAGGCAAAATCTAAATGTCTCCTTCGTGCTGAAAATTTTATTTATTTTTCTCCGAATCCACTCGACGGAAATTTTTTATCTCCTCGAACATCGAAACAGACCGATGTTGATTTTTTGGCGGAAGAAGTTTGTCGCCGAGTGTTTAACTGGGCTACAGTTTACGATTCGTTTGATAAGAAAAATCCTTAAAATCAGAGTATTCGAGGGAAACGACGAGGAAGACACGACGGACGAGAATAATTTAGCTTGTAAAAAAAAAAAAAAATGCTCCGTGGAAAGCACGACTCGCCGGACGAAATATGACTTCATTCAAGGAGTATACATAGCAGTATTTTAAGACCGGAGATTCTTCGGTCCAAGGGCGACTACTCACGGGGTCAAAGAGAACATTATTATTCTGAGCGCAAGTCAATTACTTCGGGGAAAAATAATTATTGAAATTCAATCGAGCCGTCGGCAAGGGGAATACTCGATCTATATTCGTGCGAATCTCTCGCGCTCATAACGCAGTTTATCTCGAATCACACCTCAATCTGATATCTGCGTCAAGTTTATTATTACGAATGCTCGCTTATTTTTGGTTATCATTTTGATTGTAAAATCATAGTAAATTAATCATTGCAACCCAGGGTTTATTAATCGTTCAACCACCGTGTGAACAATTTCCATTTCGACGATCTATCGTTCGAAAACATATTTACAAGTGAATAAAGAAGAACGGTCGGATAACCTCAAAATTTGTACTCTCAGACACGGTTCCACTCCAGAGTTCCGATCCTTATTTACGGACCGAACGAAAATAACTAGCAGTCGCGTCGATCGTCAAAATAAACTGTGCTGATTTATAGACCATTCGTGCATCTCCGTGGAACGATGGAAAAGATGATTCGCCTGGCGAGTTCATCGGCTAGTGCGATTCTCGCCGCTCTCGGAAAAAAACCTCGCAACCAGTCGCAGTGTGTTTTTTTTTTTCTCTTCGTTTGTCGTGGTAATCGCGACGGACTGTGCGAAACTAGCGGGAGAAATGGAAATTATCCGTGGCCGAATGATTCCATCGGGCGAGCTCATGTCCGTCTTTGTGTGCGACGAGTGAATCGAACTCGGTTCGCACACACAGAAGTGAGAGTCACGGGCATCGGCAGCCCTCCTGGTCTCCCGAAGAACGGGAGGCTCGTCTGACGACGCGCGTGTGTTAAAATTAAATCTAGCAAAGGCGGACTTCGTCGACGTCGTCGACGTCTTGCCGACGGCGATGTCGCGACGAGGCGCGTCCTCTAGCTCAGTCTCAAGAGCATATTCCGTCAGTACGGTGTGGCTTCTCGCGCTCTAGGTCTTTTTTCCGGTTCTTGCTTCACGATTTATTTTATTTTCTTTTATTTTTCTTTTTTTTTTTTTCTTTCTTTCTCCTTTTACCCTTCTCGCACCAGTCTCGCTCGCCGTTTCGTCCGAAGCTTTGTCGCGCCGTGCCGCGCGCCCTGCAAATCCTAAATCCGTCGCTGCGCCGTAATTTTTATCTCGTTTCGCGAATAAAACAAAAGGAGAAATAGACGGCGCGCGTTCGCTGACTCGATTAAAGGGCAGTGGTGTGATATTTCGGGAGAATTCAACGTCCACACCGTCGCTGCTGCTTCTGCCGTTGCGCGCCGCTGTCTCCCTCGCCACCGTTCGTCGGGACAGCCTAGGTGCGACGCGCTCCGGGAAACGAACACGAGCCCCCTGAGAGTTCGTCGTTCCACGCTACGCTGTAACCGCTCACGCAACCACGCGAGACCCTCCAGCCGCACGAGGCGAGTCCCAGCTTCAATTTCGCTTCGCTTCGTTTCTCTGCGAGAAAAAACAAATTCGTTAGATATATCGAATGTCACATTTATCGAATATCAAATTCATGAAATTTCCAATTTATAGAATATCAAATTCATGAAATTTCCAATTTATCAAATTTCCAATTTATCAAATTTCCAATTTATCAAATTTCCAATTTATCAAATTTCCAATTTATCAAATTTCCAATTTATCAAATTTCCAATTTATCAAATTTCCAATTTATCAAATTTCCAATTTATCAAATTTCCAATTTATCAAATTTCCAATTTATCAAATTTCCAATTTGTCAAATCTCCAATTTATCGAATCTCCAATTTATCGAATCTCCAATTAATCGAATCTCAAATTCATGAAATTTCCAATTTATCGAATCGCCAATTTATCAAATTTTCATTTTATCGAATCTTCGTTTCATCGAATTATCAATTTGTCGAATCTACAATTAATCGAAACTCGAGTTCATTGAAAGTGCAATTTTTTTTCCAAAAAAAAAAAAAAAGACCAAAAAAAAAATACGATAACGACGAGCATTCTCGGATTTTCAACGAGAAATTTCAGAATTTAATTTTTCTTTCCCAACTAAAAAAAAAAAAAAAAAAAAAAAAAATTCGCGCTACACGAATCGTGCAAGACGTTGGAGAATCTTTGTGGATAGACCCGCAAAGCTGGGAAGAGGCGCCAGTCCGAGGGTGTCGTGGTGTTTTCAACATCGTTCCGTAACGAGCTCTCGAGCTCTCTCGATTACAGAGTACGAGGTGTTCGCGAGAAGGCGTCACCGGAGCTTCCGTGCCAATTTATCCGACAAACAAATTTCGTGGCTTCGCTCCACATTCGCGTTAGCTCGTGCGCTTACGTTATCATTTATAAGTTAAATTTACGCCGTCGGATGGATATTCCGTGAGCGTTCGAAAACCGCTTCAATGGACCGAATTAACTCGTGTACGAACGCGGCCAGTAAACCCGAGCGTTGGAATTTCCTCGTGGCTTTCAAACGCAATACTTCGTCGATTCGAACCAGCTAATTTTTTTCAAAGCTTCGTTGAATCGAACAAAGTCAGTATTTTTTTTTTTTTTTTTTTTTTTTTTTCGTATTCGGTAATATCATCGACGATGATTTTTGATGTCACGCTACCTTATTTGTTGTGTGTAAAGCAATCTTGGACCCAGCCAAGATTGGGAGAAGTCGCATTCGGTCGATGAGTCACTGAATATCATTGAGAAAAAAAAAAAAAAGACACATGTATAAAGGAACACGGGTATAATTGTGGCTCTTAATTATCTACGTGCATGTTGCTGGCGCGAAGGTCAATCGACGAGTCGGGCTCGTCTGGTGGCTCTAACGCTCGAGCTATTAAAGCATCAACGGCCGGTTCGGCTCGCGCCGCTCAGAAGCGAGAAACTCTCAAAAATCGCAGTGGCGAAAAATCGATGTCGGAAAAATCATCATTGTTCCCAACTAAATTCTAACATTCCGAAGAAAAAATATTCATAGAGTTATTCTAATTTTTTTTTTTTTTTATTTTTTTTTTTAAGAATTATTATTTCCTCACTGAGATCTCATCGGTAATTCCGGCTGGGGGAAAAAAAATGCAAAAAAAATGGTCGACTCGTGTGGAAGGAAATTGATAGTTCGAATTAAAGATTTTTTTTAGTAGACTGCGGTAAAAAAAAAAAAAATTCAGTGCACCGCCGCTTCTATTATTTTATGAAGTGATTCGAATCGGATATAAAAAGATGGACGTAGAAATTATTGAAAATTTTCAATAAACGATTTTATAAAACGGTCTTGCATGTGGCGAAGAATTTTTAATCGTTTACCACGTCGAGTGGCAAACCGTGTAAAGCGTCGTTTTTTTTTTTTTTTTTTATGAACTTGATCAGGGAGATTTTATTATTGCTGTACGCGTGATCAAAGTCTTTCGAGCGGAGAGTTTCGATTGTTGTGAGCAGAAGCAGAAAAAATGAGTAGATATATAGAGTAATGTCACCAGGTTACTAGCCTTGATCTCGCGCCAAATACTCGACAGGGAAAGCGTGGACATGTCAGTAAGTCGCACTAATTCTGTCCACTCGGGCAATCTACGCCACTCGCGAAAGTTGTTCTCAATTATCAACACGAAAACATTTTTAAAAAAATTAAAAAAAAAAACCGAAGAAAGGTCGAAAAAAAATTGCAATTTCCAAGAGCCCTCGAAATAGTAATTTCTAAAAATAAATTAATTGTGTAACGGCTTTGATAATTTTTTTAAAATTATATCACACTACCAAAAATAATAAGTGCCTTGATGTTACGTTGAATTTAATTTCGACATATTTTTTTCGTCGAATCATCCGATTAAAAATGTTGATGAATATAGTTTGAAGAAACTAACGGAAAATGCAACGACTGGACCAAGACGACGAGGACTTCGGGGAGGGTTTCATAGCCGAGTCTCATCCGCTAAAACCGACGCATTTGTCAGTTCCGATGGGCGGAAGAGGCGATTCAAGGGCACCGAGCATAAGCAGCAGCGTCAGCGATCTCGACGTGCCTATTTACACGAGGGACACGACCGTGCCAGTATCCTCGAAACAAGTAAGTGACCGACGTAAACACACGAGAAAAAACGGGGCGAGACGCGCCATTTTTATTTTATTTTTTGGAGGATAAAAATTCGCACCTCGAATAGAACGAATAAACGATACGAGTCGATTTTTGCCTCGCACACCGAGTCGATTCATCCACGATAACGTTTCGCGTGCTCGGCTGAACGTAGAGTTAAGAAAATGGCGGTCGCTTTTTTTCCCCTCGAAAAACGTCTGAAAATGTCTAATTATTGTATTAACGGTTTATTTTTATATTCGGAATTTTCTGTTCAATGCTTCTTTCTGTGTAGTCTCATTGTTCGTTTATAGAAGATTCGGCTTAAAGATTACTTTTTTGCTTGAGCAATGTAGAAATTCCCTATTTTTTACGATTTTTTTTTTTACCGTAATTAACGCGAATTCTCACTGGTCAAACAGCTAAGAAAGCAGTCTCAGTCGCCGGCGTGCATGAAAAATGGTATTTCCGTCTTTCTTGCGCGCACGCTTTGTCAGGTTACTGGAAAAATCGTTGACCACCGAGACGTTTGCTTCACCCGTTGTACGAACGTCGTTTCTCCGGCCGAGTGGAAATTTCGTTCATGGAACACTTATAGGCGAGTACGCGTCGAGACTTCGACTCTCGATAAATAGAATGGCGCCGAGTTACGGCGAGTAACGACCGACACAGTGATGCAAAGCGTGGAACGCCGAGCACCGCTCGAGCGTTGCCAAAATGTATCGCGCGAATATTCTGAAGGTGGGGATAACTGCCTCGTTCCAATTTAGTTCGGTGGGCTTCCGCAGGAGGGGACGCAGGCGAGTCGTGTGCTCTCTCGGTCTCGCGGGTAAGAAACACGTGTCGGGTCTGCCCATGACGAATTTACGTCTTCGTCGATCAGAGATGGAGACTCATTAGATGAAACAAATTTATATAGCAGTCCTATATTCAACGTCCATTCGGTGAACGTGCAATACTGCGGTCGGTAAAAAAAACTGTAACAGAATAATCTCAGGGATTCTGGCGTTCACGATGGAAAGTCGCATCGAAAGCTGTGATGAAGTGGGATTTTTTAAATTATTTTTTTTCCCGATATCGTGGCTTTCGATGTGGCTTTTTCTTTGACCGTGCTGTTCGAAGTTTTTCATACCGACGGAGACCGGTATGGAGGGGAATATTTCATATGCTTTAAAAAAGAGGTTAACCACGTACGAGTGCAGCGTTGCTCCTTGTACAGAAATTCTTGTCTATCTCTTGAGACGATGTAAAACATCTTCGGTCGGTAATAAAAACCATAAACGCTTGATTTATTTTTGACGCCCCGATTGGTTCAATCGATTAATTAGTTGGCTCGTTTTAAAAATGTTTTTCTTACAAACTCCTGTTCGTGTACTTTTCGCTGCGTTAGAAGTTCGTTTGATATCAATCGAAAAGTGTACTCGAAGACTCGGCATCGCGACGCGGTACAATACAAATTTACCGTCCATGGAACGGCATTGTCGGGAGCAATTGAATTGTTTGGTCTCCATTTATCGTCGATCTAGTTCAATCTCGTGAGGGACCTAGTTCTTCGTCTCTCATTATAGTAAGCATAAAGTGGCGCTGTAGACGCACCGAAGCGACGTCTTTCCCCCGCGTCGATGCCGACCCCCACGCTGACATTGATTCAACGAAATCGGAGATTGAAGTTAACCTCCGATATTCTTCGTCCGCGCTCGAGACCAATGAAAATATTATTCTTTCCATCGGCGATCGTATCGAATTCGTGGTTTTACGTCTGAACAGTACTGAAGGATCACGGTAATGTCTCGATGACATTTAACCATACGATTTTTTCAAACGACCAAACGTGTTTGTGGTCGAACCACAGCTGCGAGCTCCAGTTGAGCGTTCACATTTTTTTTTTTTTTTTTTTTTTTTTTCCCCTTAAACAATAGGTATCGACAACGCTCTTCAATAACAGCTGCACGCGACTGCCCCGGTATCTCTCCGCGCCGTGCATATCTTCATCGAAGCTTGCAGAACTCTTATGGCACATTCAATTATTGCCGTTGCGTAACTAAAAAAAAAACGACCGTCGCGCTCAATGTCAGCTGCGACCGTTCTGAGGACTGTGCTCGTCGCTGGACCGAAGTCGGCTAGCATCTCTTGTCTTAACCTCAAATTGTGCTACTGTTTGGCCTTCTTCGATTTCCACATTGCAAACTTTCTTCATACCAGGGCTTGAAAGAATAATAACCTATTTGAAATGATAAAAAAAAAATGGAAATTCCCTTCATTACCGATTTGACAATGTTGGGAACTCGATTAGCATATGAACGATTCTATTAACGCTGCCTCTGGTCGGTGCGAAGAGAGCCGCATTCTTTGAATTCCACGAGGCAAACGTGTAACGCTTTGCACACTATGACTCAGATTAAAAAAATACAGAATTATCGTAATTCATCTCATGATCGGTTTAAGAATGTTGAGAGCTCGATGAGCTATCAGATAACGATTCGATAAACGCCTCATTTGTCGATGTGGATTGCCGGAGTTGCGACATTAATCAGCCCACTGAGAATACAGATATATCGATATAGGGTAGCCTGGCTCCCCTCCCTCATTACGTAGTTACGCTGGTGCTCACCCAGAGCGTGCGTGTCGCACGGACGAGTCGTAGATATTCGACGTCTTCCACGCATAGATCGACGCCGCACGGTCGTTCAGTCGCAGCCAATATTGTACGGCAATGGAAAAATTATTCGACATCGCGAACGACAAAAGAATTACAGTGTACACACGCCAGCGAACTCAAAAGTTTTCCGGTGTGACGCGGATGACGCAATCCGAGACCCCCCGATAGCCACACTCGCCTCCAACGAACGCACAACATCGCATTTGACCCGGTCTAATGGTATTCCGAGCATTCGATTAATATTCTATTCCCCCCCACACATCCTCTCCTTCTTTCCTCTCACAACGAACCCGATTCGTGTGCGGCTAATCCGATGAACCACGAGCAGTGACGCGCAATAATTATCTTGTTTTTTATGGACGTCGAAAAAAAAAAAAAAAAAAAACCAGTACGAGAAGCGCCAATAAATTCTACACAAATAATTTCGTGTTTTCTCATTTTACTGTAGAAAAAATCGAGGACAAATAATGTCGTGACAGCCAGCTCGATTAATCTGTGGTTGTAATGATTACTCGTGAAAAATAAATATTGGCCCGACTTAAACGAAGCGGATGTTTTATTGAAGACAGGTTGGCCGATGCTTAGAGAATATTATCCGAGAATCGCGTAGATTGCGTCAGCCACAGCTGTATGCAATAGCCGCGTATCATGCTGTAGGAGTTTCAACAGGTTATGTCGGATTTTCGTTTCGAATTGTCGGGCTCCCGTGGAGCGTTCGGATCCGAGAGCTTTGTCGTCCCCTCCCGTTCAGTCGATGCTCGTCGTTGACGTCACGGCTGTACCAGCTCTAACGTTTATACTCAGGCTTCGGTGTGGAATATACTTGCGCGGTCCTCGGTAGCGTGAATTAGAGAAAATGCACAGCAGAGCGCCAGGCAACGCCGGCGAGAAGCGTAGCGATTGGTCGCGCCACTGACGCGCCTCTTACTTCTCCTCTCCCCCATTCCGCGCGTTTTATTTTCCCCTCTCGCCGCGAACGAGGATGACGTAGTCCAACGCCGTATATTGCAGCAAGCGTCGCGGGAGCTTGTTGAAAATTCTCTCACGCGTGGACGAGCCATCGCCCCGTTCGCTTTCCTACGCAATTTCTGCAACACCTCGCGAATCGCCGCAATAACACTTCCATGGAGAAACTTCTCGATGACAAAAAAAATTTGCAATCGGACACGCGTTTGAAATTAGGCAAAATTTTCTCAAAAAATTACGCTAGAACCTTAAACTTTAAACTCAATTTTAAATTATGATGTTGAGTCTTACATTGAAAATCGACGTTAAAAAACCTTACCGCAAAACGGTGCGGAAAAAATGGTCGGCAAATAAACGAGTGTATTGCGTCATCGGTAAAAACGAAATTGAGAAGCCGTTGACCAGGCGGAGGTTTGGTGGGAGAGTGGACCGGCTTACGTGACGCCGTACACGTGCTGCTTCGACCGGTTTTATTCTCGGGGAATCGTCACGGTACTCATCCGGCCGCTAGCGGGCCGTTACACAGTCGAGCCCCTTTTGCGGAACCAATGCCATACGAGTGGGCAACATTACGACCCGTTAATTCACACACAAACACAAGGGGGAATGGTTTATACATTGCGTCAGTCTCCGCAACGATAACCTCGATGGATATGAAACTCTCGTTAATCCGTTTTGATTAATGCAATTGTAAAATCGTCTCTGATTCTCGGTAACGCTTAGTCACGTGAGAGGCTCGACTATTTGACTCTTTGACTCGAATAACCCTCGTCGACATTTCGTCCCAACAGAAATCAAAGACTCGCGGCCTTCCATCACGAAAACTTCCATATTTACCACGTCATAAGTTCGCATCGGCAGACACGTTCTCTCCCTTTTGAAAATAAACTAAAATAAAACAAAATATTTCTCTCTGACAAAGCCAAGTGACGCTTCGTATTCCAGCGTACAATTCAGTTATCGCGACGCGAACCCTTGGCACGTTTGTCGCAGCGAAAGCCGCCCGTCAGATACATAGGTATCTGTTTGTACGGGCGTAGGTTATGTAGGCCGAAGCAATATCGATCTAGGAGCGTCGAGAGATACGTACCGTCCCAAATGGAAGAAAGTATACGCGCCTGGGCGAGGACACGACGGGGTTCGCTTCGTCTTCCATCCGACGATTTCCATTCCACCGAACGACTCTCCTACTCGTACAATCTTGAGAAAAGCGCAATCCCACGTTTCAGTCGGATCGCACTTTCACCGACATTGGGCTTTTCAGTGACGGGGATGTTCGATGCGCGTCTCTCGTGAAATATTTTTCTCGCGAATAAACCTGCCGAAGGGCCGAGAGAAGGCTTGCGCATGCGCGTTATGTCCGCCATGGCGCAGCACCGTCGAAACTATCCTCTCGCTACATCGACACAGAGAACCGAGAGCTTGGTGGTAGGCCGCGGAACTTCAGGGGGTATAACCACTCGGGGATCGAACTCACGACCCTCAGAATAGACGATTCCGCGCGTCCTGCTGTACGTCATCGTTCGAGTCCGTGCAAAAAAAATATATACGAAGGTGAGTAAAATTCTGTGATAATAAACGTTGCTCTCGAATTTTCGTGAGACAGTGCGCTGTAGGGACGCTTTGGTTCGCGGGTTTGATTCATGAATGCCGGTAAAACGACGTCGATACGAAAATTATTTTCGTATCATCGGTCGAGAGAAGTGGCATTGGAAAAGTAGCAGACGACGTAATACTGGTTCGACAACGCGAACAAAATAAACACCTGTTTCATACGCAGTGCAACGTTCTGTGAAGGATTATCGATTCGAGAGTATTTTTAATAGATAATTCTTTGAAGTTAAATTACAGGCGGGTTTTACCACGTTTGTGGCGATGCTCGCCCGGTGTTTAGCGGTCTCGCGAGTCAGCGCAACAGCGAGGATACCTCGAGAAAAGGGAATTAACGATCGATTCTATACTCAAACTCGCCCGATACACTTTGATCGCGTCATTTATTTTCGACTCATGATTTTCACTCTGGCTCGGCCGATTAACCTAACGTCCTACTCGCTCGCTCGTTTAAGGTCAAGGACACTCCAAGGTCATTCCCGAGATGAATTTGTCCCATGCGCGTTCCCGGACCGTCCAAAAAAACAACATTGAAGATACAATTATTATGATAAAATTGAAAAATACTTAAAAAAAAATTAAAAAAAGAATTCTCAAAATTTCTAACTCTCATCAGAAATTCGCTATCGGTTTCTAGACAAAGTCAAGTGGGACATTGATTGCCTTAAAAATATCTTATTTTTGTCTCCTCAGCTATCTCGATTATTACTTTAACACACATCGATGAACGTTAAATACAAAGAAACAGAAAAAAAATTGCAAATTAGTCTGAAATTGGGAATTTTCGTTAATAGTCTCGGATCCGAATGAATGGTCGATATTCGCTTTTCGTTCATTCCGTGAAAACGTTTGTTTTCCTCTTTTTTTTTTTTTTCTTTTTTTTTAAATTACATTGTAAATCAGCGCTCGAGAGTCTTATCGCGAGTGCTTCTGGTCAGAGAACCCGGCCAGACAGCGATAAAACCGCGGGAAGAATCGTTATCGCATTATTGCCACGGAGCTCGTCTAAACGCATCCGATGACCCATTAGAGTTGCCGCAATTGACGTTCAGTCACTGGTCGTATCTTCCGTCCACGGAATTCACGAGCCGTTCTAAAAATTAAACGCCAACTTTCCTCCACGAGCAATCGTTTTTTTGGCTCGATTTTTTTTTCCCCCTGAATTTTACACGCCTCGCCCACCGTCATTGGCGGTCGACGAACAAAAAAAGATAAATTAAAATCTAGGAGGAACGGATGTGAATTATCGTTCGCGAATAACGTCCGACGGCTTGTGTAAATTTCTTTGACCCACGGGACCGGCAGAATTTCGTTTGCGGACAAGACAAGCCGGGGAAGGAAACGAGCGCGAAGAACTCTTTCTTGCGACCTTCGTCACGGTCGTTGTTCAGTGGCGTCAACGACACGGACGCTTTGTTTCAGCCTCGACCAATCGAAATCGCAACTAACTTCAACGGTCTTTCGTTCAAAAAGTTAATTCACGATTTTCACGAAAATTTTTTCTACGTCCACCGTCGCTCAAAATATCCGTTATTTCGTTCCATCGTGAGGAATTTTTCCGGAGATTTTTGGGGCTAAAATAAAAAGTTTTTTTTTTTTTTTTTTCTTTCTTTTTCAAGTGGAATTTTTTGTAATGGGAATTTCCAAGAAAGCGCGTCTCCGTCGGAGATAATTCTATTATATGTCGTACCCTCGGTATTCCGTAAGAGCGATAAAGTCTTGCGCAGTACCTCGGGATGCTCGCACTCTTAGCGGCGAAGCAGATTAGATTTCGGGTCGAAATGCGATTACGCTGTTTGGACGATAAATTTCGTTCGATAATTCGGCCAAACGTGCCTCGCACAAGACTTAATTCACCGTCGATTGATTATCGGGATTACACACTCTAATTTATCGCTCATTAATTGTGGGTGTTTTCTTTTTTTTTTATTTTATTTTTTTAATATTATTGTTTTTAATAATCCGTTAGAACGAGAGAATTTTTACACATTTATCAAAACGTGCATTGGAATTTTTTTTAGTAACTATCCAAGAGCAACGTTAACGAGGAAACAAATTTTTATTTTTAATCGTTGCTTATCGATGATTGATTGAAACATGAAAATCTGTCGGAAAGTTCGTTCGATGATAAGATATTGGGGAGACATCCACGTGCTTTTTATCCACGAGATTCATCAGATAAATATTCGTTACGCTTTGGGGAATTTTTTTAATCGTTGCCCATCGGTGATTTATTGGAGATGAAAAATCTATGGAAACTTCGACGGTCGATGCAATATTTGGAAAAATAATTTTTTAATACGAGAGAATGATTTAATATATTTTTATGAAATTTTATAAATATTATGCAGAAGAAATAAATATTTGGACTCGTGGGGGAAATTGCGATTGGTATCGCAAAAGTTTTCGCCGACGGATTTTAATTCCAAGCAAACGTTAGAGCGCGGGCAAAACCTAGAGTCGATAATCGACATCCGCAAACCCCGTCTCGTCGAAATCAAGTAGCATCGATGAGAGTGATTAAAGTTCCCGGATAAAGAGGGATGGAAGGCCCTCGAATTTTTCCATAGCCCGGACGAGTCTTCAACGTCAAAGCTGCCCTCGTACCGATAATTTATCTAACACACCTGCCTAATTATGAACACACCTGAATTCCAACCAATTTATCTTTTTCAAGCCGCCCCAACAATGGACGTCGCAAAGGTAAAGATATTTTTTCTCACTCTCAACATCAACGCTTCTTCATCGAAAAAGATTTTTCTCAAAAAAAAAAAAAAAAAAAAAAAAAAAAAATTATAGAAAAAAAATAAAAATATTTTACGAACTAACGGAAAAATATTTGTCCGAATTCCTGACGCTTCGAGTGATAAAATTTCGCAAGAATTAAATAAAAGTATACCGAGACTGATAGAAAAAAAAAAAAAGAAAATTATATTTCATGCAAATTCACTCGTAGATATTTTCTTAACGTACGATAAAAATTGAAAAAATTCGAAAAAAAAAACTGAAACTGAAACTGAAACCTGTCTTCGACTAATGCAAATTGGCCCCCAGTCGAAAGAGGAGATTCAGGAGCAGCCGTCAACGCCCACAGCCCTAGCTCCGGCAACCAAGGTAATAATCCAATAATAATTCAACTGCGCAATAGTATTTCTTTGCTGAATCATTGAATTTCCATCGACAAGTCAATTTGCACGATTAATTCACGAGAGGATCGTCCGAATTAGACTGACGCAAACCGTTGCTTCCCTTCACTATGTTTCACGCATCAGACGACGGCGAACAAGGATTATGTGAGTATTAATTTAATTAAAAAAAAAAAAAAAAAAAAATTTAATTAAAAAAAATTGCTCAACGGGTCACGCCGCATGAAATATTTGCGCAGCGAATGTTCCCTCTCTTAAAAGGCAACATTGAAAAACCGAGCGGTTCTGATTTATCATCAAGGACTGGCTCAAGGATTTTATTATTCGCATTCGTGTCCGAGAATCCGTATCGTTTCAATGTCTATCATTCGCCCCGGGCACGCTTCTCGGTACTTTCAACGATCCTCGACGGTGATCTCGGACG
Organism: Listrodromus nycthemerus; assembly: GCA_963978505.1. Classification (NCBI taxonomy): domain Eukaryota; kingdom Metazoa; phylum Arthropoda; class Insecta; order Hymenoptera; family Ichneumonidae; genus Listrodromus; species Listrodromus nycthemerus. The sequence goes on along the minus strand of OZ021682.1, from coordinate 19,187,730 downwards.
TGTTTGCGCTTTCCGACTCTCCAACAAGTGTCCTACTGGCTTTATCGAAGGTGTGAAAAGCGTCGACGTCGGACGACACGTTCTCGTCCCTGAACGAAAGAATTCTATAATTTTTTTTTTTTTATTTTTTTTTACACAATGATATAAAATGTGGGACAGCGCGAAAGATGAGGCGTCGAAGAAGCGTTCATCGACGATAGGAAATTATTTTATTTTATTTTATTTTTTTTCGATTCACAGACCGAAGAGGTGAAAAGGATTGGAAAACAAGTCAACAGTCGAGTTTCGGATCGTGCGTAACTCCAGGTCAATTCCAATCCAATTAGCCGCAACGACCAGGCATTAAAGTCGATATTTTCTTAATCGCAACGAATCGTCTCAATGAATTTTAATTATTCGACGTGACAATCGGCGATGTACAAAAGTCCGTATGAGTACCGAGTGCTTATAAACTGTCCGAACTATCTACAGTCCGTACAATCCGAAGGTTGCAAACGACGAATTGATTAGATAATATTATCATCGGTATAATGAAAAGTGGACGCATGTCGACGTTACATAATCGATTAATAACCGATACGAGACGTCTCGGTTTATCCCTCATTTTTATTCGCGCGCTTTTATTGTATTATGAATTTTTTTTTTTTTTTTTTTTTTTTTTTTTTAAATTAAAATTATGAAAATAACGAAAAATTATTTTCAAAATTGTGAGCGACAGCGTTTCTGAAATTTCCGTTGCACCGAAAATTTTCATGCCTCGATAGTCATATCGAGGCTGATTTTTAATTTAAAAATAATAATAATAATAATATAGAAATGTAAGAAAATATGGCTCGGTATTATCGGCGGATTAAATCTTTCTGTGCCGCTACAAACATCTCCGATATTTCGAGAACCGGACGAGTCACACGGTAGGCTCTTGGGTAAACATTGAATGCGAACTGTTTATCCACGTAGCGGTGCTCAACCGTCGCAATCTCGCAACGTCGAACCGAGAAAAATTTCCCTTAATTCGCCGTGTGCAGCTCGGTTTTTTTTCTAAACCTCGGAATTCACGACCGTGGAGACTGAAACATTTTTTTTTATCCTCGTGACTTACGCATCGAAATACGTGTTTGTCGCGAATAAATACCGAATATTTTTCCGGCTCCGGGACAAATAAAAAAAAAAGGGCAATTATCCGCGATGCCCAAATGTCACGGTTCTATAAATTCGAATGAGAGAAAAAAAATTGCTGAAAAAAAAATCTCAGTCGAATAAAAAATAAGACTCGGGTCTTGGGAAAAAATTGACTCGATATTTCGTTGCCAGGAATGTATCGACGAATAGTCGCAGATGTATTTTTTTTTATTTTTTTTTTTATTTTTATGCCTCGTTATTATTGTCACGCGATACAGCGTGCAATTTGCAATATGCGATGCAACGAACCGGCTCGTTCGATTTTCCTTTCTGGATCGTTGAATTACAAATACGCCGGTTTGCACGCGTGGAGACAACTGGTTTTTGCGCGGGCGACTGAGCGAAACGTCGCCGGGCGAGGACAACTTTCGAGCCTCCCGCGAGGACAAAGAAAGAGCACGATTGTGCGATCTGCAATCGGTGTCTCGCTGGCTCAAGCTTTCTCTTGGATGCGATTTTATTTTCTTTTTTTTTTCGTTTTTTTTTTTTTCAATACTGATCTTGCTGCACCCAACAATGCAACGTCGTCATTGTGGGACGTCCGGGGCTTAACGAAACAAAATTGCGCTAAACGGCTCTAACGATCTTGAGTCGCAGTTCCATCTCCGTAGCCTTACACCCGAGTCGTAATTAATCTAATTTCGTCGTGACCGACCGACAGCGACGCAGAAAAAAAATCGCCGCACGAGGAAATTTTGACACTTTAATTAAAAACAAAAGAAAAAAAAAATCTCGGCGCACCACCGTGCAAGACAACGTTGATGTTTCGTGGGATTAATCGTCGAAAAACCGCTTCTGAAAACTGTGCGTCGCACGATAAAATTTTATTCCGTCTCTCGAACAAAGATATTTATGGTACTTACGATATTTTCACCGCGTCAGTCTGTTTCTCGTGCGAGCATAATTTCAACGCGTTCAACCGGTAATTAATTAATCGACACGATGATAATTAAATTAAATAAATGTCCCGTAATTCACGGTTCATTCGGGTTAGCGTCGACGACTGTGAGACGGCTGCCGGCGGCCATGACAGAGCAACGAGAATATCCGAGTCGAATAATCGTCGAGACGATAATCGATTCTACAGTTGACCGGGGGGAAAATTTCAAATCTTCTTTCTCTCGAAGTTAGGAGGGGAAAAAAATAAAATAAAAAATAAAAATAAAAAACTTAAATCTGTCGAAAGTTGCGCAGTCGAGCTTTATCTCTCAGTTCGTTCGGGATTGCGAACAAAAGTATCACCGAAAAGTGTGTGTGGGCTCGCGCGCTACGCGGCGTCTCGGTCGGCTGCTCGCACTACGGCCCCGCACAATCATAACAATAATAATAACAGGTCGACCTGCCCAAGGGCAAAAGAGCGTATCGTCGTTAGCCGAAACGCAGGAGATACGCCCTTTCGAATTCAGTGGCGATGTAGGTTGGCGTATGGCGTATAATCGGGATAGATAATACGTTTGTGGTCGGGGACGGTGCTGGAGAAGAGTGCGTATATCAGGGTGAGGCTGTGCCGATAGGCGGTCACTTCGCGTTTGAATCCCGTGGCAAAATCACATCTCGGTGCTTCTTCGCTCGTACCGGGGGAAAAAAATAAAATTAAAAAAAATTTAAAAAAAAATAATAAAGAAAATTTTTGTTACAAAGACAAAAAAAAAAAAAAAAAATTAATTACATTTGTATCGAGGGAATGTTCACGGAGACCTGTTAATAAAAGCCGTATAAAAATTGAGAACTGGCCAGAGTGCGGGTGATCGGGGGCGTGTGCATAACGACTGAGGCAGCTCTCTGGTCAGGTTCAATATACTTGATTGTAAAATTGGTCACTCGTGAACGTCGACTGGTCAGTGTGCCGTCGTTAAGGGGCCGTGTCCGGTCCTGGTACCGCAAACTGTACAAAGTACACCGGCAGTGAGATCACACGGACGGACATTCGACCCTGCTGCCGAGTGTGAGTGTTAGAAATCGAGGAGGCAGGCTCGTTAGGAAGGGGAAATATATACATATATATATATATATATATATTTTCTTTTCGTATCTTCTCGGCTCCCGAGTTCTCTCCAGGTTCTCTGTGTTCCGTTGACGAGAGGGAGAAAGGTGGGAGAAGAATATTAGCGAGGCGAAGTTGTACTCTCCCGCCAGGTCGGGTCTTCGAGTTACAGTACTGTGGGACTGGCGTACGAGTGGACACAGACGTTCCCGCCCGTTTACACCTGCGATATCGACAGCAAAAGTAGACTCCGCGCTCGACAAATATAACCCGTGTATCTCAACGATCTCGATAGATCGAGAGAGACACAAAAAAGTAATCGGGATAAAATTCTGTAAGGAAATTTTCTATTCGAAGCCTCGAAGGTTTAATATCGTTCGGGTAAGTTTCACGGTCGAAAAATAAATTTCCGGTAACTTTGAACTCGGCACGGTCACGAGCGTCTTTCTCTGTCTCGGCGAACCGTTGGCAATCGAGCGGGCGAACCAACGAGCGAGTCACGCTCAGAGTGGGGAGAGAGAAGAGCCGAGAAGATACACGGAGTTTGAGAGAAAGCATAATAAACGTAAGTGCGCAAAGCACAAAACGTCGCCGGGACGATAGCGTGAGAATCTTATTGAACAAAATTAATTTTTTTTTTAACACGCCGAGACGAGTCGTGGATAATTTTTCTGCTGGTCGGGCGGCGGAGCTTATTGTTGTATTGTAATTTTTCGTCCCAACACAGGCCGTCGATGTTGGACTATTGAAGTCGAAAGACTCGTGGGCAAACAAGGGCAACGTCCCGACGGAACAGAGACGAGAATCGAGCGAACGGGATATTCACTGTCGTGCGGGCTTATTCGGTCACAGTAAACAGAAAGTAATACGGTAAATTACCCGACATTCGATAATACCGCGCGTGTAGGAAAGTTATTCATTCAGGATGGGACTCGCATCGTTGAAGGTAAAGTATTTTTTTTATTGCTTTTTTCATAGCGCTAATTTTTTATTGCTTTTTTTTTTAATCATTACGTTTCATCGGTTTCGTATCACTGAAAAATGTGGCTTTTTCTTGTCTCTTTTTCTTCACGCTGTCGACTACAATTTATTCTCTAATCTTCCTGGTAATTTGGGTTGGCGATTAAATTTTTATATGCGTTGAACAACGCTATAAACGATCGAGGCAATTTCCCCGATAAACACCACGAAACGAACGCAATTGGAACAACATTTTGACGACACGTGTAGCGTGTATCGTAAATATTGCGCCAACTGCGGCCGTTTCGTCGCGCGTGCCTATCCGAGTTACGGTTCGTACATCGTCACTTTTCCTGTCGTTCGAAATTTCGAGCTCGTCTCCTTTATACCGTGACATTTTAATCTATTTTTATTTCCAACTTTCGATCCAACTGGCGTCGCAAAAAATCGCATAGTCGAGGGCAAAGAAAGAACGTGGAACAATATCTTGAAAAATTGAGGTTATGTTGCGTCGAATGGTTTTCAACAATAACGCATTCGCGAGCTAATGAGCGTGCGGATAAGATTAATCAATAGACAATGCCGACGATTGTTCGGTCGGTCGCCATTTTCTTTTTCTATCTCGAATAATAGTTCGATGAAATTTCACTCGATCCTCGTAGATGGTAGCTTCGTATTCCGATGCGAAGACGATTTGCCGACGCAAGTGTTAAAAACGCTCGCGCCACGTGATCTTGAAAAACAGTGACGTGCCCGACAACAGTAAATTGTTATGCAAGTGTCACAGAAAAATGTTACAATGAGTCCAATGTCCGCCTCGTAGAAGCATCCGCGATACAGGACTATTCTTGTCTCAGCTGAGATGCACGCGGCAACTCGTTACTCGCCGTTAATCTTATCCAGAAAAGCTTTGTCCAGCTGTCACGAGGACAATTATCGAGATTTTTTGAAATTCGCTGGCATGACAGCAAAATAGTTCTGGAATGTGAAAACATATATACGACACTGCATTGACGATGACGAAAGCGCCACTTTTCAGATTAGCGCGAGTTCTCGTGATTTCCTTTTACCGTTATATATATATATATATATACACGTATAGGGTTAAGTTTAAACTAGTTTTCTCGTGGGCGTCGCGACGGCGAGAGTCTAGACGGTCGATAATATCCGTTACATCGTACGAGTCTCGACACATATTCAATTTTTTTTTTTTTTGGACAATCTATGTAGAGCTAGAAAATTTCCATGCCCGAAAAAAAATTGGAACGTGGTGGACGAAAAATCCTTGAGAAGATTTTATACGTGCGTGAATTCGAGACTCTCGAACGGTCACAGTAATTGGAAGGTTATACTCTGTGATGGCGGCGATTCGATCGCTCGACACTGAGAAACGAGAGTTGAACGTACGGCCGTAACGGGGACGGACGAACGAGCCTACCTTCTCGATTATTTCGACCCAGTCACAGTGTTATTAACCTAGGCGACGGTAAATACTGTCGATTTCTATCTACATTGTAAAACGAGTTTCGCTGAACGTTGCAAAAACTACTTTCTACGATTCGTATGTAAAAATTCGCCATGCACATGTCGAGATAAAGGTTAATCAATGCGCAAACCGCTCGGCGATTTTTCATTGGAATTAATTAATTGTCCGCTTCGGTTGAGTAAAATTTATTCGCTTGTCTGAGAGGAGGAAAAAAAAATGCGTACGGGGATTAATTTCAAGTATTTTTTTTGTCGGTTGTTTGTTCATCGTCGAGCGGAAGTCCGTACAGGACAAAGAAATCCATGCGAGCATTATCCGAGAGCTGCGAACCGGGAGTGAAAGGAACCTTTGTGATTGTCTTGAGCTCTCGCTACGGCAACCGGAGCCCTTTCTATGAGTCGACCATACCCACTGCGAGAATAAAGGTGGGGATCGGGTTTAGGAAACGTGAGATCGAAAGAAGGAACCGTAAACGCAGTGACGCTCGTGCCTTCCTGGTATCCAAAAATGAAACCGAGTAGAGAGCGATGAAATATTCGGTTGGTACGTCTCATCTCGAAGAAGGGACTGAGTCGTCACCGGAAAAAAATTTATTGAGCAATAACCTAATCAGCGTCCATCTGGTTTTGTTTTTAATATACCACGTTATTTTCTTTGATTTAATTTTATTATTATTTCCTCATCAGCTACACAAACTTGTATTAGAAAAAAAAAAAAAAATAGATAGGAAGGTCAACGATACGTAAAATTGTTCCTAATTTTAATGCTCGGTTGCAATTGTTTTTTTTTCCTCCTCGTATAAGAATGGACATATCGGGAGTTGAGATTCTTATTGATTTGACCCGTCTCGACCCTCTTTGAATTGAGCGCGCCAGCCGGATTTTGCAAGACTCGATGGTGGTCTTAGGATAGCGTCACGTGACCACGCCGAACAGTAATACACCGTGGATGAAACATACTACACTATTCTTGGCTAACCGTTTCTGCGACTTTTTTTTTTCTTCATTGCACACACGTGCGCACACATCGCACCTACCTCGGCAACGGAATCGCGGAGGCTCGACGAGGTTCTCGACCAATCAGCGTGCTCCACGAGCGCCACACCTCCGACCGGCCCAATAGAACTGACCTTGTTGCCCGCCCGTTCTAGGGAATTTTTTATAAGCGTTTTGGTGCGCTTGAACGCGTCACATTTTCGGCCATGAGAGCGAAAGTGGAAACGGTCGCGGGGGTCCGCGGGAGCACGAAAAAAAAACGGTTGGTAGAGGGGGAAATTGGTTGCGTGCGCGTGACGAAGGAACGAAATCGCTCTCACTTTCCGTCTCTATCTATGTCGTGGCTGGAATTTACACTGTTCGCTCGCGCACGGGCGCTACAAGGGGGGGGACACGGCGACGTCGTGTTCATCAGTGGCACGAGTAACGCGCGACTGCTCGACGACGACGTATAACTAACTTCATCGTGCCGGTCTTCCACGCTCGGTCGTTATGCTTCTCAAACATCAGGAGGTGCGTTTTGCATTGTAAAATAATTGCTTGTAACGACGCTCGAGTTTCGTGATTTTCCTTGTCATTGTATATACGCTCGATTAGAATGGTAAAGGCTAAGTGGTAAAAACTAGTTCGATGTCGGGCCGAGAAGTTTTATTCGAGCTATCGAATATAAAATGCCGGCTGATTTTTCGTTGCACGACCGACAGTGATTCTAGTGTGCCCAAGATCCGATTGTTTCGAGTGTTAGGCAATTTTTTAATTATACCAATCAATCACTTCTGATTTTTTTTAGTGTGAATTTATAATTATTTTGTAATTATTTTTTCGTGTGAATTTATCAAACCAGTATTGTACAATGAAAGACTTAATCAGTGAGATGTAAAATATTTTGTAGAACTCGCCGGTTAATTCTTTCATTTTACGATACTGGTTCGATAAAAATTTCGATAAAATCAAATAATCGAAAATTGTACGACTTCGTTTATCTCATTAGATAAATATAGTAACACAATTTTTTTCGTTACAAGTCGAGGCGTTGAGTAAAAAATGTGCTGCATGGCGTTTTGAAAACACAGACTGCCGGGGAAAAAGAAAATTGTCTTTTTCAGTGTTCGTCGATTTCCTAGGTAAGGAAAATTTTCTTTTTCCACGACGTATCGTCTCAAAACGGGATTCCGTACAGAAAACACTACAGAAGAGACGCAGTCTGCGTTCTCCCGAGTTACTCGTCTCCGGCGTCCGTCGCTTCGCGAGGAAGGAAGCATTAGCCGAGCGTTCGGCGCTCTATTGGACCGAGGTCGTTTCCTTCATAGGCCAAATAGAATTTTATTAATGGCCGGCGAGACGCGATGGGTTTGTACCGCGAAAAAAAAAAATCAGCCGTTTCAGCTGTTTTTTTATTTCCTCTTTCATAACGAAATAAAAGAATATTCGAAAAATAAAGGAATAGCAACCAATAATTCTCCTGAGAGTCTTCCCGCAAACGTAGCGATAATTTCCGCGAGAAATTAAATAAATATAATAATAAATTTTTTCCCGTCTCGTAAAAAAAATCTCCAAGTTTCTGCCATTTGCTATAAACATGTAAAAAAATATATATAATATTATCACACAACGACTAACGTTCACGCCGGTTGTAAGTCGGATAAATTCTAAAATCGCACTGTAATTTTTTATAATTTTTTTGTCGCGTCTCGTTTTCAGATCGGACTCGTGGATTTTCGGTCAGACGAAAGGAACTCTCTGGACTTGGAGAGATGCAATATCGTTCGTGATACTGTTTATCGCGTATCTTTTAACTCGACGGAACGAGCGAGTAACCGCGGGAACGAACCTGGCGATTTTCTTAGCCGTTGAACCAAACGTGAAACGCTCGCTTGTACGACGAGCGGCACGTCGGAGGCTCGACCGTTGGCGAGACCAATAGTTTCGCGTGTAATCCGATCGTGCCTCTGGCGTCTTGTGGAGTCCCCCGAGACGCCGATAGCCGGCGCAGCACGCTGTTGACTCAAGTACCGCCGACATCAACACACACCAGCGTATCTAAAAGCTTCGACACGGCGAAACATTTATTTCTCAGATTAATTCGTCGTGCGAGATTTTTCGAAACGATTATTATCAAAAATTTTTATCACGCCATCGATAACTATTTTTTGTTACGTTGAAAATCGTTTCGTCTCTGACTGCAAGTCCAGAAAAAAATTATTTTATTCGCCTCATTATTTATTGCGACATGCTTATTGAACTTTGGATAGATTTTTTTTTTTTTATTTATTTTTTGAATTAATTTCTGACCTACGAAAATGTGACGCTGGTAGCGATTTAAGGCGATTCTTTTAAATTCATTGAGAATAATGAATATTCGTTGCTGAATAACGCTTGCTGTGGACGTCGAACGACGCGTAATCCGCGTATCGTCTTGTGGCGCAACGTAGAAATTCTTTGGCTAAAACGCTACAACTATCGACTACTGACTGATTGTTCCACCCGCGTTTGGGTATTCATGAAGGTTTTAACTGAGCTATCTCCGTATCTACTTTGTTCGGTGTGTTCAGGTTCGTTACCGTTTTATCGCATCGAAGTCCAGCCGTGGAAAATCGTCGCAATCGTCGCCAACGCTTTCAGCCCCGCGCACAGTTACGTCTGACTTTGCACATTTTTTTTTTTAAACGCTGATCCAGCTCGCCTCGGTCACCCCATCGTATCGTAATCCGAGAAATTTTTTCACTCCTTTTTTTTTCACCTCGCTTCTACGACATATGTTAACTCAGCTTCAAGTAAATAAGAGCTGATTTAGATATAAATGTTTGCCATGCTTACAAAGTCATTTCTTTTCTCTTACAAAAACGAAGGTCGCCTTTGTATCCTTTCTTTTTAATCTTCCAAAGTAGCGAAGACTCGTCAACTCAAATAATCTTTACACCGATGTAAAGAATGAATATGTATTTAAAAAAAAAAAAAAAAAAAAAATCGGCTAGAGAAAAATTAGGGTTTCGCAATCTACACAGATATATAAAACAATAAGACACCTATTCGACTCTGGAATAAATCCTCTGAGAACCAACGCCAATACAGCTCGATAAAAAGGAGCTTAAACATAATTAAAACTACTCGTGAAATGAAACGGAAAAACAGCAAAGTCATGTAAGCTGAAATTTTGTCATAAAAAGTCTACACATGTGCGGATGGTAATATAATTGAAAGAATATAAATTAATTTTTTCCTCGATAATAATGGGCGAGCAGAGATTTCATTCCGCTGAAATTAATTTGTTACCGACTTTTGGATTATGGGACCGGTTCAATGAATAAATTATATCGTCTCATGAATGTATTCTACAAAAGAGTCGTCGAAGAACCGAGACTGAGAGTGCGATTGCAAGAGAAAATAGTCACGTATGCTTCAAGAACAAAGCACACCCAAAACGACTTCTCATACATACTCTCATGAATATTTTCTTTTACTAATCTAAACTGCATCGATAGTTATCGATAGGCGACACGCCCTCTTTATTCTCACTTCATACGTACACACACATACTGCTCAATAATATGACTAATATTCTCTTATTGTAAAAGGATTATTTTTGCCATATTCCAACACCGACCGAGTCTTAAATATGCTCACAGTGCCATGCCGATTATTCAATAATACGGCTAAGTGAGTCCCCACTGTCTCTCAGAGGGAATTGGGCAGTCTGTGTGAGCATGAAAAAAAATACACGCTTGCCGTTGTTTATACGAAACAAAGTTGGGAGAAACTCGTGAGACACTCCTTCCGTCCTCGTCGCGACTCGCTCGACCCCCAATGCTCGACTGATGCACACATTTTATGTATACATGGGCGTATTAGCATCGCGAGTTTCGCGCTCGTGTTTAAAAAGAATTCTCGTGACTCGGTAACAAGTCGTGCGACCGAGCTGCTATAAGAGCTTCCTCGGGGTGTCGACCCATCAGTCGACCGCACGTGCTGCACCGTGACAAAAAATAAAAATAACAAAAAGCGTAATCGTTTCCGAAACCGGAGAACACACCGTCGAAGCATATAAAATACCGACCATTCGACGCTAATTAAAAGTGCCCGGACATCGCTCGCGATAAGAAATATCGAACACACTCGCCAGCGAAAGAAAAAAAATTCGTTGAAAATTCAGTTTAGATAGGAAAAAAAAAACATTTTTAAGGACGAAAGTGTTCAGCGAAAACTGTTGAATTCTGCATCGTAAATACCGATTCGAAGAGCTTCGATGCCTTACTTGAGAAGATCGGTAAGCTGGTGTTTTAACAGTCGCGACAAAAAAATATCCAGTTCACTGCGAAATAAAAAACACAAATGTATTTATTTGTTACAGTCCGAAGAGTGGAACAGCGATGAGCGCGAATTCGAGTTTCGTAGCGGAGAATTAGTTGAGAACCTAGTTCTTATGTAATTCTCTAAATTACGCAAAAAAAAAAAAAAAATTTATCTTGGACGCAAAACGATAATGTTTTAACGTTACTTTAAGAACTTTCTTCACGCCTGCTCATGCGACTTTGATTAATCGTGCCAATATCAAATTAATATAATTTTCGTTAAACATTTTTCAGTCCAAAAATTGGGAAAGATTTTCCAACGATTTTTAGCAAAAAAAAAGTTTGTCGTTCCTCAATTTTTTCTCTCCCAGTGTAAAGAAAAAAAAATTCAACAGAAAAATGTTAAAAACGGATTTTGGAAGAAAAAAAATGTTCCTGGCTCGAGGATTCGAAAATCATTTCCTTGACTAATGTTTCGATTGTTAACATTTCGATTTATTACTTAGTCCAACATTGTCGGAACAAGTGTCCGGCTGCTTGAGATATCGTCATCGATATGTAAAAAAGAACAACGTTCGAACCATTATAGTTCTTTTTCCACTCACGAAAGTGCATACGGACAAGTTTTATGTTAAGAGCCAAGCGACCGCCCCCTCGATTATACTTTTTAATGAATCTCACGGTTGGAAAGTGCGCTCCGACGATTGGCAAAGAAATCTCGAACGATACAAGGTCCGAAGGCCTTCTTATCGGCACGAAAGAGTTATATTTGTAATGTGAATTATACGACGAGCGAGGACACGAGATTTCATTGCTATATTTTATAGACCGTTGTCAATGCGCTGGATTTATATTGAGAGAGTTACGTTGCTTCTTTTGGGTCACGGCTCTATGGTCGGCCACGAGAACGAGGTTCTCCGTGCCAACGCACCTATTAATTCATAACACATACCTCGTCGAACAATCAAACCCGAAGAATTAAAAAATATTCGCTAATCATTCTCCGTTACCCGTAGAATATTTTAAAACAAAAATATCTTGCATGGTGTTGGACAAGTCCATTGACACCCCAAAAAACTTTATGTACATAGTTGTCCTTTGAAAAAAAAAAAAAAAAAAATCAGACAAACATTAGAACCACTTTTCAACTCTATTGCCGAGTACATTCAGTTTTTGAAATTAACTTTGACGATAAGTAATTCATTTTAAATTACAACCATGATAGAACTTTGGAAGACCTAAAACCGTAGCTATAGAAAAGCTATTGAAGAATAAAAATGATATTTGGCCCCCGTGTGCGTCAATTAGCGTTAACTAGTCCGATCGTTTTACTCTCGTACTGTCCTCATCGGTTCGCTCCTAAATGTAACCAACTTTAATTGAATGATGAGCTCTCGTTTCACCCGGGGTCTCATGCAAATGAGCGACGTGAAACCGATCGACCCAACTTATATACACATATATATACGACACGCAGAAGGGTACACAAGGATCGTTGGCCAATTACGTCGTTTATGTCAAATTTATTCGTGAGGCCCTCGTCGTTTTCGTGTAATTATATACGTAGCCTTGGTAATGGGAAATGATCGCTTGGTTCACAATGACGCAAGAAAGGTCCTTTGACCGCTGGCGATTCGGTGTAAAAGGTTCGAAAATTGGTGGGTGTTTGTTAATTTATGGAATTTATCTTTTGCAGGGTCTCAATGGCCGATTACTCTTCGCTATCGCAGCAGCTGCGCTCGGATCCTCCTTCCAGCATGGTTACAATACTGGTGTTGTCAACGCGCCACAAAAGGTAACATTTTTTTCGATATGGATGTACGTTGTCATGTTTTTCAGCTCATTTCCTTGGATTCTATGGTGCATAGAACATATAAATTAATTCCATGTATGATGGAATAATGGATTTTCCAAATCCATTCTATAGGGAACACTGGAGAGGTAGAATTAGATTCGGAACATTCAGAACAAATTTATAAGGCGGGTGGAGTAAGGCCCTTAAAATAGTGGCCAAGCCCTTCATTTTTCGCAATAAATGAGACAACACATCTTTGATTTCATGTATTCGGACCAATTGAATTTTGATATCTTCTCTTCTAACGATATTTTTTTAAAATTCAAAACAGCTCATCGAGGAATGGATCACCAACTTGAAGGAGAACAGAACTGGGACTTTACCAAGCCAGAGTGAAGTGACGATGATCTGGTCCATGGCCGTGGCAATATTCTGCGTAGGCGGTATGATCGGTGGCTCGTTGGTGGGCACAGTGGCGGACATGTTCGGCCGGAAGGGTGGCCTCCTCCTCATAAACATTCTCGTGGTTCTGACGGTCATCTTTGAAGGTTTCTCGAAAATGGCCAGCAGCTACGAAATGATAATAATCGGTAGATTCCTCATCGGCATAAACGCCGGATTTAACGCCGGTTTAGCACCGATGTATCTGGCGGAAATATCTCCGATTCATCTTAGAGGAGCAGTCGGAACGGTCTATCAACTCGTCATCACGATATCAATTCTGATCGCTCAGATACTCGGAATGCAGCAGATATTAGGTACGGCCGAACAGTGGCCACTTCTTCTCTGTCTCACGATTGTGCCGGCGATATTTCAAGTCTGCACCCTACCGCTGTGTCCTGAGAGTCCGAAATATTTGCTCCTTGGAAAAGGCAAGGACATGGAGGCTCAGCGCGCCCTCTCATGGCTCAGATGCACAACCGGCGTTCACGACGAGATGGAAGAGATGAGAGCCGAGTACGAATCGGTCAAACTCATTCCTCGTGTAACTCTCCGCGAATTGTTCTTCAATCCTACACTCAGAATTCCACTGATAATCGCTATAATGGTAATGTTCGCTCAACAATTCTCCGGTATCAACGCGGTCATGTTCTTCTCGACGAAGATCTTCAAGATGGCGAGTCTCGACGAGAGCGCGGCCCAATCGGCGAGTCTGGGAGTCGGAGCGATGAACGTCGTTATGACACTCGTTTCGCTCATTCTCGTTGAGAAGGCCGGAAGAAAAACTCTACTGCTCTTTGGATTTTCTGGAATGTTTGTCGTCACCTCTATGCTCGCCGTCTGTCTCGTGTTCGCTGTAAGTACATGAAATTTTTTATTACATTTTTTTTTCACTTATTTTTCATATAGTAATGGGATTTTTTTTTTAATTTTCAGGACACCTCAAGTGTAGCTGCGTATTTCTCGATTATTCTCGTGATCCTGTTCGTCGTATTCTTTGCAACCGGACCGGGAAGTATTCCATGGTTTTTGGTGTCCGAGCTGTTCAACCAATCGGCCCGACCGGCGGCCACTTCGGTTGCCATCGCGGTGAACTGGTCGGCCAATTTCATCGTCACAATAGCATTCCTACCGCTCCAGGAGGCGCTGGGTGCCTACGTTTTCATCATATTTGCCGGCCTCCAGGCTTTCTTTACATTCTTCATATACAAGAAAGTGCCCGAGACCAAGAACAAGACGATGGAGGAGATAAGCAGCATGTTTAGACAGATATCGTATCAATGAGAAACGTAAGAGGAACGGGATTCCTCTTGTGTTATCACCAAAAATCAATTTCACACAGAGGTGTAATCTTCAAGATTCATTTTTTTCGCAGCTTGACGAATGTCTGGCGGATCTCTCGGATAATCGTATCAGTCTTTTTTCCGCTATCAACAAATCTGTAACAGAGAGAAAAGGAGAGAGAGAGAGCGAGAGAGAAAAAAAATGAGAAAGACTTCGTCAAATTGCGAAACTCTCGAACGAAGCCTGGTTTTTATGTAAAGTTATAAACTTAGTTCCTATTTATTCCCGGCGCGGGCGGTTTACCGACTGCCAGAAACAAAAAACAAACGAATGTTGAGGTAACGAGAGATAGACTCATGGCGAATAGAGGAAGGATTTTTTTATCCGAGTCTTAATTTTTTTTTTTTAATTAACAAATCGATAACTCGACAGTATCAAATACATAAAATAGATTTACAAATATACGTAGGTGTTCGCGATGGATGAAAATTCTACGTGGGATTGAAGGATTTCGACTCTAGTCACGGAAGAACGTTCGTTTTTTGTTTACATCTTTGCTTGCGCGTATCGTTGCTTAAATTCCGTTTTGTTTTGTTTTTTTGTAATTCGCGAGCCAATATTTCTACGAACTATCCGGAGCAATAAGTACCGACAGTTTGGAATTTGCAGGATGTCCAAATCGATATACGTTTTACGTGGAACAAAAATGCGTTAATAGGCGATTCAGAAACGCGCTCTACCAAAGTTCATTTTATGGTTTGAAAAACGAACAACGAAGAATCCTACGAGGAGACAGAATGTTTTTATTGTCGCATAACGCAAACAAACGATAGAAAAACATTTTCAAAGTCTCATGACAGACAGCTTTCGTCATTTTAGCTTAGAGTACAGATGAATAATATTTTACAAAACATCACCGACACATAGATATGTTCACTGTCATAATAATTGTAAATATGAAGATTAAAACATTATAGAGTGCATTGTTGTGCACGATATATATATATATTGTAGTTAGATTTTACGTATGCGTGTAGTTAAAAAATTATGTCTGAAGGGAGAGCAAAAAAATGTGAAAAAAAAATAATAAGGCAGAAGTAAACGTTCCCATGTATTATTTTTATAATCAAGGAAACGATCGTGTGCAACCTGCTGTTCTGTGTATCGATTGATATGTGTCTCAGGAATTCAACGCGATTAATTACACACATATATATATACAAATTTTCTTTGCGGAACATCATATTGTGAATTGTTTTACTTGTTAAGTGAATCAAATACTCATGTATAATACACGTCAAATAAATAGATATAAAATAGTAATAGCATACTGCAAATGCGTGAGTTGTAAAAGTCGGTGGGTTGCCGTGTCGATTCCGTTGAGATAAATATCAATAACGTGAATTGTGCTTTTTTTTTTCGAAGACTATAAACGTGTAACTTTTCGCTTGCTCGAAGATAAATATTTTTCTGTAAAGGTATACAAACAAAGACTGACGAAGAGCACAAATCTCGTCGGTACACGAATCAATGATACGAAAAAGAAAGAAAAAAACAGAACAATATTTTAGGAGGATGAGAATCCTTTTGATTGTCGAAGAAGCGATGTGAGACGAGAGCAAGGAAATAGCGCTACAGCAAATGGCATCCGAATGATTGTACAACGTTACGTTGATTTGTATATGTTTTTTATAGATAACTTATAACTGTCTGAGGTCTATCGAGACGGATTTTAGCATTTAGTTGTAGTGTGTTCTTTTATATTACGATGAAACAAAAAAATACCAGTAATAACTATCGTTGATAACCCGAAAAGATAGATTCTTTGAGCATGTAGCGTTGCGCGACATGCCAATGATAATTCATTGTTATTTCGACCTGATGCACAAAAAAAAAAACTAAATATCCCTTCCCCCGAAGTAGAACATTATTCGTAGATTTTCTGCAATGATATTTGGTACAACAAGAAAACAAAACATTCGTCAAGCATCTGCATGTGCGTTTCGAATAATAACATATTATGTTAGGGTGTTACGAACGAAGTGTTCATAATTTTCAAATTATGGGGAAATATCATATCGTACAAAGTGGAAAGATGGTCCTCGTTCACCCTGCTGTGTACAACTGTAATATGTTGCGATATACGTATTTTTTGATGCTAATATATATATATATATATATACCTGTTGTCCAAATAAAGAGCATTAATCTAACCGTTAATCGGTCAAAGTATTTTCATAAGCTTTCTTTCCGTCGATAAACAATAACTGCCGCCATGTTGTTCGCATGGCGGGAACTGGTGATTTCAAATTTCAGAACCGAACCGTTTTCATCCTGCGAGAAAGACGATATCGACAGAGTCGCTGAAATAGAAATCTCTCGAGAAATCGTCGAGAGCTTAACGATCAATTATTTTTATTGCCGTTTTTTGTCTAGTCTTTAAAATGTTTATTTCGTTTGTCGTAAACGATGCGCGCATGCTCGAAAGATGTCGCGCTCGATTTCGCGATGCCCGCATAGCTAGCCAGAAATATTGTAAATATAATCGTATGTTCTCATCAAAACCGATAAATACGAATGTCGCATCACCCGGAAAGGTTCGGCTTTATCTGTGAAAATTGATCTGCACCTGTGTCGTGCGTGTCAGATGTCGTCGAGCGTCCGGAAAGAAAAGCGAAATACGCGCCTACACATTCGCGCGTCATTTCACTCTACTCAGTTGTGTCACGTGTCCACGATATAAAATGGCGGGAAACGTCGCAGTAGTCTCGCGAGAATATTTCCATTGGGAATCGTCAGATGTCGCTCCGATCGCAATGCCGAACGCGGCTCCGCATCGGTCCGTCAGTAAACACGCTCGTGCCGAACGAAAGGGTACAAAACTGAGAACTGAGAAAGTAAACGCATAGAAGCCAACATATACACACACAGCCTGCCCCGCTGTATAATTCGCGAACGCGTCGTGCCCGAAGTTCGCGTTGGCGAAGGAATTCGAGTACTCGCACTATTATCATTTCCGGTCGCAGTACGGAGAGGGTTGTCAGTTAACCGTACGAGGGTGAGGGAACTTCGCGATTACGAGGCGTCCACAGATAAGGATTGACGGGGGGGCTGGAGGGGGGAGGGGGAGGGGAGAAGAGAAATAAAAAAATAAATAAAATAAAAATATAAAAATCAACTGGGGTGGCGGAGCAAAAACGCTTGATGTACGTGAGTCGGGCGCGTGGTACGCTCGACGCGGCCACAAATGATCGCTGGAGCCGCGACGGCGCCACGGTGGGAAGATGTCAAACGCCTCGCCGTCGCGACTCGTGAATGGTGATAAGAACAACATAAACGTATCTGCCAGTAGCGTTATCGGTGTAGTGGGCCTGGATTATCGTGATTTGTTGACGGACGACGAAACAACTGGGAGAAATCGTGTCTCGCGGGATTTACGCTCGAGCGGTATCGTGTCTGCGTCGGATTATCGGGAGGTTGTATTAACGTCGGTGGCGTGCACGGGGACGCCGGGCGCCGTAGCCAGTGCTACGGTAGCGGCACGCGCCGCTTACAACATGGTAGCGGCGATGAACGAGCACCTGTCGTCCTCGTCGACGACCAACAGCGCCCGAACTAGCGCCGTGCAAAATCACGAATATCAAAGCGGCGGCGGCGGCGGCGGCGGCAACGAAACGAGCAAAGGTGCAGCCGCCGGAATACTCAGCTTTCCGTGTGACTTCGATCACATGTACGCTAGTATGACCGACGGCGGAACAACTCCGGCCGCTGCGACAGCAACCTCGGCCCTCGGCGTCAGTCCCCTTCGGGGCAACGAGGCCCGGCACAACGACCTCACCGAGGTCAAACATCTCAAAGAACTTTTGCTTCTGCATCTCGATCTCATACAGCAACAGTCGGAGCAGATCGTCACTAAGGACAAACTCCTGGCGGCACTGCGACAGGAGAACGAGACGGTAGGCGAGAGAGATTGGCCATAGAGCCGCATGGTATCTTCTTTCCCTCCCCTTCCCCTTACAGTCTGAGTCCATACGTATCATCGTTTTTAATTTTTACCTGTCGACGACTCCTTTACTTACTAGTTTACGACAACTTTCGGCTACTCGTTACGTCAGTAGAGCTCCCCGGCGACTGTTGTCATTCTCCTAAATAATTGGAAAATTATCGCGAATGTGCAGTCCGACGATTATGCGCGTCTTCCCAGCACTACCGTCAAATCTCACGTCGTCTGTCAAACAACACGCGCAGAGTGGCGCCACTTGTACGATTAACGCGCATGCGCAAAATGGCGAGATTGCTGTGACGTTTGACAAGCGGCGGGAATTTTCGAACGTCGTCTTTGTTTCATCGAGCGACGTTAAAGCAACGATATTTGGAAATCAGATTTTTTTTAGGATACAAATTAGACGGAAAAGTGATGAGAACTTATTTCGATGTTGCAGCTGAAGCTACGCCTCGAGCGCATGGACAGACGAGTCAACTTGCAGAAACTGAGATCGGAGAGCACGGAAAATTCTTTGACGTCCGATCACACCGGGCCTTGTTCGCCGCCGAATTTGAATTCCGTTGGGAGCGTCGCGACGAGCGAACTTCACAAGAACGTTCAGATCGAGGGGGTCGTCACGCCGTACAACGAGAGCTTTAAGATAAGGCTCAACACGAGCGGAGGTATTACGACGGTGAAGCAAGAGACTTCGGATGGTACGAGCAAGATCGAGACAAAGCAAGAGAGCGGCGGCGAATCGCGACTCGACTGGGAGGTTAAGAAGAAGAGACGATCCGATCCGATTCCGTTGAGCACTTCCGGTGGCAAACGAAAGCGCGGCGTTTCGTGCTCGTCGTCGATAAGCAACGACACAACATCGACGATACCGGACGGAAAATCATCGACGAACGAATCGCCGAGAAAGAGCGAGAAGAAGGGAAAAACGTTGCTGAAGAAGGAACCTTGCCTGACGACCGAAGAACATTATTACACGGCAGTCGGCGATCCAAATTATCCTCTGAATCACAAAGTCTCGACACCGATCGACAACAGTAGTTCTCTCGAGGTCCCCAATTGGAGGATCAAAATATACACAAGCTGTTATACGATGGAGGGTACAGAAAATCTCGACGATGAGATATTCAACAAGAGGCACCTGAAGCTGGAGAATGACGAAAGGAGACGGAAACGATGGGATGTACAGAGGATAAGGTAAGGACACGGAATGCATGTAAACGCTTGCGAGAACATTTTTTAGTCTTTATTATTTAGTATCACGTGCCTCGTGGCATGTGGAAATCCATACCATGTGGAATGGAACTTTGGAATTTCAAAATTCCAAACTATGAGAATCGAATTTTTGTGAATATATCATATGGAATGGAATTTCGAAATCGATTTTTTCGAATCGATTTCGAAATCGGTATTTTATATGCTACGACATCTGGTGAGGTTTGGATCGGACAAACATCCAAATACACTGAAATTAAACTATTTTCTAAAATTATTTAGACCTCGACGAATATTCAATTTTATTTTGGCATTTTCAGGGAACAACGCCACATCGAGAAATTAAAGCAGAGACAAGAACGTCAAAATCATCAAGCAACGTGTTACAATACGAATCACACCGGACCTTGTCCTTCCACTACGGAAGAGGAGACAATCACGTCACTGTGGCCGGACGTCGATCAAATCCAGAATCTTCAGGTTGATCCACAGTTACCGGTCTCGGCTTTCGGAGCTCCTATACCCAGTTTTTCTTCCATGTATGTAAAATCGATCGTTTTCCTCTGCAGAGTTTCCGAGCTTTTACTCGTGTCTCAATAGCGTATTCTTTTTCCAGTGAATTCTCCCTGCCTTGGTTGCACACAACGAGGTCAAAAAGTCGTCGTCCCAAAAGATCGACTGGCAGAAGAAAATCTAGAAGATAGACTTTTAAGATGACGGACATCGCGCGTTTTTTTTTAACCACCAATCGTAAAATGATTTTAAACCTTGGCAGTAGAATCGACGAATCATGGTTCTTCTTATTCTCGACTTTTTTTTCTTCTATTTATTATTCTTCTTTTTTAAGAAAAACGAAGCCCCTCTACCACCATGTGCGTTATTCCTGCCGTCTAAACTAGGGCACCAAAGATGTTTTTATGAATTATCTTTTTTTTTCCTCGCCTTTTTTTTTATAAAAAATATTTGATGCATAAAAACGAATAGTAGGCCGTAGTTCGTGATACGCGTGTTGTTACTTTTTCTTGTGTCGGTCGACGTCTTTTCGTCAGGCAGTGGCCCGATAGATGTTTCTTCGATTGACCATATTCATTCGAAACTCGTGATAATTGATGTGTCTACGTGCGCCTATGACATAATTTCTTCCCTACTCCGTTTTACGAATATTCCATGATGATCGTAACGCGAAAAAAAATGATAGATTTTTTTTTTTAATACACTCCAGACATATCATTTGTTTGTAATGTCAAATTTATCCGGATCACTCGAAGGCTATACACGTTAAAATGGACAAAAAAAAACAAATCGATGTCTTGTTTCTTTGTAATCATTGTATAAAATGTGTAGACATCCTAAGGTATGTACTGTAAGACAGTCGGACGAAAAAGTTATTGTATAAAAAATGGTTTTCCGTCTAGAAGTTAGAGTAACGACGATAAAGCCCAAAGCGGCTTTTTAACTACGCGAGAGTATGGATATAACGAACGCGAGGCGACGCTCGCTACGACGACCATTGAATGGATAAATATTAGTTGCGACGTGCGAAATGTATTCGTAAAGTTTCTGTTTTTTCCATATACAAGAAGATTTTCAATGTATAGACAATACGCTTCTATACGTATTTACTAATTGGATAAAATTGTAAAATCCTTCGACGACCGAAGGATCGGTGAGATGAAAAATTTATTAATATTCTTAGATCCACTAACTAGATATGTATATTTTTTATTCATTATACATCACACATACTCAAAACTTACACGCGAATACATCAATTTTTGCTACGGAAGAGAAGAGGGGTAGATCGTTATGACATAACGACCAATATGGATAGATAAAGAAAAAAACGAAAAAAAATATTGGTCCTTTTTCTGTTACTATTTTTAAGCATTATTGTCCGTCGTGGAATCGAAACGTCTGATCGATGAAAGAAAAGAAAAATATTGCGTTGGGAATTTCCTGATAAAAACGAAGAACGATTATCGTCGTCTCGACGATAGGACAGCGCGTCAATTAAATTATATCGAATATAATATATGATCCGACCCCGAACGTCAAGCTACTAAAGAATATGTCGATCGACCGTCCAGTAAAATTATTCAGGACTTTGTGAATCGGTTCTCTAACGAGGTTTAAAGAAAAAATGAGCCTAAAGAGTACAATATTGACGAAATGTAAATAATAAACTTTTAGATTAAAAGCTATTCGCATATTCGTTTTAATTTAATAACAGGGAAGCATAGTAGGTATTGATAAAAAGATAAACATCTCAATATCCCGAAGCCTACGGTCGACTTTATCACTTAGAGTTGGAACGAAAAACTAATAGTCACGAATATTATTTATGACGGAACAATTGCCAAATACAATCTGTGCGTAACCATTTTTTATTAGAACTTTATCGATTTTTGTTCCATGAAGCACGTATCTCACATTTTTGCCAGTTGTTCAATTCCTCGTACAGATATTACAAAAGTTGTTAGACGAAGTAGCTCTCCAAAATTCACTCGACTCGTAGGTATCGTCGATCAAAAATAAAGTATACAGTGGAAAGGAAGATCGTGAATCAAATCAAGTTTTCACACAACAAATCTCAGCCGCAAATATTTACCGTCTATAAATTAAATATATAATTCTAGACAAATATAAGAAATAAAGAAGTATGTATGGATTACAAAAAAAAAAGTAACAAAATAGCCTTGATTATTTCTCGTTAAGCTCCATCAAGCTCGATTATATTTAAATTGCCCCCGGGCGTGTGCCACTTAGTGGAGTGTGAAAAAAATCATACACCGAGACAAAGATTTGTAAAAAAAGAAAGAGCCAAAATGATCAACTACACATGGTTATACACAAATTTACAACGCCGTACACAAAAAACATAAATACTTTAACGGGGAACCCTTGACCCGGTTAGTTACCTCGTTAGGACAATAAATACATGAATAAATATATCAAGTCAACGAACACCCTTGCACATTTGAGATTGCCGTTGAACATTTTTTCGTTTTTTTTTAGGTATTCTCCGACAGGTTTTTTTTTCAGAATAGGTACAAGTTGCGTGCGATAAACTGTTCAAACGATGGAATTCAGTATTGACAATTATAGTCCGGTGCATAAGCAGCAATGATAAATTTAGAAGCATTTCCTGTGAACGATGGACGGTCCCGACTCGTCGTATTCTTGCTTGGATATCCACATCTGTTGGAAAGTACTGAGACTGGCGAGAATAGAGCCGCCGATCCAAACGGAATATTTCCTCTCAGGCGGTGCTATTATCTTTATTTTCATGGTCGAGGGCGCGAGTGCAGTGATCTCCTTTTGCATCCTGTCGGCGATACCCGGATACATGGTCGTGCCACCTGACAGTACCGAGTTGGCGTAGAGATCCTTGCGAATATCGACGTCGCACTTCATTATAGAGTTGTAAGTCGTCTCGTGAATACCGCAGGATTCCATGCCTAAGAAACTGGGTTGGAACATCGCTTCCGGGCAACGGAAGCGCTCATTACCGATCGTAATTACCTGCAATGAACAATAAATGGGTTCGCAATGTTTTTTTTATACACGTCAGACTATAAAAGAATAAAATTTAGTAGTAAATAATATTTTATAAAGTAATAAAAATGCAGTCATAGAGAAACAATTTTCAAAGACCAAATTTAAAAAAATTATTTATCGAATTCAGTCTGAACGTAATTAATAACAGTAAAAGATACTTTTATCAAGTACTGAAACTGCAGTTTCTGCATCATAGCTCACCTGTCCGTCCGGAAGTTCGTAGCTCTTCTCAAGAGCGCTCGACTCCGCTGCCGTTGCCATTTCCTGTTGGAAGTCGAGGGCAACGTAGCAGAGTTTTTCCTTGATATCACGAACAATCTCACGCTCGGCGGTCGTGGTGAAGGAATAGCCTCGCTCTGTTAGGATCTTCATGAGATAGTCCGTAAGATCCCGGCCGGCGAGATCAAGACGCAGAATGGCGTGCGGCAGAGCATATCCTATTTGGAGAAATCGCAGAGTTAACATGTTTCTTTTTTTCATTAAAGTTTACACGGATCGATCAATTTCTATAGTGGGTCAGATAGTACTGGGCTACGAGTCGCGATAACTAAAAAAGGACTTGCATTTCGAACGCTCCATGCTACATCCTTGCTCTACAAACTACTTTCCATTTAGAAACATGACTATCTTGGGCGCGATCGAAACGAGGAATCTTTTTTTTTTTATCTCGAATGCCATTCGTCAGGAAGCAGTGCGATAATTTCAATTCCCTTTTTCGAACTCTAATTTTATTTAGTTTTTTTTTGTTCAGTCGGGATAATCGTGTCTTGAGAGTCATTTTTACTAAACTATTTTATTTACCCTCGTAGATGGGAACCGTATGAGAAACACCGTCTCCGCTATCCAGAACGATACCAGTTGTTCGTCCGGACGCGTAAAGCGAGAGAACTGCTTGTATAGCGACGTACATAGCGGGCGAATTGAACGTTTCGAACATAATTTGCGTCATCTTCTCTCTGTTAGCTTTCGGATTGAGCGGCGCCTCTGTGAGAAGAACCGGATGTTCCTCAGGTGCGATTCTCAGTTCGTTATAAAAAGTGTGATGCCAAATTTTTTCCATATCATCCCAATTCGTCACGATACCGTGCTCGATAGGATATTTCACTGTGAGGACGCCTCTCTTGCTCTGAGCCTCGTCACCGACGTAACTATCTTTCTGGCCCATTCCTACCATTATACCCTGAAATAAGCAAATCAGTGTTCCCGTTACGCTTCGATATTTTACCGTTCATTAAGTTTTTTTCAGTATTTGTATGAAAATGAAATTTTTTAACTCGTCTCAAAAAAAAATCTCTAACTACAATCTTACACAAAATCATTTAATAATATTCCAGTGAGAAATTTAATCTATTAAAAAGTAAAAAATTGGCCGATCGACAATAAATGATTTAACATTTGCGTTCTTAAAATTTTGTTGGCTTACCTGATATCTGGGCCTTCCAACGATGGAGGGGAAGACTGCTCGGGGTGCATCGTCCCCTGCAAATCCGGCTTTGCACATACCCGACCCATTGTCAACAACCAGAGCGGCCACATCATCGTCGCACATCTTAACTCACTAAACAGGAAAATACAAAACGATCAGTTAAAACACGATAATTATACTAAACGCGATTTAAAAAAATTGAAATATTGAAAAAAAAAAACGTACGAATTGTTTAAAACCTTTCAACTTTCGATATCCAATTGACTAGACTTTACACTGTCCTTGTAGCTGCTCGGTTCCTCGAGAAGTGTGCCACTAAGCCAAGAGTGTGGCTTTATATCAACTCCCCTCTTCTCGCTCGGCTAAAACGTTCTTGAGCATATATGGTCAGAGGTTTTGCACACACATGCTCCAAATAACGCCTCTGAGACTTTTATCCATTTTTCAACAATTGCAATTGCACTCGAACGAGGTATTAATTAGAAAGACGAATGTACGTGATTTTTGTTTAACGATCAGAGAAACACGTCTCTTTCCCTGGAATGGCTTTCTTCGCATTCCAATTACTGTCCATCCATCGCTCACGTGCTCATTTGTATTTAAATCGTATTTTTCATTTTCACGGCATTCGCGATAATTGTACTTTTTTTCTTGTTGCAAAAACATCGACCGGTGAAAGAGATGCTTTGAAAAAAAAAAATGTTCTATATTTCTCGGTTGCCTCCAAGGCAATTAACCGGACGAGCACAGGATCTATGAAGTGAATGAAGTTAACGATAACCAGAGCATGTAAACCATTTTTCTTCTCTCGTCTGCGCAGGAGGGGCACCCGAGAAATTACTCCGCAATTCAGTTCACCGGCGAGTGTGCGTTTCATTTACATTTATAACTGCGCCTTCCAAACTTCCGCTATTCCGGAGTTCCATAACAATTTAGGAAGAGTCGTAGAATGGGAGGCTCTATTGGTCAACTCGAGGGAAAAATAGCCTCCCACAAATTACAACCATAAGTCGATCTCCATAGAAAAAAAAACCCAATTTGAAGTAACGTCCACCTGCAATGAGAAAAAAAAAGTTACAAATATTTTTCACTGTTCGAAGTTTGCTTGAAATAAAAATTCAATTCGCGTACCTGAATTTCCATTTCTGCCGAAATAACTGTGCACGATGTTCCATGTCGATATGACTTTGACCTTGTTTCTTCTCCAGAGTGCATCATCGATACGGGCTGTGACATTGTACAAATTTCATGGCGAACCACTACCCTGATTAACGATCACGGCCGCGCACACCGAACCAAAACGGTGTTCTGATAAAACCGTGAATTCCATAAAAGGACGAAAATCTTGAAGCGAGCCAACAGTGGACCGTCGTTATTGACCTTTCACCTGTTAAGGTAAAAGTATCTGGCAATCCTGAATAATTAAGCTCCTCACGTCGATCTTTAAACCGATTTATTCCTATTTCGTCGCGATCGTCATAATTTCAAAGTTATAATTCGGTCGAACTTTTCCCACGATCTTTTGACCATGAAAAACAGCTCAAGGTCTATAAAGCGATAATTCAGTGGTTAATTCGATGAGGCGATTAATTATCGAAAAAAAGCGTTTAACGATCGATAAGAGAAAAAACTGGGAGGCAAGACAAGTGCGACTCATCAACCAGAACCCATAACGTCTCGTACTTCATCGCGAGTCCGTGCTGAATGTTGCCTCCTGGAGCAACAAGTTGTTCGCGCATCGTACTCAACCAGTCACGGCGATCAACGTTCCGTAGACTGACCGCGAGCCAGAATAATCGTTATAATCGCTGTATTACATGCGTTAATTAAACTCTAGCTAATTGTATTAATTAGGCTGTAAAGTGGTGCCTACTCCACTTATCCCTGGAATTTTCGCCGATTCTTTGCTTTTGCCACACGACACTAAAATATCGATGAGGTGAGAAACGATTAAAAAAAATTAAATCAACTCTAGTAGGTGAAAACGACTTTTGTAACTTAAGCTCAAAAAGGATAAGGCAGGTCGATGAATTGACCATCGGGTGAACGGATCTATGAACGAATATATTCGAGCTATCTTCATTCATCAGCGCGCTCAACCTAGCATAGACCTTGCGTTTAACGAATCAATTTTTTTTTTTTATTAATCCTATTTGTCCCACAAACCAATCTCCTTCATTCTTGTCTGAAAATACTTTTCGAGGGCATTGGCACACCTATAATACTCGGTGTCGGGACTATTGTACAAACGACAGTTCGTGAATATACGTGTCATATCGGCAATAAATAATCTACGCGTTACGTAATATCGGGCTTTCAATCGGTCGCTCATTGTCTTCAGATCTGCAGAAAAAAATAAATAAATTTTTAGATCACACAGATGAATCGTAGAGAAGTTACAAATGCGTTACCTTACAGACATCTGCACAAGACTAAATTTCATTAAGTTATAACGACTCGCATCGCGCGGACTTTAGTCGGCCGAGTTCACTTAAAGAGTGAATCCTACATACGAAGAATTTTTTGAACTTTTGTCTTCCTAAAGAAGTCCTTGGACAGAGATTTGCCATAGGCAAAATTTAATATCAAGCAGATATCTTCAGGTTCGTATAAACAATTTTTGATCGAAGCAAGCTATTGACAACGAAGAAATATTAATAGCAAAACTCACCCATAGGATATTTGATGTGATCGTAATAATCGGGTACGTCATTTTTGTCGACGGGTTTGAGAAAAGGCCAGGCTGTACTGTGATTCTTGACGCTGTTCAAGACATTCTTCAAAGCGTTATAAAGCGAGTCGGTGATATCGAGGCAAGCCTCCATGGGTTCGGGGCCTTGGGTGCCTTTGGCTACACCGCGCGTCCTCGTTTGCGCGTAGCTCTTCCATCCGGTCTCGCGTATACCCGGAATCGATTCGACCGGTATGCCGCGAACTCCCTCCTTGAAGCACGTGAGTCCTGGATGAACCTTCTGTATCTCTTGCTGCCTCTGTTGTATCAATTTTTTGATAATCTCCTTTTGCTTCCGTATTACCGCCGTAAATTCGGTATAAACGATCTTTGCGTTGAGCTCGCAGTGCATCAGCGTGGCTCCCTCATAGTCCTTGATGTAGCCCTGGTACATCGTCCGCGGCAATTTAATATCCTTGCTGAAGCCTTGCTTCTTGAAGTAACCGATCGCGTACTCGTCGGCGAAAGTCAAAAAATGTAGTATA
Organism: Listrodromus nycthemerus; assembly: GCA_963978505.1. Lineage (NCBI taxonomy): Eukaryota > Metazoa > Arthropoda > Insecta > Hymenoptera > Ichneumonidae > Listrodromus > Listrodromus nycthemerus. The sequence goes on along the minus strand of OZ021682.1, from coordinate 19,159,902 downwards.
TTGTTTTTAATGTGATAATCCTTGAGCATATTCATTAGATGGGTGCCGTAACCTTTGACCTGCTCTTGACTGGTGACGGCGCAAAAAACGATTTCCGTGAAGCCCTGAGTGGCAAACATTCTGAAGCAAATACCACCGATCGGTCTGCCGTCTTTGATCAGCGCGAGAGTCTTGTGCTTCGGATCGAAAACGAGCTGCGAAATGTACTCTTTGGGCATTCTCGGCAATTGGTGACTGAAAACATTGTGAAGACCGATGAGCCAGAGCATCGTTTGCTTGGACACCGGTTGGGTGAGACTGTTACCGATAACGTGAAACTCGATGATCTTTCGACTCTCCTCGAGCTTCGCGGTTTCGTCCCGCGGAACGTTAGGAGGAAAAACAGCGTCCGGGCCGCACATGTAGTTAGGGTCGTTTATGGTAGCGACAATCTCGGCGACTGTCTCCTCCGGCAGATCCTCGAAGGCTTCCTCGTTTCGTCGTCGCTTCGTGTCCGACTTTCCCTCGGCGTGCGAACGCTTTTCGTGAATCTTCTTTATACCCGGACTGATGTTTATCGTCGTGAAATTGTCTTTGTCGTTGAGCGGCACAGTGACCTTTTCGAATTCGCCGGTGGGACGTCTCGTCAGGTTTCCCTTGGACTCGAGAGCCACCTGCAAGTGGGGCGGTGGCACTTGTTTGAATTCCGGGTCCCAAATTGGCGAATTATCCGAGTATATTTCGACCTCGAGCATCGACAGGAATTTTGGAAAATGGGTCAGTACTAAAACCCGCTTTTCTGGCGACATTCTGTCGCGCTCGCCGTGACACTTGTCCATGAGTTGTCTGCAGACCGACTTGAACACGGCCTGGAGCATTGTTCTACCGAAGACAAGGGTCGTATCGTAGTGTGGGAGTGAGTCGCAGAATGCCGGCACGTGGCAGAAGACTAGCCAGCGCGTATAGTTTATCTTGTAGGCCGGCGCCTCGTCGGCGTTCACCGTTGTGCGACGAGCGCTCGGGGTCTCGAAGTTCCAATGGTTCAAACAGTGAAGAAACATCTTCGCAAGATCGTACATCGCTTGCCACTCGCGCTGCGACAAGTGACCGAATTTGTAGAGCACGAAGTTCGTGATGGCCTTTGCGATACTGGGACGCTCGAAGGGCGGCTGGCCCAAAGGACCCTCGATCGTTGGTTTCGTCATTGAAAGGATGCATTTCCTCAAGAGCTTGAAGAGATAGTAGTAAACTTTTTTCGTATCGGAATCCTCCTCGCGATGCATTCCCATGAATATATTGTCTACGTCGACGACCATTCCGAGAAGCTTGTTTATCTCGTCGTCGGACTGCGTCGGCAGATGCGTTATGTGATTCTCGAGCACATGAGTGCAGCTCCGACAGGGGTCGAAGAAATTCGTCACCGGTAATTGCATGTCGTTCTTCGGTGACTTCGTCAGCGGTTGACTGTTCTTCCAACCATTGCATTTACAATCCTCGACCTGGCACGCGCTGTAGTTTGCGAGCTTCAACAATTTTTTTAGTTGCGGCCAGTTGAAGACCTGTTGCTTGCGTTGCTGTATACGCTGGAGATTGTTCTGGCGACTGGCCTGGTCGGACGACCGTGGCGAATTCGATTCCATACTGTTCGGAATACTCTGCGAGGTGCTCGTCACCGACTGACCCGCGTCCTCCGCCGTTGCTGCCATCCCGCGACTCATTTCGTCGGCTGACATCGCAGATTTCTTTTTTTATTCAATTGGAGCCAGTTTCAGTCTATGCCTTTTGGTTTGTCTATCGCTTCTCTTACGGGCTTGCAATGTAATTCTAACATTGCGCCTCTGTATCACCACATCGTTTCTGGCTTTCCTGAAAATAGATTAATTTAAGAAAAATAAAAATAAAACGTTTCATTTTAAACACTCATTTGTATAATTTTTTTTTCCTTTAGTTCCAATAAAATGAAATAATACCAAAATTGAATTTATTCTACAAACATCATGAGGTTTTTCTTTTTATGTTTAGCCATCTCAGTATGCTATGAAATAATCAATTAACTTTCTAAATTATGTATAAAAATTTGTTCTAAAAAAATCTGCCCAAATATGTTGCGCAGTTACTGTATATTTTGAATTAATATTATTTTTTGAAAAAACAGTAATAAATCGTTTAAATCATTAGGATTTCTCTCATGAAGGATAAGCGTGGGTTTTCACCTGCTGGTTAACACAAGACAATGATTTTCTGTTGACATTCCCAGTTCCAAATAGTTCAACAACAGGGTGAAACTTATCGGTCGGAAGCGACAAGTTCCACTTTTGAACCTCCGTTACTTGTTCTATGTAAGCTATTTGCCTCAAATGTAAACTGTTATTCTTAATCGTACATTCATTTATACTAATTTCTGTAACAAGCTATCCTTACTAGTGTCTTCCCTGTGATTGAACATCAAAAACGACGTTTGTGTTACAACAGTAGCTTTGTCGCCATCCCTGGATGAATGGATCAGTTCTGAAAAAAAAAACAACAGTGTGATTTCTCAGGAATTATATAATAATCACAAATAATATGACGCTGTGGGGATTTTTTGAACGTACCGTAATGTTTTTCACCGAAATATGTGCAGATCCAAAACAATTTTCGCGTCACAACGGCAACTTCATCGTAGTTGAGAAATAGTTTACGGTAGTCCTAAAAAAAAAAAAAAATTAATTATCAACATTATTTATCTACGTTGAAGCTTATCGAGTGGGAGGGCCGCTGTCGTGTAAATACCTTGGAGAATAGCATCGAACAGCATCGTCAACGTACATCAGTTGTAAATTCGCGATAGCGCCATTTTATTTTGGGCTCTCTTATATGTGCATCGAAGTTCATAGAAATTCCGTCATTTCTGTCGTAGTCGTGATTATCGCTGCTCGAGTCATTCGTGATTTCAATTTTCATTGATTCCGATCTGCCGAGGAAAAACAAGGTAAAACTATTGCCTTTTTTATATCTGCGCGTAAATAATACATCGAAAGGGTTTTTTCGTATTTTCACATTTGCTCCATTCTTCTCGCGTTTAATAAGATTCTTCACAGTCGGACTGCACATTGGGACGCAGGTTATGCTCGAATTCTTGTGCTTTGAACGTTATATCGACCCCCCTTTACCATATTGCTCAGTATTGGAACGTCGATTTATTTAATTGTTTTTTCTTGATCATATTCTTTACGAACTTCACATTCGAACGCTCGGTAATCTTAAACGTTGTTAAACTAAATTAAAAATATTAAGGGTACAGAGTTTTACTTCATGAAACCATTGCTTGTGTTGCACAATGATTGCAATATATTTATAGTTCTGTCTTGTCTTTTGAAACCTCGAAATTTCACGGCTTCGACCCATCCGCTGACCGAGAAAGGGCGATGGTTTGTTTGTAAGCAAATATTTTTTGTTGAACATTCGTATTTTTTGAGGAATAATTTAAAGGGGAGATTTGCATTAAATGTTTGTGAAATTAGAGCTGATTTCTGCAGTCTGAAGACTATGAATATCTTTTATCTACCTGAAACCACGGGAAATAAAATTATTTAAAAGAATGGTTGGATGGCTCGCAATGTGTAGAGCGTTTCAGAGATTCATAGCTGAACCGTTGTTTACTCCTAGGAAGTCATGTCTCTACTGCCATAAACTGTAGTGTTAAAGAAATTTAATGTTGGAGTTTGGAATATTTCAAAGAAACAAGAGCTTGAACATCACGGATATCCCGAAAATATTCCTTACAAACTTTGACTGTGATGAAAGCTATGTTTTAAAAAAGGTTCGGTCATTGAATGAAACCTGGCCAGAAATATCTATGTTTTTTTACATTAGTAACACTGTATTGACAAAAAAATCTGTAAGATTATTTAAAAAAATGATCAAAGTTTATTGTTGAAAATTGAATAATATCTGCACACTCGTTGAACTCTTCCAGAAGTTTCCTGTATTCCATCAGTTTCTCTTATGGTGACAAATTTTGAGATTTTCAATATTGGTACAGGAATAACAAAACTATGGATTATAGAATTCAGACAGTAGATTACAGATCATCATACTATTGATAATATAATTACAGAAAACTGTGAAATCAAGAAAAAAATGTAGTTTTAGTTTTGTTTTTCTGTTAATCGATTATCAAAGACTTTCCTTGATTTTTGAAAAGTATTTGTTGTTACTGAAAATTGATAATTATTCCAAAATCATTATTTATTGTTGTGAAGTTTTGGTTTACACTCCTTCCAACACTTACAGTATTAAGAAATTTTTATTCGTTTAACAGGTTAAATAATCAGGAGGCTGTAAAAAAATAACCAGTGCAGCTGATAGCAATTTCTCCCACCAGGCCATCATGGCCACCTGGGACGGATCTGACCAGGCGGGTCCATCCGATGATCCAAACTTCTACCTCTTCGCACACGCGAATAATGCGGCTGTGAATCACCGAACCTGGGACTATTATTCCACAGCTGGGAATGGGGCATACCCGCATGGTTCGATGGGCATCTATGCTCAAAACAATCTTCCCAACACCGCTGCAACACAAGGATATCAAAGTGCCACCTATCAGGATTCTCTCTTTACTCCAGTCCACGACAATGCTCCTGCAATTGTGAACGACAGACCCTGCTTCTTCGAGAACAACCGACAATTGCAAAAACTTCCATCATTCAATTCGAGATATTCGGGTCACAAGCAAGAGAATGACTTGACCAAACAGTCGAATTTGCATGCCGGTGCGAGTGAGTTCGTGCCGACAGGAGGGATGAATAAATTACATAACAGCCCGTCCGTTCCTGCGTACAACAAAACGGATGGTCCGTACAATGGTTTTCCTTCGAACAGTTCTCAGTCAACTTCTCATATATTCTTTAGTGACAATAGAAATCGTACTAGTGACAGACGTTACGATAATACGAAGAACCGTAATTCTAACAGAGGTTTGTACAGAAGAGAACGTGTTCGTAACGACAACATCGTGCAGGCTAACGATTCATCTATGACAGATCAGGATGCCTTACCGGGTAACGTACAACAATCTGAGGATTATTCGTACAGAGCTGGTCTCAAGGGTCAAAGACCCGGGAATCAAGGCAGATTTCGAGTCGATCGATATCCAAATACTCGTCGGCGACATCAGAACGACCAACCTCTTTCGGAGAGACGAAAAATGCCGGTCGATATGTCGCAAAACCTTGTCGAAGTACCGAGGGACAATGCAACAGGCAATCACGAGCCTAAGGAAAATACAAATCAGACCTCTTACAACAACAAAGGGAAGTGGTTGAGATTCGAAAAGAGAGGTCATGAAAGATACGGGGCTAATCGTCAGCAGACCGAGAAATCGTATGCAGGCCCTAACGATTACGAAGAACAGCAGAGTCTCTTTGAGTTTCAGACTCCGGGAAATTCGTTGTCGGCGCCTAGAAAGGAGAACACTCACAGTCGCGAGAGCGATAGAAACCTGTACAGAAATGAAAGGGGACAAGCCAAGCCGCGGGATAGTTCGGTAAATTTCGATGGTAGCGGACATTCTTATTATAATTATGAAAGACAGGGCGATAGTTACGAGAGATCCAGAGACGATAGAAAAAAATCGAGAGATCCGCGGGACGACGATTCGCAAAATTGGAGGCAGAAGGATAAAATACTTATCAAAGGAGGAATGCAGAAGAAGAATATCAAGAAGATCGAATTCGGTAAATGATCAGATCTATTCAACATGATATATTTTTTTTAATGCTCGAATATTACGAACATATTTTAATTCGGCATTAATGTTCTTTCCCGAAACGTAATTTTCATTAATTCTATTCAATTATATAAAATCATTCAAATTTTTCCTTTTTGCAACGACAAGCAATCGATTGCTCACTTTTGTTGAAGTGATAAAATTAAATATGATTTCAATTTTATGCAGACGACGACGCCAGCCAGAGGGAGCGATTAACTGAGCTATTGAACCAGGGCCAATTGGAGTGTCTCATTTGTTGCGACTACATAAGGCAAAACGATCCGGTTTGGTCCTGCAATAACTGCTATCACGTGCTTCATTTGAAATGCTTGAAGAAGTGGGCGCATTCGTCACAGGGTGGTAAGTGGAGGCTTCCTTTTCCCACATTCGTAATTGCGGTGACCATTGCAGAGAATCGTGCCATTTAGAAATTTATTGATTTTTGCAATTTGCAGAAAACGGTTGGCGTTGCCCAGCCTGCCAAAACGTAAGTCTCATGATTCCCGAAATTTACTATTGCTTCTGCGGCAAAGCTCGTAATCCCGAGTGGAATCGTCGTGACGTGGCTCACTCGTGCGGTGAAATTTGTGGTCGTTTGAGAGCGAAGAACAACTGTGTGCACAAGTGTACGCTGCTCTGCCATCCTGGCTCGTGTCCCGAATGCATCGCCATGGTCACAAGGCACTGCGGATGCGGCAAGACTTCGCAGAGCCTCAAGTGCAGCACATCAACGTTGGTCGTTTGCGAGGCCATATGCGAGAAGACAATTAATTGCAAAATGCACACATGCGAAAAAACATGTCATCACGGAGACTGCGGGCCTTGCGAAAAAACCTTGCATCAAGGTAGATTAATTATATTGGAATTTAAGGTTGAAACCTCGTTGACCGTGGCCCTTTTAGGAATTGTATAATATGTAAACACGCAATAAATTAAATTTTCTCTTTCACGCAGATTGTTACTGCGGCAAACACGAGCGCGACGTGACTTGTACCGCGAATGTACCGGCGACATACAGCTGCGAGGAAATTTGCGACAAATTTCTCGAATGTGGCAATCATCGATGCAAAGAATTGTGTCATCCGGGTAACTGCGGCGCTTGCACTTTGCAGCCGGCCATGGTAACGCATTGCTGCTGCGGCCAAACTCCTCTGACCGTTAAGAGGGAAAGTTGTCTCGATCCTACGCCGACATGCGAGAAAATTTGTTCGAAGAGATTAAAGTGCGGTCAGCCGAGTGAGTATACACCGCTCGAAAAATCTCTGATTAAAAAAGAAAACTTATGAGATATCAATGTATGTCTGGGTTTATTTCGATTTACAGGCGATCCGCACACTTGCAAATTCAACTGTCATCCCGACGACTGTCCAGAATGCGAACTGACCACGAAAGTTCGTTGTCGCTGTGGCAACATGGATCGAGAGATTGCTTGCAAGGAACTTCGAACCAAGGCCGACGACGCGCGATGCGAAAAAAAATGCACGAAAAAACGATCATGCGGAAAGCATAAATGCAATCAGCCTTGTTGCATCGATATCGAGCACATATGCCCGATGCCGTGTTCGAAGACCCTTAATTGTGGTAGACACAGGTGTCAGCTTTATTGTCACAAGGGTATGCAAAAGATAATTATTTTTAATAATACTTCCTTACGTGCAATGTGTGGAAAAGTCGATTATTAATGACCAATAATCATCATTGACCTGTTCGCTCTATTTCCAGGAAGATGCCAGCCTTGTCAGCAGATGAGTTTTGATGAGTTGCACTGCGAGTGCGGAACATCCGTAATTTATCCACCGGTTCCTTGCGGCACTAGGAGACCCACTTGTAGTCGCCCCTGCACTCGTCAGCACTCCTGCGGACACGAGGTTATTCACAACTGCCACAGCGACCCGACCTGCCCGCCATGCACAGTACTCACCCAGAGATGGTGTTACGGCAAACATGAGCTCAGAAAAGCTGTGCCCTGTCACGTCAACGAAATATCTTGCGGCCTGCCATGCAACAAACCTATTTTGTGCGGAAGACACAAGTGTATTACACTTTGCCATCCTGGGGCATGCGAGAAATCGGGTCAAGCTTGCGTTCAGCCGTGCACTGTGCCGCGAGATATCTGTGGTCATATCTGCGCCGCTCCGTGCCACGAGGGCAAGTGTCCTGATCTACCCTGCAAAGAAACAGTCAAGGCATGTGTCCGACACCAGTTTCGTTATTTTTTAGCATTCCGAAATAAATAGCAACATATTGCTATCAATACTTAATTCTTTATCTGAATTTTTGCAGGTTACTTGTACGTGCGGTAATAGAACTATGACCAGGCCGTGTGCAGAAAATTCCCGTGACTTCCAGAGGATCGCGAGTGGCATATTAGCAAGTAAGATGGCAGACATGCAGCTGGGTCACTCGGTAGATTTGGAGGAAGTGTTCGGTCAGGGTGCGAAGAAGCAGAATCACCTGAAGACTCTCGAGTGCAACGACGAATGCAAGATTATCGCGAGAAACACGAGAATCGCGTTAGGTCTACAGATTGTGAATCCCGACGTCAGTGGCAAATTAATGCCGCGATACAGTGAATCTATGAAGCAATGGGCTAAGAAGGATCCACACTTTTGTCAGATGGTTCACGAGAAGCTCACAGAATTAGTACAGTTGGCGAAATCTTCGAAGCAAAAATCGCGTAGCTATTCCTTCGACAGCATGAACAGAGACAAGCGTAATTTTATACACGAAAGTTGCGAACACTTCGGATGCGAGAGCCAAGCGTACGACAAAGAACCGAAGCGTAACGTCGTGGCCACCGCGGTTAAAGATAAGGTGAGATTTTTTAATTTTCTTGTGAATTCATTGATGATCGGTGAGTTATTAATTTTTCATGAATTATTTCAGTGTTGGTTGCCGAGTTACAGTTTATTGGAAATAGTGCAACGAGCAAATGGTCAGCGGAAAGTTCCGCGACCGATGCTCAATTCATCAATACCCAAGTCTACATTACGGTAATTATTTTCTGTGCCCGTTGATAATTAAATTCGATTATGGATTTTCACATTCCAAATTTCCGTTGCAAATGATATAATTTTGGAATGTCCTTTTTCATAGTATATGTGATGAATCTTAAAATTGAACACGTTCAACTATGATAGATGACCATCTTGACGTATTGATTTTTTTTCTTGCAGCTTATCTGAAGTGCTATCCTCAACTGCCAAGTCGAGTCAGAAGCTTCAGCCGTCAGCTTCCACCTCGAAGTCTCCGGAGCCCGAAATAGATTACTTCGATTTTCCAAACGGAAAAGCCGGCAAGTGGCCCAACGTGTAACGTCGCATCCGCGCCGCGAAGAAAAACTGCTATCTCGCGACTATCTGTTATTTGCGAATTATAAGTAAGTCGCGTTCAATTACATTCAATCAGTGCTCCGAAAGATTCGTCATTACGCATACGATAAATTTGTTTCCGTGAATATATATTAAAATCGGCTGGGAATAGCGAGAACAAAAAATGGCCTCGTAGCGCAAACAGAATCATTGACAAAAATGATCATGAAAAAATATTTCGATAACGCTCGAACTTAAATCGTCAATGTCATTCGGCCGAAAAATATCGACAGTAAATTATTAGAAAGAAACAAGCCAATGGATTACGAACCAATAACACAATACCAACTATTTATTACACCGTACACAGTTTTTGGTTCACGTTCTGCGTCCCAACGAGATTCGATTAGAATAATGTGTGCGGTGCAAGTTTACCGCGCCCCACGGAAATTTTTATCCGACGGTCTTAGAGAAAATTCTCTCTCGGGTTAGTGTTTCTCTTCTTCTAATGGTTTTTGTCCTATTTTCTAAGTAGGTTTGTGAAACATATTTTACCCAATGCGCAGTTTTATTAAGAAGCTGCGATATTGTGTAATTGATTTATCATCAGTGATTATTTATCGCGAAATTCATGCTCGAAACAGTTCCGAGCTTCATCGCTATGAGCGACTTGATTAGTCGCTTGGGTCTCCAGATGTCCTCTTTTCCCTCTACAACGGGAGTGGAGCTCTCGATCTTTGCCCACCTAGCTCGCCGCTAAGAGCCAACTGGTGCACCGGCTGCATCGAATTAATTTACCAAGCAAATCTCGTCCGCCTTCCCGACCCAACGTACCCGTAAGATTGGCAATTTTCCGGTGTTATATTCTTTCCTTCATTATAATAATTGGTAATGGCAAACATGATGAAATATACAAAGCAATTTGAGAAACAGGTCGACGGATGTTAATGTCTCTCCGCAAGGTGAACACTTTTTTCCTTCGCTTAATCCTTGACCTTTCGGCGGGTGTTTGACAATAGGAGATGGGGGAAAAAAAAATTATGACAAATTTAGGCAATGCCTAATCGAGAACTACCCTGTAACTTGTCTTTGTAAGATCACTCGTACTAATAATTAGATAAAGTAAAATTCAGTAAATGTAAGTAGAAAAATTCTCATCACGCCACATCGATACATCGAAAGAAATTTTTATTATTACTATCAGTTTGTCACTTCACTTACACTATTATATTATTTGCTCAATATTCATTTTAGTCTCGAGCATCAGCCAGTTTACTTCCGTTATCCGACCGAACGAAAATTTTGGCGACGATCCGATGAAACAGTATATATATTTTTACTAGAAGAAAATACTTTGATTTTTTTAAATGTTAACATTTGACAAGGTCCACACCCTAGGCAAGTAACGATATCGTTTATCACCGAGTCTCGCAGGTGAGTCTTTTCAATAGACTACAAAGCAGGACCATTCTTAGGTTGACGATTTATTAAAGTTTCTGAAATATCTGAGACACATAGTCCGAACATCTTCATAGTTTGATTGACGAATACCTTGATTAGATTGTTGGTTTAGGTTTTTGTTTTTGTTTTTTTTTTTTCAAATATTTGGCTATTTACATTACGAAAATGATTTCAGCTCCAATAATCTTAAAACTATGCTTTTTCGGTTCTCACAACTTCTATAGGATTTACGGGATTGAAACAGTACTATATCCGCGCATTCTCCTGATGGGAAAGACACATTTTTATACTTTTTTTTAAATACACAAACCGTTGATACGTATATCAAATTATTTTGGTCGATGAGAATTACTGATATGAATTTGATTTTTGTTTGTTCCACTGGTTGAGTTTTTCAGCGGATTTATGGTATAGTGTTCACTAACAGTATTGTCGCTGTCTAAGTTGACTGACACCGAAAAAAACGCTATTGATAAATCGCACGGACAAAGTCAGAATGCATATTTAACGTTCTGATTTTATTCACGCGGAATGATTTGTTATCCGGATGGTTGATCCCACCGTTATTCCTGCCTTTTGATTATTATTGTACAACCCGATTTTTGTTTTTTCGTATATAAATAATTGTATCAATGCTTTTTGTTCCAGAAGCAAGGTATTCTTCTGTTAATATATCTTCATAAACATTTTAAAATAGTTAACACGAATATTTGGCACATCAAACACGTATCGTAGTGATTTTTTTTTTTTTTTTTTTTTTTTTTTTTTTTTCACTGAAAACTACTGTTATCAATCTAAAACATTGATTTGAGCAGCTTCGTTCGTGCTCGCGCAGGAATTATCGAACGCACAGCGTTACGACAGGTCGCTATTAGCGCGAGCATTTAACGAGCTGTCGGCTCATCTACGAAATATATAGACGCGTATCACATATAGAATCACAACACTGTCACGAGTTTCATTTTTTTTGCTTTTTTGTTTTTGTTTAGATAAAACCATTTAGAACGACGATCTTTTTTGTTTTGTTTTGTGTAGTATTAAATAGTTTTGTTGAACATTCAAGAATAGGGCACTTGGAATGGGTTTCTTCTTTTTGTTAAATTTGATTCTTTAAACCGTCTACTTTTTGATACGAAAGACTCGACCCCTGTCAGTGACGCTGCTGGCTCCGTATTTATGACTATGCTAAGTATCTAAGAGTATTTGTTTATGTACAGTTTATGTTGAGTCACGATTGCAAAAAAAAAAAAAAATTTTAATGAGAACTCAAAGAATTAAAAAGAAAGCGAATCCCAGTAACGCGCGCCACTGTAACTATTTCAAGAAATAATATTATCGGTCATTGATCACATGGACTACCCCGTTTCTTTGAGCCATGGGAGGAAGAGTAGAAAAATAAAGTACCAATGAAACCATGCCGTATAGAAAACTAATCTAAAGTTAAAAAATATATAGGTCCACAGGTCGTTTTCTCTTACGTTAAAATAGAGATTACTTCCCTCTCTTTCTTCTTTTGTTTCCAACAGGAAGTGTGATTCGAGTATACCAGGTTCTTTTAACTTGAAAAATATGTAAAAGTTGAGTATACAATTTTTTTCCTCTTGAACACAGTTCCATTCTTTAGAATTTAAACACCGATCTATTGCTCCGCTATGCTTAGTATCTTTTTTTGTAGCTATTATTCATTTTCTTCATTACACTCATGCGACAAAAGATTACCGCCATATGTCGGAGATGGCACGTAAAACTAAAATTTCCTTTAGCGATGATTCGTTATCGCTGTGAAAAAAAAATTAAAACCGTATAGACGCGGCGGTGCTGGAGAATACTAACTTTGGCATTTTTTTTATACATCGTCGAGCAAGCGAGCTCCTGAGTCGAATTTTTTGGTGTTTTCACGATGAATATTGCTTCATATGTAGAGACCGTCGCGAGGATTGATGCTTGGATTGTAACTTCTGTAATTGTTGAGATATTGATGTCTCGGGCTCGCCGACGGCTGCTTCGTAATATTGGCCATCGCGCAACCCATTATCAGTTCCAATGATCGGCAGACAGTCTGGTAGAGCAGCCAGGGCCACGGTCTAGGATACTGACCTGGCTTTGCTTGCGTTCCGTAATTTACTGTCTCGCCAAGGAGTCCTGGAGTCGAAGCAATAAATGCAATCAACACAGTTTATAGTTTCGATTCTCTAATTAAACTCACCGTAAGATCCGAATATTCGGATTATATCGGCAATGCACAATGCTATGCCAAGTATGGCAGTAGCGTAAGTGACATTCAGGACTCGTCGTATCTGAGTTTTTTTCGCCGCAGCGGAACTGGCCTCGGGCAAATAAAGAGGCCCATCAGCCCTGGTTCGATTAACGTGAGCGATGTGATTCAGGATAGCTTGAAGAGTGAAATCCGTTCCCTGGAAGAGAGTAAAGACAAATTCAGATCACTTTTCGATAACTAGTTTGGTTTACGCTACCTGCACAGTAAAACAGCTTCCAACGTTTCTTGTTTGCAAACGTTTACAATTTCTTGCATGATACTTGTACAAGAAAAGCTAGTCCGATTTACAAAAATGTCCGTTACTTTTACAAATTATTTGTCAAATTAAGAAAACGGTAATTGTGGACGTTGGTGGAAAAAAAAATTTGTTGAATGTGCAGCACACTGGATTTGAATCGCCGATTTTCACAAATCGATGATTTCGTGAATAATTACCATGACTCTGTTATCCGGAAGCTGCGTGTCCGGCAGGAGACTGCTTTCGGCCGTGATGTCTTCCGGATCCTCCTTGTTCTTGTCATTCTTCCACGACAAACTTTTCTTCCTGTTCTTGTTGTTATCGTCCTCTTTGTCTTTCGGCTTGTCGTTCATGAGCGCCGCTTTCTCGTTGCAGTCCGGTTGATCGGAGTCCGACTCGGACTTCTCCTGTGTCTCAACTTTCTCCGGAAGTATGCTCTGAAAGTGCGTCGGACTTTTGTCCAGAGTGCGGATGCTTATGTCGCTGCTGCGACGATTTATATTGAGCGGTCGCATGTGAGATAGGTCGGAGTCTCGTCTGCTGTACGGGACGTCGGAGTTTCTTCGTGAATCCGACGATTTCGGAGCGAAGACGCTACCGAAGTCGGAGTTTCTTCTCGAGCCAGCGACCGAACTGGTAGGACTGATATCGAGGACACGCGGCAGTCGCTGATCGTCGGTCGGCAACATTCTCTTCGGTGTTCTGTTGCCAAAGTCGCTGTTTCTTCGAAGCTTCGTCGCGAATTGGGAGCTTCGATTCTTCTCGTGACTGAAATCCGAGCATCTTCTCAGATCTTTGGTACTTCCGGTCGGCGTAACCATCTCGGAGTGTCGCCGAAGAATGCCCTCGGGCGATCTGGGACAATCGCCGACTGGCGAGCGTTTCTGCTCCGAAGTCGGAGATTTCCCCTCCTCGTTTATGAATCTGACGCTGCACTCGGAATTTCTTCGCGACGAACGAGCCGAAACGTCGCTTCCGCGTCTGCTGGCCAAGGAGCTTCGGCGACTCGGACTGGAGACTGTTATTATCGGAAGATTGACGGTGGACGGTGTCGGCGTCGGTGGTCTCACGTAGACTTCCGGAACTGTCGATACCGGCTGCGAATTTCGATTGTCCTTCGTCACTTGGATGCGCGCTGACAAAACGCCCGATTCTCGGTGAAATTGTTCCTTCACTTTCGCCAAGTTACGCTCTAAAAAAATCATCGACAAGTAATTAGTAAATTGAGATGTTAAATTTTTTTATAAATATTCCTTCTACCGAAAATCTACCTTTGACACTGTGAGTCGGACCTACATCGCCGCTGCTCTGTTGCTCAACGTCCTCGGAAACTTTAATCTTCGGACCGAGCATTGTCGGCACGAGAGCCGCGGCTACCGAGCTCGCTAGATTGTTGTACGGTGCTAGCATAGCAAGCTGCATTATGCCTACAAGCAATTTGCGTCAGAGCAAGAAACCAAGCAATATCTACATCGAAAGTATTTAAAAAATAGGTAGTCAAAAAAAAAATTATTTACATTTGCGTTCATTGGGTAAAGTGCAGGTTTGGTCATATCTATTTTGGTAATTCAATGGAACAAGCTTCAAACATTTTTTTTCTTACACGTATTATGGAGCTCGTACCTTTTTGATTAGTCGACGAATTTTCTCTGGTCAGCATATTGGTCGGCATTGTTCTCAGCAGGTCCATAACTTTGTATCCGGCGTGTAGAAAGGTGAGATATAGAAGTGTGCTCCATCCGAGGAATACCGTTTGCACGACGTACTTCGCTATGAAGTGATTGTGAAAAGCGAGCGCGACGTCGCTCGCTATTATGCAGCAAAAGTGCGAAGTTATTACCAAACTAAGGCATGATTCTTTTTGTATCTTGTCCGGTCCGAACTTGAGCTGAAACAAGAGATTCAAGAACAAAGTTCACGGACGAATTGTCTCGAGGGGGTGAGCTGTATCGGATATTCGTACGAAGATATGGTAAGATAACGAATTCTCTCTTCTCGTTTTCACCTGTGTCAGATGTAGAAAAGCCAACTGTATGAGACAGAAGGCCGAGGTCACGCATGGAAATCCAATATCCCACATTATTGAACCGATGACCTTTGGCATTTTCTGAAATATCGAGAAAAGATCGATTACCAGATATCATTGTTAGATCGCATAGATTTGTCGACAATGCTTTTTTTTTTTTATTGTTCTTCCCTCACCTCTTGAAGATTGTAAGGATCTATGAAGAGGCAGCCGCATCTCGAGACTCCGAGTAAGCAGAGAAAGATGTTGATGGTAGACATAAAAGGCTTGCTGGATATGAGGGATCTGTGCGCATAAGAAATAGATGTAAATATTTTTGAATTTTCAAATAACGATGAAAAGTTACAATGACCCTGAAGTTATCTGTACAACACCAAATTCTACCTTCGGCAAATCTTTGTCAATGCACTCTTACGAAGATGATAAATTATTCACGTGTCAACTTCACCGAGCGAAATCGGTGCGATGCAAAATGCAGTTGTTCGATGACGAACTTGAGTTTCGCACAAATATCTTCAGTGTCATAAATTATAAAATGAAACGAGAGTTTCCGTGTACCTTAAATTTAGTATGGAGAATAACGTATAGAAACTGAGTATAAAAAAGAGGCAAGCAAATCCATAGGTGTGCAAAGGAAAGATCCATCTCAAGTCCTGATTCACTGACACCAAAGATGGAGCAGTGATGAGAAGCTTGTCTAGCGAGATCGAGCTTGATCCATTGGAGGTGTTGTACCACTGACAATTCTGTCCTGGAAGCGGCGTCGTCCCATTCGCACCTGTTCAACGTGACAACGAGTAAATCATTTTGAACATGTTATCATTAAAATCTCAATTTTTTTTACCGAAACGAAGCTTCTTCTGCGAAGAAGTAATAATTAATTTAATTGAATACATGGAAATTAAGAAATAAAAATAGAAATTCCCTTATAAAATTACAGTGCAAAAGAATGCTAACAAAAAATACAATTTACTATTCTTTACTGCAATTGATATTTTCACCACATGTAAGCACATGCGTGAGAGCTTTGTTTCACAATGGACATGGGTGTGATACATTATAAATAACCCATGTGGCGTTTCACCCCTGTGCGATAATATTGATACATATATTATAGGCAGGAGAAAAAAATGACAAAAAAAAAAGAAGTAATGTAAAAAAAAAGATAGTTTCCTGGATGGCAACTGACCGCTACTCCAATTGGGCGTCCTATCCATAATCTCTTGATCGTCGATGACCACCGCACATCACTGGCTCTTGTTGAAAGTGGCGTGACCCGACGTTGTATCAAAGTTATGACGGATGTCTCGCTTGATGATGCACCCACAACCAGGACGAATTTCCAAGTGCGGTCGCAGCAACAGGCTTTGGCCTATACTGTGATTTGATTCGCGCCCCTTCCACAACACTCCGGTGGTGAGAGTTCTCCGTCTCCCTTCGGTCAGGAATATTGATCTAGTTCGCCGGTGGTGGGAAGGGCGAGTTTGCCCACCCTCCAACGTATCGGCCTATACCGCCGCAGGCCTCTAGATTGTTTATTTTTGGGATTAAATTAGAGCATTGTTAGGCTCGCCGGGCCTCTCGGAACATTGTTAACGACCACCCCTGAGGATATTAGCGCGTCCCACGATATTCCTTTATTTTTCATTCTTCACACTGGAAGAAAAAGTTTTTCTTCTTTTTTTCTTCTTTCTTGAAATTTTCCACCCCTGCTGTCCGTACAAGCGGGATCGATTATTATTGTATGACGTCGACGCTTCGTTACTGGCTATCGAGATATTCCGATCGACGAATTAATTTGTCTTTCAATACCTCATGATCAATCCGTCAATTTGCCTGCTAGCAAGCGCGTTGCGTTTCCTCCCGGGCCGGCAACCGGAGGGGAGGGGTAATCATCATCCCTTTAGTCAATTACCGTCACGACCCGACGTTCGGGGCTGATGGCTATATTTAGAAGTAAATCAATTACATCATCGACGCGATTGATTGAGCATTATCTGCACGTTTTTATCGTACACGAAATCACAATTAAAGTAGATCTGATTTTTACGATAGCGAAAGCTTTTAGCTTGTACTTTACTCTTGTAATTTACGCATCGTTTTTTTCTGGACGAAGCACGAAGCCTTAGCGTTATTTTTAGCGCCCTTATATAGTTTATTTTTTTCATGTATATGCTCCGAGGAAGCTTTTTTGGTCTCGGCATCGCTTCGCGGGCTGAATATTTTACAAAGGGATCATTCTTCGCAAATTGGATTTCTTGAAACCACTCACTTCTTCGCTTTACCCTTCTATGCTGTTGAAGATATTTTATTCAGAAGAAGGAACAATAAAAATCGAAACTACCTTTCCATCGATATAAAAACTTTATCCTTTATTTCGATTAGACCCTAAGTAAAATAAAAACGGAACCAGTTTCCAGCTCTGCTTACCGTACTAATACAACTTCTTTGCGGTATTTACAACAATACAGATGTATCAATGTACAAACAATTTAGATCAAAACTATTAACGTTATCGTGACGGAGAAAGTTTTACGTACAGTTGTATTCGACATAAAGAAGATAGTAATTGAATTTAAAATTAAAACAAAAACAGTCCGAACTACGGAAGATTCGCGTGTAGAGATACGGCAGTGACAATATTTTACAGAGAACACACGAATGTCCCTTTACGATCGTGTTACGTCAGTAGATCGCGAGAGGCGGTGACGAGAAAACGATTGTAGAGGAGTAACGTGTCCATATCTCATATAGATCGCGAGAGGCGGTGACGAGAAAACCATCGTAGAGGGATAACTTGTCCATATCACACCGCTATCTTCCGTGCGTCAGTGCAGCTGACACGCTCTAACGGCAACGAGTTGAAGAAGAATGAATACCGGACTGAAGACCTCTGAGTACTCGAGGCTGCTCTGACCCGATAATTTTTTGCACAACAGATACTTGAAGACGAAAATTAGCAACAAGGATATTAAGCTCCAGAGCGCTCGGAGTATGGCGACTTTTATCATTCCCTCCATGTGCATTCTCATGAAGATTATTGCACAGAAATACGTGTTCAGACCGTCGGCTATGAAGAGTGGCGAGAACACGATCCACCAGCCCGAGTAGCCGAGAAAATAGTGCTCGTCAAGCTTCAGAGCCAACAGCAAGGTGAAGATGGTCATAGAAACCAGATTCACCCAAATCTCGAAAATCGTCAGTCCCAGCCAGTGCACTAACTCGTTTAGAGAAAATATCATTTTTCTGGACTATTGAGTCATCATTCGATGGACATGGCAGAGAAATTGTAGAAAATTGTGTAAAGTAGGAAAAAAAAATATATTTCAGTCTATGGTGTCGTCCAAGCTGCGCATCATTGTTCGACTTTTACTTTGCATACTTGAGCGTTCCTAGGGATGCCGTTCTGTACACTCGTATGTGTACCGATGAATTTTTACGATTTTTTACCTCGTAATCTTCGTCGTCATTGAGTGGCTGTAGATCGTCTGCCAAAAAAAAGAAATGAAATTAACAAAATATAGTTGATTTTCTGTTTTATCGATTAGGTACAAATTAAATCTGCAAAGATACACGATTCTAGGTATAGACTGTCGAACGAGGATGTAAAAAATATATGTATTTAATTCACCGATGAGATCTGTGGTAGAGGTATTGATGTCCAGTTCTAAAGTTCCGCAATGATTCTCCTTAAGCTGAAGGGCCAAGTTGCAGGCTCTGTTTATAGCCGCGCCGAGCCCGTGTATTATAAGTTCGGCCTCACCGGAGTCCAAGAGTTTCTCGCATTTTTTCAGCTGAGCCTTTGGTCAAAAACAAACTTTGGTCAAATTCGAAAATGAGCACGAGTTATAACTCGAAGTTTCATTGTGCAAGATCAATTGCTTTATTCACCTTGAAGCACGTTTTGTTCGTTACGTAAATATCTTTCTTTCTTTTCGGAAAGCAGAGCGGCTGCCGCTTTACAACAAGGTGTTTCGAATTATCCGATTGTTTGTTATTGCTTTTCTTCGTAACAACAACCTCGGGCTTCCGCACCTCGAGTCCATCGGTTATTTCGGCCATTCTGACATTTTTACCAAGTGGGAAGCGACCGCGTGACTCATCTCGCTGAAGTTACGACGAGCCATTGGTCGATTCCGTTCGAGCTGCGGTAAATGACCAATGGAAGCGGACCGATTAGAGGGTTAATGCTTGACGGTTACGTCGGCTTTACGAGAAACGAGAGAGAGAAATCGTTCAGGATATCACAACAGTGTCACATAACCTCAAGTTTGTATTACAAGTCCGGGGTGCAGAGAGTCGTACACTACGGTCATCGATTGATGGGCGTTTTGTTTCTTTGTTGAAAAAAAAAGACATATATTAAAATAAGTTTCAACGATATAAACCTAGTAAAAATGCAGTCCCCGACGAAAAATTCTGAGCTCAACAGTACGACGAAGGAACCCGTAGCCGATACGAAAAATATTATCAAGAGCCGTGAGCTTCTGTACAGATTAATTATCAGGTTGGAATTTTTTTTTTTTTTGCAGCCGGCACGCCAGATGCAAATAATTACTGAAAATATTACGCGTCACGTGTCACGTAAACGTCTTTGATTAAACCAGTCACGAGAATTCTGGCAATTGAAGCTTTGAACTACCAATTAATTAAATCGAAAAATTATACTTCATAGGCTCAGAACGTCATTTTTTTTAAGTCAACGAACGTTCAGGCATTCTGTGGTTTTTAGACACTGCACAAAATAACTTATGCAACCTACACTCTTCATGATGCGTTGTATCAACAAGTTTCTCATAGCAGATATATTTCTATAATTTGTTTAGAAATTTGGTGAAACTGGGTTAATATTTGTTAATTTAATGAATGAAGAAAAATGGTTGATTACGCTATAGATTTGTTACATTGTACTGTATATCTTGCTTAGATTCAATTCTCAGTTATTCTTAGAAAGTTGAAAATATCACGTATCTATTTATCCTTGCCAGGGTCAAATTAAATCTCAATCGGATCAAAGCTAACAAATTTGTGAATCTAATGGCTCATATTTTTTGGCCGATTACTCCGACTCAATTCAATTGTTTAATCAATAGCATTTAATATCTCAGTTAAATCCTTCCTATTTTGAAACTACAATCATGAGTTTTGAAGAAGTATTTGAACATTCTATTTTACAATCTGTGTGCTACATTTAAAAAATGGAGCTCTTCTCGTTACAGCTTAAACTATTTAAAAAAATGCACATAATCTGTCATTTATCTTCTAATGTAGAATCAATACAGATTTCAGTCATATTTGAAACAAATCTTTACCAAAATCTCAGTGCAGTATAGCAAGGTACTGTATTGGTGCATGAAGTTGGAACATGAAAGCACTCCCTTCAGTCCCCATGTGGGGAACCAACATTGAAAATGAGAAGACATCACTCAGTTATGCCCAAACACATCGTAAATATTTTAATAACCGTGTACGGGAATAGTGCAAATTTTACAGATATTTGTGACTGGGATAATTTTTAATTGTGCATTTTACTAGGATCAAAAAATATCGTGTACACAGCAACGCAATGTTTTATATCTCATCAGTAATACAGGCTTCTTGCAGAAACGTTACTTTTATATATTTTTTTTCCAAGGAGATGGAAAGATTAACATGTTTTTATATGATTTCAGTCAATTATTTTACGATGGTCATCAAACCCTGGCGGTCCAGTTATCGAACATGACGCAAGCCGAGCCGCCGTGTCCTCCGTCCGATCGTCTTTTGCACCTCATGCTCCTCGGCATGTCGAACGAGCCCGATAGAGTAAAAAAAGAAAACAGCCACACGCCGACCTTCGCGAATTTCGACAATACTCTTGGTCCCGGATTGGACCTCGAGTTTGAGACAGAGGCCCAAACTCAAGCTCCAGAGCCTGCTCAGTACGAAACCGCCTACGTAACATCGCACAAGGGAAATTGCAGGGCCGGTGCGTTTTCGGCAGACGGCCAATTAATAGCCACGGGCTCGGTGGATGCTTCGATAAAAGTATTGGACGTTGATCGAATGTTGGCTAAATCAGCACCCGATGAAATGACGCCAGGCGATCAGAGCGGTGGACATCCGGTCATTCGAACATTATACGATCATCTTGAGGAAGTAACGTGTCTAGAATTTCATCCAAGAGAACCGATTCTGGTGTCCGGCAGTCGGGACTTCACCGTAAAGTTGTTCGACTTTAGCAAAGCGAGCGTAAAAAAAGCTTTTCGAACTATAACAGACGCCGATCAAATCAGATGCTTGTCGTTTCATCCGAGCGGCGAATATCTCGTTGTCGGCACCAACCATCCAGTCGTACGACTGTACAACGTCAACACCGCTCAATGTTTCGTGTGCAGTATTCCAAGTCATCAGCACACCGCGGGAATAACGAGCATTAAGTACGCTGCCGATGCTAAGACTTACGCAAGCGCGGGCAAAGACGGTAGTATCAGACTTTGGGACGGTGTTTCGCACAAGTGCATCAACACGTTCGTCAAAGCGCACGACGGATACGAGGTGTGCTCGGTAACGTTCACGAGAAACGGCAAGGTGAGGAACATTTTAATCAATTAATCGATTTATTTATTTATTGATTCGATGAGCCTTTTTATATTTACAATTTTTACGGTTCAGATGCCAAAAGAAATGACATGTGTGAGGTATTATATTATGCTCGTGGCTTCTCGTTTTTACTTACACACAGATGTTTTTTAAAATAAATTCCAGTATTTGCTATCATCGGGAAAAGACTCGTTGATTAAATTATGGGAATTGTCAACCAGTCGGTGCTTAATAGCCTACACGGGAGCCGGGACTACAGGTAACACTTTGACTTTCATATCGCACGTCCTTCAATAGATTTAATATCTATTTTTTGGATGAACTTTTTTTTATCACCGATTTTTTTTTAGGAAAACAAGAACATAAAGCTCAAGCAATTTTCAACCACACGGAAGATTACGTGATGTTTCCGGACGAGGCGACGACTTCGTTGTGCGCGTGGAATTCGCGCAACGCATCGAGGAAGCAACTTTTGTCGTTGGGCCACAATGGTCCTGTTCGATTGATCGTTCATTCACCGACGGCGCCGGCATTTTTGACGTGCAGCGATGACTTCAGAGCAAGATTCTGGTTCAGAAGAATGCCTACGCACTAGGTATCGCCGCGAAATGTGTCCAGTACGAATCTTTATTTTTATACGATATCGTCAATGAGCTATCAATAGTATTTTATAATTAAAACATATTGGATTCGTCGAGCGATGGCGGTTGCACGAGAACATTCATAAAGACTCCTCGGAAACGAAAACGGAACTGCGAACACAGTGGTGTATTTATTTATCATTAAATAGCAAAGAAAAACTTCAGGTCAAAATTGACTAACAATGACGTCATAATTAAGATACTTCGGATGGCGACCAGCGATCGTAACGCAGGTGAGTTTTATTGGGAGTTCCAGATGTTACACCAACCGATATTCCAGCACCGCTCTAAATATGCGATATATTTTTTACAGTTATTTTTTTTTTAGGTGGCGAATCGAAAAATTATGAGAAACGAGCAATGCCGGGTACGACGAGCGTGCTTGTCGTTGATGAATGTTCCCGAAATTAATTGCGTCCGATAGACGATAATTACTCCACGACGAAAATGAAAATATCTTGACGAATATCGGATGTCATGTAGTTTTCAACGTTCAAATTTTCCCGCTGTCGAATAAGCGTCGCCATGCGGGCAGTACGATGATTCGACGCTTGGAGTCGCACATGGAACTCCCGCTCCGCGGTTTGACGAGGTCACGTGACCGACGCTAACCGCCATCTTTACTCATCGTATAAACACAGTGCGGCCGGGTGCAGCGCGAATTCTCTTGAATAATCCGTCGTATTCCGGTGTTTTTGTGTGATTGACGTGCGAAAAAATGTCCGATATCAAGGCAGAGACCAAGAACGACAACAGCGTTGACGATGTGTCCAAGGTAAGAGTTGATAACACGATCTAAAGAGCTTCGTCAAGCCGAGTTTTCATGCCAAGGCGGCGTGCGGTTCACCTGAAATACGGGACGACGCTCGAGCCAACGAGAATTTCGATCACGCGAGCGCTTGCCGTTTGTGAATAATCGTGTGAACCATTAACGGCTTCAATCAACAACGATAGTCAGATCGAATTTGGGTTCTGCGTATCGGCGAGATTGGCGATTCAGCGATTTTTCAAAGCTGCGCCGTTCGTCCTTCATTGGCAAAGATGGCTGAATGTTTTTTATTTGTGTGTGTCCCTTGTGCCGTGACGAGAGGAGTCGGCAGCTCCACGCCGGCGGCTCGTACTTTCAAAAAGGCGGGAAATCTCTCGAGCAACCGAACTCTTTACCGCTAGCAGATTCATTCGACTAATAAATTATCTCACGTTTATACTTTAATTCTTTAAGAGGATTACGAAGTTTTGTTAACATCGCTGCGGGACCCCGATTTAAAGCGGGAAACTTTGACTGAATGAAAAAAGAAAGAAAACGCGTCCTCGCCGCCTTGGTTCAATGCTCCTCGGTTATGTACTCTTATCGCGAAACGTAATTATCTTCGTACAAAACGAAGCGTTTACTTGATTTTTTTCCTTTTTTTTTTTTTTTTTTTTTTTTTCCTTTAATCGTTTTAACTCCGCGTAGCGGCTAGACTAGAAGACGTGGCTTATTTGTACGCTCGATTCTATGCGATTTTCTACGTACTGCGAAAC
Organism: Listrodromus nycthemerus; assembly: GCA_963978505.1. Taxonomy (NCBI): domain Eukaryota; kingdom Metazoa; phylum Arthropoda; class Insecta; order Hymenoptera; family Ichneumonidae; genus Listrodromus; species Listrodromus nycthemerus. The sequence continues at coordinate 19,136,107 of OZ021682.1, read as the reverse complement.
ACATTCGTTCGATCTCTGCGAAACATTCGTAGGCGTCGATGAAAATTTATCAACTGCGTGTTTGAGCTTTCCCAGCCCCGCCACCTAGGCGGTATAGGCTCGTCCGTTGCAAGTTGCATCGCTGTAACGCCAGCGCGCTACTGTTGTATTTTTTTTTCTTTTTTTTTTTTTTTCATTCTTGCCTTTACCTCCATATCTCCATCTCTGTTTCTCTGCAGGACCAGTCGACGGAGGAGAAGCCAACACCAACGAAAAACAAACGGGGGACAACAAAAAGGCTCTCGTCCCTAGAGAAAGTCGTTCAGGGAAGCGAAGCCATCATCAAGGTGCGTCATCGTTCGGTCTTTCGAGATAATCAAAATTTTCCACTCGAAGTTTTCAGATTTTTTTTTCTTTTATTATCGAGAAGCGAAAAAATCTTGTCGCCCGGGTCTTCACGAGGCCAAGGTTACGACACCCTTGTCGGATACGCATTTTTTCCTCTGTAACTTCCCCGCCAATTTTATTACTCGGCTTGGCTTGACTCTGTGTGCGTCACACGGCGGGGAAGGCGCAACGGTGTGGCCCCTTGCGCGGCACGACAGAGAGGGGCGGTTGGAGGGTTCTCGTGTATGCACCATCACAGTTACCGATGCGGAAGTAGGGGGCGAAGCGGCGAGGCGGTCAGATAGTGGAGGGGAGAGCGCGTAACCAGTTGGAATGTTGGCGGGATTTTCGAACCTCGAGGTTCCCGAGAAACGCGTCGTCAAATCTTTCGTTACGAAAAACAGAATTCTTTTAAGATTGTCTTTGCGTATAGTTGAAAGCATAGGATTTAATTATTATTATGGATCATTTTTTGATTTCTTCGAAAAGTTGCTTCGAACACGAGTTGCACATTTTTTGGCGCGAAAACCGAGTCTCAAAGAGTTATTCGGTATACTCTATGGTTCGATTAATAAGGTCAAGCGTGGAAGGGTTGAGGCTGAAGCAATGTCGCGACATGTGCCCTTAAAATATTATACGCAGAAAGGTATTTTCATTTTTTTGTTGAAACAATAATGTAATGAACAATGAATTTTCGCAGGGCTTAAACACATCCGTCGGCGAGCTGGAGGGCCGAAGGCGTACACGCAGTTCGGCACGCGGTCTGGCCGTTCCATCGCCAGCACCGTCACCGCCAAAGAAAGAAAAGCGCGAACCGCCGTCGAAAGGCACGGGACGCGGACGCGGTCGGCCTAAGAGGCAGGAGAAAAATAATGAAAACAATACAGACGAGGAAGCGCCGAATAACAAAAATGAAAAGCAGTCGGAGGACGAGTCGTCGAAAATGGAGGTTGACGAGGCCAAGGAGGAGAAGGAAGCAAAGTCGGTAGAGAGCGAGGAGAAGAGCGCCGAGGAAACGGACGGTAACGATACCGCGACCGAAAAGACACCCGAGGCAAATTCCAAAGAGGAAAAATCGACGGAAGAGTCGGAGAATTCAGCCGAGGAGAGCAAGAGCGTCACCGACGAGAAGAAGGACGAGGAGGTCAAGGATAGCTCCGATTCGAGTCAAGATGCGACCGATGCACCAGCGGAGGCACCACCGTCCTCGACGTCTACGGAGTCTCAAAATCCCTCCACTACCGACACTCCTGCTGAGGAAAAAAAGGAATAACCTCCCTTCTGTACTGTTCTACCACAACTCCCGCGTAAGATTAAAAAAAGGATTCTATGATTTTCTTTTTTTCTCAAACGAAGCGTAATAAATACAGTTTATAATAAATTCATTCATGCATTCGGATTGCACAAGAGTATGCTTTATAAGAAAGACAAAAATTTGACTATTCATTCTCTTTACTGAACTTCTATATTGAAACAATATTGTGTATGAAAAAAAAGCGACTTTATTGGTGACAACTAAAGGGTCAGTGAATGCGATGATTCATTTTGGACTTAGTAATGTCTATTCGGTTTTGGGAAATATTCTTCATGAATTAAGAATATCAATGACACCGCTGACAATGGAATGTCTTATATATTTTTTATATTGTAGCAGGTACCAAGGCGCGGCGCACACATCGGGGTTCTCAATCCAGTCCTCTCGTCTGTTTTAACTAATTGACATCTTGTTCATCGTTTATCCAATCAGCGCAGCCGTGTCTCAATATTTTATGCCTCGCAATAGGAAAATTTAACATCTATTTCGAATCGAAAGATCGGCAAATGAGTTACGTTTTTAAAGATCCGACGCCGGAAAACACTCAAGACTCAGCTCAAATAATCAAAAACACGGTACAGATCTTCGATCGAAAGCGTGACTAACTGCGCCCTTTGGAATTCGGTAGAAGAAAATGAATAAAAAACAAGGTGTAGAGCATACCATTGTTCATGTACAATGATAATATTATTGTAAAATATATTTAATATGGACTTACTTAGAGAAGTTGTTGTCAACAACGTTATATCGATGTAACGATACGTCTGAAAGTCCTCGAATTAGTAAACGATTACGGAAAAAAAAAATTTCAAACGCTCGCTTCGTACACAGAACGCTCCGATGCAGATATAGACTGAGAAAAGAGAAGAGAATGAAAAAAAAAAAAAAACAGAGAAAAACGAACGAAACGTTGTGCATTATTTGGCAATCGTATTATTTTTCTACGGCACTTCCGTCAAATATTGTATTGGTAAAAAAAGGACTTTGTTTTGGCAAATATTAATTACGTATAGTTTTAAAGTGGAACAACTAAAAAATTTGACACGTGCGCTAAATGCGTAAAATCATCACATCATACATGGATGTATACACACAAAAAGCATGCAAAGGTACGGTCGAACGTACAACGATAAATTGTACGATAAAAAAACTGTTACCTTCGGAATATTTTATCAAATCCCAACTTGAATAAGTTTTTACAAATTTTTTCAAACGATCCCATATTAAATATGTTAATATTATTATGTATCTGAAGGGTTGTGAACGGATACAGATAGATTGTATGATCGATGGACTCTACATTTAGAAAATCCACACTTAATGAGACACCGACCGAACGGATTTGCGGATTCAACTTTTTTCGTGAGAACAACCTGTTTCTACGTTGTTCACATATCCGTTTCTCAATCTAATCAGCAGAGCCTCTAACCTATTATTTTCGAATTCAACTTCTATCGTTTAAACTCCGATTTCATCGATAGATTTGCCTAGTACAGTAATCGGAAAAAAATGTGACGAAGATGAGCGGGACAAGAGAATACAAAAACAGAGGATCATGAAAGTGTAAATAATTCTCAAGCATAAAGCCGATAGACCTTTCTCAGTCCCGTTCACCTTTTCGAACAATTTTTATGAAGTATAAACGATAGATTTTACTTATTTTCGACAGCGAATAGACGCAGTTTCCGTTTTGTGTCCGACAATTGGAGTATGGCTCGTCTGACGTGATTTGATGGCCTCGATGTTTTTTTATTTTTAATCTATAATATGAAGTTATAAAGTTATATGAAACTTTGAGCTTGAAGGCAAACTTGTGAAACGTTTTTCTTTTAATTTCATCGATTATAGCGTTCAACAATCCCGCGTGACGGTCCATATGGCGGTGCAGTTGCTTTTCCGAATGATCTTTGAGCGATATATATATCCCTCCCCTCGGGTTCTCGTGGATTGAAAAAAAAACGATAAAGAAATACAAACAGCGGATAATTGAATTGCCAATTTCAGTGATCGCGATATGCACGAGGGGCGCATTGCAATTAACGACGACGCAAAAGACCTCGAGACTAAGTGGACAGAGGAGACAGAGACATACATCTCGTTTATCAATTCGACAGTGGGACAGAGTAACGTCACAAAGTGTCTCGTTGGGTGCGGTTTAGATCTAGCAACTAGCGTTACATATTAGTTAAATAATTATAATATGAACAATATTAAATATATAAGCTTGTTCCTACTCATGCAAAATGTCTCGTAGGTTCAAGCGATATGTGTAATAAAAAATATATATTAGCGTTTTATCATATTAATAATTATACGATAAAATTATAAAATGAGTGAATCGTGAATGTAAGACAGACAGTAGTTTTTATACACTCTTATCTCTTTGGTTCGGGTAAAAAAAAATTTCTTTCTCTTTTTTTTTTCTTCTGTTCGTTTCTTTGACTTTCTCTTTGTTTTATATATAGCAAGAATTAATGATGTAGCCATTGTCACAACGTTTTTTCCATCATTCGTTCAGTTTCTTTTTGGTAGGTATATGTGGTATGTACCTAAGTACTCATCTATTTCTGTTACTCGATGCCCCTGCTCCTAATGTATGGCAAGGCTCGAATCTTACTGATTGTGACAGCGACTGCGGGTGTTCCATTGACTTTTGTAATAACAAAATTGCTTCGATCAATAAATCCAATAAAATTTATTTCTCCATTTATTATGCTTTGCGATGTGGTGTAAAAAATTTCCAACGCACAGCAGATACGTTGCCGTCCTAGGAAAACTATCTGCGTTTGATGGTAAGAAGAATTTAGTTTCCGTCACGGAGAGAAATAAAGCGATCGACGCGGTTGTTGCCGGAAGCTTGCAAGGTAGGCAGCGCACTTTTCGACCGCATGTAAAATCGATTTCAGAATGGATGCGAAACACAAAAGATGGTACCGCTGACGCGAAACACGGGCATTTCTTAAGGGGCTGTGAAACATTGTCGTCGATAGGAAATACTTTATTGAATGTTGTTTTGGGATCCCAGCCCGCCAAGGAAAAAAAATTGTCTTTCCCTAGGCAGACGCAGAAAAAGACAATTTTCTTTTCCTTTAACAGAGTAAGTTCACATACTCTGCAATATATAAGGTGATACTTTAAGATTGTGTTAAATCCTGATCTATGAGTTTTCAACGATAAGCATTTTTTGCTATTTTATTTTGTTACAGTTGCGTTACGATCGAGTAATGTTACTCGCTAATAAATACATAAATTACTGAAATTAATTGAAATTATAATAAGGATTGAAATATAATTTCAAATGAAGATCTGAGTTTGTTCCATTTGGATGATAAATAAAATCGATCTGAATTGAAAATGCGCTTACGAGGTTCGATTAGCTCAATATCTATAACCTCAGTATCTCGTGACACTCGAAAGAATCGTAAGTCTCGATCGAGCGCAATGGCGTAGGCGTTGATTCTCGTGATAAATTAATTTTTATCGCTACGTGGGTGGCGGCTCTTTCTATTGGCCGCTCATCGGGCGCCTCCCACTTCGTTTATAAAGCAGCCTCTCGAACTTCCCCTCAACCCATCCTATTTCTCAAGCCACCTCTCGCACTTGCATTTTTATTCTTTACTCATACACAAGTTATATATATGTATATATAACGAGTATATATGCGACGCGATTACTGCGCGTTTGCGATCCGGGCTGTAAATCACTTCAAGAGTATGTCCCGTGCGCGTAAACGAAATAAGCCTCGATGCTGCGTACCATAAGCATTCGGCACTGACGCTCGAACGAGAAAATCGCCCGAAGCCCGTTTTTTCATCCTATAAGCCGAACCGAAGCACAACGAGCCGTGGACGAATTTGATGTTAACATCGAATATCGCATATGAACTATCAAAAAAACAGTGCTTGTGCAAGTCGTCGGTCGTGAAATCCGCGTGTGCCAGAGAGCAGAATGCCTCAAAGACCATGAGTAAAGTCGAGTCTAACGTTGTCAGTCGAACGTAAGAGGCGGACCCACTGTCGTCTCGCAAAGCTGGAGGATCCGTCCAGTGCGGTTTCAACTAAAACAATGCGACCACGTGAGCTTAAACTATGTTCCCAGGCCTGTATTCGTTACTTTACACCCCGTTCCACTTTTTCACGACATCGGGGCCCCGTGGTTGAAGTCAAGTCATGCGCGCGCAGGAAGTGGGAGTTTGATTTTTCAGCTGTGATAAAAAAAGAGTATTATTCTTTTTATTTCTCGAGATAATTAGCGATTAAATATATGTAAATATACAATTGATTGTGAGTGTATCTGTAGCTCTGGCAATTGCAATCATTCGGAAGATTTTTCTTCTCTCCCCCCGTGACACCCTTCCGCCCCTCGTCGATCGTCGCACGATACGTTCGTGCCGGCTGGTGCGCCTGCGCGGCAGTTTCCCTATGGGACGTTGTTAAAGCTGAAAACTCGTACAGTGGGAGTGTTAAGAACGCGCGCTTACAGATATACACAGTGACACAAAGCAACAGGTACAACCGCGGTCAAGTATATCCTCTACGGCTTAAAACTCTTCAATCCGTACAAGTGTGCTAGCCGAGTCTTTGCGTATCGTGCGCACTATCACCCTCGCAGGAATGTCCGCGCACGTATACAGGTTAAGCGAGTGGTGTCCGCGGATCCGCTTCGAGCCGCGCTGCGAGAGAAGAAGAGGAAAGGAGTGTGCTGCAGGTTGTACATACCTACCTGCCTACCAACCTACCCACCAGCGGGTTGTACTCCTCGTGGCGGTGGTAACGCACCGAGGATGGTCGAAGCTTGTGTTCCCTACTTTCTGCTTCTGGCTGCTTCTGCTGTTATACGACCACCGCCGCTGCTGCTGCTGCTGCCTGTGATTCTGCGATGGAAACGCGCGAGCGAGCGAACTAACCGAGGCTCGGATGCTCGGCGCGAAGAGTGAGAAGAAGGCCCCGCGCGCCCCGCGAGCAGCCGAGTCTTTCTCAGGCTCGGCTCCGCAGAGCCACGTTGGTCGAACAAGGACGAAACGCAGGACAAACGAACTTGACGCTGCTTGGATGCTGGGGGCCTCAGTGAAAGGTAGGGGATAAGATTCAGTCTTGCGGCCACGTGCTACACGAGCGCACGCCCCGCCGGCCGGTGCAGCAGCTCGACTCATTGACGGACGTTCGAGCTCGCGTGGCCCTTCCACCACCGCGTCGCCTCTTGTTGCTATTCACGTCCCGCGTTTTTTTTTCCCTCCATCTTTGATTTTGGCACGTCGCTTCAAAGGTCCTCGGAGGCGACTCCCGTCAACCGAAAATTATATTTGCTGTGATACATCGAGTTTTGAGCTTCGAAAGATCTTACGAGAAACAAAGCGACGAAGGTTTTTTTTTTCATCGGGTTTATTTGACACTCGGACGAGCTTGCGGACTCGCATCGGTGAAACGTAAGCGGACTGAGAGTAACGTGCTTTCGGTACTGCGCATGTGTGAATATTATTTCGTCGCGACGATTGGCCCAAATATCTGGATTTCTCGTAAGCCGTGACATTGAGAGTGGCGTGACGCAAGGTTTTTTTTCTCTTTGTAACAGTCCCATGGATCGAAGTGACGAGTAACGAAGTTTCGAGCAATGGAATATCAGTCGTGAAAACTTTGGTCTGTGCAAACTGGTCGACGATTGCGGAGAGTGTCGTACGGCCACGAGTGGATGGATTAGGCACGATTCATGCACGTCGGAGAAGCGAGGTTCGAAGTGAGTATGCGTTTTCGTTCGCGAATTCATCGAAGATTTAACCCGACGTTACGCGTGAGCCGGCCGGGTGTGCGAAGCCATCTTGGCTGTGCGATATGCCGACGGATCGATGTAGCGGCGACACCGAAATCGATCCTAGACACGAAGCGCGTCGCGGAAATTGTAGGTTATGCGCGTAACTTCGGGCCTACTTCGACATCACATTTTCATTGTCACGTTTAAGTAACACGGATGTCAGACGTGAAAATAACGATTGGCTGCGAAAAATTTGAAGTTATCTTCGACTCACGTTCCATCAGATCCCGATTTATTTCCAATCCAAAAATTACACAGCGATTTCCTAATCGTAGAAAATGGACATTTTCAGACGAAAAAAAACGCCTTTTTTATGACTGTCGGTAAAACAGCGATTACATAAACGTGTTTGTCACTAAGTGGGAAGTTTTATGTCGCGTTTGTCAGCTCGGTTCGGTGGAAAATTGAATTAAATTTTGATATCAGTGCCGGGTTAGACACGAAATAATGATCGTCTGCAGAAAATTTTAAGTTGGGTTCTTAACACTCTCAATGAATTTCCCCTTCGTTTCCAACCCAAAAATCCTCATAATTCGATGCTTCGGTTCTCAGATGCAATTCAGCTCATAATTCGGGATTTCATCATAAATTCATCTGACAAGCATTTTTTTTCAAAAGAGATGAAATTTATCCCTCAAAAAAAAAAAAAAACCCTGAGCAGATGTTTTCAAAATTCAGTGCTTTTCTTTCTAACAACGTGACTGCGCATGCGCACAGTTATTTTATCGTAGCCGTGCCATAACCGTGCGCATGCGCAGTCGCGTTACAATGGCGAAAAACCGACTCGGAACCGCGTTCGCAAATAATAATCCCGCGTTAGTTTTTCTCTCTGGCATTCGCGCTAACGCAATTTTTTCTCTTATCTTCAATGCTATCCCAAGTAATTTTTCGTACGGGCTTCACTTGCAGGGATCGTCGGACGAGGTTAAAAAAAAACTTTTGTATTCCCGTCGGTAAAACAGTGATTACACAGAGGCGTTTGAAAAACACACACGGACTGGCTTCGTCGGCTCGGTGGAAAATTTATCGTCGTCCAATGCGTTTCGACAACGTCGTGCAGTATTCTCCTCTCTTTTATTTTCAGTTTTATCGGTTTGCGCTACCGTTGCCTACGGACATGTCGTCGACGCATGCGCGTAAATTCATTTCGTCACGCGCCCTCGCGGACTTTCCTCCATTTATATTTTACGATTCTCTATATTAACTAACGAACATAGCGAATTTACATACAAACACTTTCCATCGAGTAAACGATCTTTGCTAGCGGCGCTCACAGCCGCGCAGCTGTAATGCCCACACAAACTTATTGATGAACTGGCCGCGCACATTTATCTGCATACATTGATGCCGCAACCTTCGGCTCCGATCTACTCGCTTGCGCGGCATGAAAAACTCCATGGAAAACGTGGAAGCCGCGCGATTTGCGCGAACAAGCGAGAAGAAGGTTTCTATATATATATTTATATATATGTGTGTGTGTGTGTGTGTGTTTGTGTGTATCAACGATGGACAAGCTCCGTAGCGGTTGTAAAAATGAGTTACGAGATATCGGATTATTATTACGAGCTCCTAAGACGTTCACGTATAATAATCATTGGAATTCTCGTCTGTTTGTACTCGCTGGATGCGATCCGATGACTTCACCTGCCTCCTGCTCACGTCCTTACGATGAACCCTAAGAAAATGGCAATGATACAATTTCATTCCTTAATTAAGAGATTTATTAGAGAAGAAACAATATACTTAAAATTATTCAAATAGAATTTTTATATATATATATATATATATTTTATTTTATTTTCTTAATAATTAAGAGCATTTTACTCGGTTAAGTTTCGCTCTTCGGAAACGACCGCAAAGTAGAGTGAAAAAAAAAGAAAAAGAATTCAAACGAAAAAAAAAAGTATCCGGGTTTTTACGGTCGAACACGGATACGTACCGGTGAAATTTAATTCCCAAAAGTATTTTCGCACATACAATTTTGTTTATCGTTAAAACGAATACAATCAATATTTTTAATCTCGAGAAAAATTGTATTATCTCGTTGATCTCGAAGAATCGAAGAATCGCAACGACAGTTAACGACACTCAGCAGAATTACAACTCGCTTGAATTTTTTTCGTCCTGCACGATCCTAGAGCAGAGGGGAAAAAAAAAGAATAAAAGAATCGGGGTTTATGCGGTCGAACACGTAGCGGGCTCGACGCGGCGAATTATGTATAGCGCCGACGAATCGCTATATACCTCTCGAGGGATAACGACTCTTAATTAATTTGTCATTAGTTAATTAGGATAGCCGTCTCGTATGGGTAATGGAGTACACTGGCGGTGCAGCGCCGGTAACGCTCACGAACCGTTCACGATATTTTCCTCCCTCCCCTTCTTCTGCTGGGAACATGTGATTTAGGTGGATAGATAGAACCGAACGATATACATATATTCGTGAGGCAAAGAGGAAAAACGATGAGGCGATCGGGTAACCACGGGCGGCAGAGGAAGGCTGGTAAGCGGGCAAGATCGATTATACACGTTTCTATATATGTATGTATGGAAGTTTGCCGCGCAGAGGTCGTTTACGGTGAGGCCGTTACAGCGTATCGTCGTTGTGTACACACTGCTTGTTTCGCACCGTGGCTGCCCGAGCAAATCTTAAAAAGTCCAATCCAACGAGGGAAAATCGAATATCAAATTTATTCACAGTCGCTGCATAATCTCATCGTTAAACAATATTTTCCACTGGCACGGATAGCCGCGCGTTTACCACTGAAAGCTTTCTAATATCTTCGTGACACTTGTGCACACGTTTCTGATATTTTATTTTTATACGATATTTTGATTTTTTGTTTGTTTGTTTGTTTTTTTTTTTTGGTAATTAGTTTTTATGTCCGCGGTGCGATTGATTTTGAATTGTTAATTGGAGGCGATTGGCGGGGTGGCTGTGGTGAATTATTGTGATTGTTTGAGGAAGAGGCAATCGGGCGAAGAAGGAAATAAGACGAGCGTGACTGGCGGGTCGAGCGGTCGTTAGATTTTTTTTTTCGAGATTATTTTTTGAGAATTTTTTTATTTATGTAAGGAGAGGTTGTCGAGCTTCGATGAATCATGTATTTCATCGGTGTTAATTGAATCTAACTTTTCGGATCGATAAATTTATGTTTTTCGATTCCACTTGCATTTTTTTGGTATTGTGTGACGAAGGCGATGAAGGATAAATCTTGAAAATATTATTCTACCGGTCGAATTCTACATGAAATTTTAAGAGTTAAGAGCAGAATTTATATTGGTCATTGATTCTATTTTTATTTTTCAGTTTAGGAGATATCGCAGCTGCTTGACGAAGTTCGTTCGCCTTTACATTTTTTGTTCATAAATAAGCGCAATTAATTGCACTTCCAATATTTTTTTTCTCGATGAGCGTATGACAAATCAATCTGCCCCTTGGCACTGGCAAGTAAAATAGCTTCGTCAGCCTGTAAAAAAAAGTTCCTGAAGATTCCGGACCATCACATTTCTTTGCTGCAGCTCGCGATCGAACCCTAAATTCAAGACCGGCAAGATTGTGACTCCCAAAAAAAAAAAAAAACACAGAACAAAATTCTGAATCACTTCAGGCCTCCCTAAAAAAAAAAAAAACAATTCGTATTCCGTTTCCAAAGCGTCGTTCGTCCAAATTACAGAGGTGATGAAAATGAATTTTCGAACGGTGGAACTGGCGAGGTTACAAAGAATTTTGGAAACTCACGAGGGAAAGAGTCTTGTCGATGAGACGAGGGGATCGGGACGGGGCTAAAGCATCGTCAGCGAGCTGCCTGTCCGAATGGACGTGGGCGATCCGTCGAAGGTGGCTGCGGGTTTGGCGGGCAACGGCGGCGCAGCGGCAGCCGCCATTCTCGGTCCATCGGCGGGTCAACTTCCGGCCGTTGAGGTTCTAGGCGGCGGCACTGGTGGCGCTGTTACCGGCACGATCATCCCCACGACAGCGACGAGCGCCGGTTGGTGGACGCCGACCTCGAATATCGTCAACGCACCGGCCAACACCGACGTGGTGAGTGCTCCGCATATTTATGCTACCATCGATTATCACTGTCGTCGATCGCGCGCTCCGACTAAATTATCGCATTCGGAACCCACTTACGCACACCCACCTTCGAGAGCGTACGAAAGGAAGACGTAATGAGCGAGGTGGAGAGAGAAAGGCTCGTGAAGGAAGACGAGAAAGTGCGCAATGCGCGACCTCGATTTATTCTCACGACTCAAAGATTATAAACATTATTTTTTAAATTCTCTCCGTACGGTCAAATGGCTAAGAACTTGATCGCAAATGTTGGCTACTGATCTTTTTGTAATTTTAGAGTAAACGGCGACATTCGACGAATTAACGCACAAAAAAGTTTTTACTTTAGAAAAATGACCCCGTTAAAACAATGTCGGCTTTACAAAAAATTCTGTATTACAGAATGTTTTCATTGAAATAAAAAGGTTTCATTTTAGAAAAATCTCAAGTAGAGTTGGGGGAACGAGGGAAGATGAGAAACCGGTACGTGTCGATACAAAAACAGACTTACAAAAGAACGGAAAACTTTGATCACTCGTGTCGCTAGCAGTGACGTCTTTAACGATTCCAAAAAAAAAAAAAAAAAACAAAAAACAAAAACAAAAACAACAAAAACAAAGTCACGGTACTATTGGCAATGGGAAATCACACGATCGATCGAGTGTACACTCGCGTGTAGTTTTGAAATATCATTCTGCGATATCCATCTCGCTCGGTCGCTCGTCAAAGTTGTTTTGTCGTGTTTGTCGTAAATTACAGACGCGTCACGTTGCTCGACACGCCTCTATCCCCACACTTTATAGAATAATCATTCACACCGATAATGAGTAATAACTACGTCGGATGATTATATCAATTTTTTTTTTTTTTTTTTTTTTTTTCAAATAAATTTTTCATTCTTTCTTATTCGCCCCCTCAGACTCGAGGCGCGTATTATACACGTTTCGCGCGACTTATGGGTACACGCACGGCCCTCGCGATTATTATTATATATATTTCTTCGTCTCTTCCTCGTGGCTGGTAAGTAGGATGCTGGTCCTCAGCCTACTCGAGACTCTTCTCGGTCCTCGCGTCTATCTCTCGTGCCATGCACTTCGTGTGTGCACATCAGTACAGCCTGTTAGAGCCGAGTACGTGAGCGCATATACGTGCGTGTACCTATTATTACCTAATGAGACGTGTCCGCGAGAGAAATATAAAGGTTGACGGATTGAGAAAAAAAAAAAAAAAAAAAAAAAAGAAAAGGCATAAAACTCGTGAGATTTTTTTTTCCTCAGAATCGACTATTACAATTCACTCGAGACGATCGGATTGGTCTCAAACAATGGAGAATAACATATTCAGATTTTTTTGTTCAAATTGTCACTTCCGCTTTGAGAATCCCATTTTTAATCCGAAATCGTCTGACGAATACTCTGGGTGATTCAGCACGAGGTCCTCTTAATTCGGATATAAGAGAAAAGATTTTTAAATAACAAATGAACAAAAGTCCGTCTCATCCGGTGGAGATTCGTTGGCGAGTCGCCTCCTCGCTGGGGAGGCTGCGGTTGGTTCCGACCAGGCAATAAAGCCGAGTTGATCTTGTTGCGTGAGAATCGGCCAGGGCTGGCTCTCACTCGTTGAATACGTCTTATTTGCTAGTTTCAACCGCGACTCGAATCTACGAGACTCCTGGAGGACTCACCGTTACTCCTCTCGCGTTTCTGTGCCCGCTGTACGAGACCGGTGCGATATTGCCTGTTCCTTACACTCCCGTCGTTCCCTTGCACCAATCCTCCGCTCTCTGCAATCTACTCCGTCGGAGCCATCGCTTTTTATTTATTCAACATTTTTCCCACCTCTCGCTCCCCGCAAAACATCTTCGAAACCCCTCTTCCTCTTTTTCTGTCTTCATGTCTTTTTTTTTTTTTTTCGATGTAACTTTGCGGCGAAGTAAAGAGACGTACGTCAGAGTTGGAGTCCGCAACGAGCTTCCCCGCGATACTGTAATGACTGGCTAACCAGGTTTTAATAGGAACACCGCGCCGGTATCTCGCAACCGAATCCCTTCGCCTCTTCTCACGCGAATAAGCTGTAATGCGCTCTCGACAGTGAAGTTGAAGCTCGAGATGAAGCGAAGTATTTCGCTTCGTGACGTCTCCTCTCGGTTCATTTCTCCCGAGCAAACTGGTTCACCAGATTCCATTCGGGTTCGTGGATGAACGACACTCACCTGTCGGTGACGAGCCGTTGCGAAACCCCGTTCGCGAATAATCGACCCTTTCGGCAGATTAATGCATTATCGTGTTGAGAAATTTGTTGCGAATTTTTTTTTCACGAAGATCGATGAAGATACGCCATTTTTTTATTAACAATAGTCAGTTCTCGGTTGGAACAATCTTTAGAGAGTGAAGTTTCAATTTTGAAGCGGTTTATTAATTTTGTGTCTTTGATTTTTGTTGATTGCAGATGAATCAACTGTGCAGAGTGTGCGGAGAACCGGCAGCCGGCTTCCACTTCGGAGCTTTCACCTGCGAGGGTTGCAAGGTCAGTCTCTTCTTTTTTTCACTTTGAAAATCATGTCGCAACATTTGGAAATTCAAAATCGTCGCTAAGATCTGCAAACCCGCTGACTGGTAATTGTCGCGTGCAGACGACTTCATTAAAATTCGTATCAACACATTATTTCTGACGGAAATTGTTGGGGACAAGAAAATTTCTAAAGCACACGCGAATCCTCCGACGTATTTCTATATGTGCTTTTTGTAACATCGTACCGAAATGTTTCCAAGGAAACAACACTGTAACGAAGTGATACAAATTCAATGCAAAAAGAAAATTTATATTTTCGCCAATCCGTTGTGACGCAAGATGGATCCGATTTGATTTTGTTCCTAAATCAAAAGTACCAAATTTCAAATCACTGAAAAAAAACAAACCAAGTGACAATTGTGAAATTCAGTAACACACTATTTCCGAACGGAATCGTGAAAGCCAAGTGAATCTTTGAAATACGTACCGACTCTCCGAAGAACCGCAGTTTTGATACGATGTTATCGGAATCATTTCAAAGACATAACATAACGAATTGATCAAAATTCCCCAAACAACTTCAAAGTGACAAACTAAATCAAAAGGTTAGTTTTCAATGACGAATTCCCTACGATGCATGATAGATCAGATTTGTTCTCATTTCATGTAAACATCAATTGCAGTCTTTCTTCGGGCGCACGTACAACAATCTGGGCAGTATATCCGAATGCAAGAACGGAGGCGCCTGCGTGATCGACAAGAAGAATCGCACGGCCTGCAAGGCCTGCCGTTTGCGGAAGTGCCTGATGGTCGGAATGTCGAAGTCGGGTTCGAGGTACGGACGTCGTTCGAACTGGTTCAAGATCCACTGCCTCCTGCAGGAGCAATCGCACCAGGCCCAGGCGCGTTTGAAGGATCCCAAATCGCCGTTCGAGAAGGTCCTCAGCTCGCTGGACGCGGCCAACAACAACAGCAGCAACAACGGTAACAGCGCCGTTTTGGGATTGCCGAACGCCGTGGTTGGCAACAACAGTTATCAGGGAAGATTACCGAAGCTCGAGGACCCAAGACTGAGGCCGCAGAATCTCGTGTCGTTGAGGTCCCAGCAGGATTCACCGCGACCCCAGCTCGTCCCAAGACCGCCGGATCTCATAGCCGGCTCTCACGATTTGTTCAGACCCGAAGCATCGAGATTCCCAATATGGCAGGGTCCGCCATTTTTCCATCCGGCATTGAGTCACATGCACCTCCTGAACTCGCCGTTCTTTCCCTTCCAACACCGGTTCGTTGTGCCTTACGTCAACCAAACAGGCGCTGCGCAAATTCCAGTGACGAGTTTGTCCTCCTCGTCGAGTGACAGTGTGAGTCCACGATCGACACCGTCACCGAAACGCGAGGCTGACAACGACGTCGATGGACGGGCTGGGAAGTCGCTCATGAGCTCGAGGCTCGATCGCAGAGTTTCGGAAACCAGCGAAGCGGTTAAGCAACTCTCGGAAGTTGTTCAGGACAAGAGTCTGGCGTTTTTACGGTCTCTCGGACCAGAGCAAGACGAGCCGATGGACCTCAGTGCTAAGAGCACTGGAGGTGTTCCGAAGAACCGGGACAGGGATGCGGAACGGGCGACGAGTTCGGGGGACGAAATAACGGAGGAGAGGACGGAGGAAGGATGGGACGCGGAGGATAACGAGATCCCGGAAACTGGGACTGGACCACCTCTGGACCTAACGAGGAAGACATGACGAGGCGAGAGAGTGTAGAGGCGAGGGAAATATGAAAAAATGAAGGCAACCTTCTTTAGCCTCGGATTGGTCGTCAGAATGGAAGGAACTGTTTAGGACTGTGGAAAAAAAAGTTGGCATCGATTCTGGACCTGCCCATGAAGATGACGAGGGATCTCATCGGAGGTAGCGGAACCAAATCATTGAATCGAGGATGGGCTCGGAGAGGATAACATTCCCTGGAGTTCGGACTGGATCACCTCTGGACCTCAGTAGAAAGACGAGACGAGAAAATTCAATGGCGATGGAACTAAAGAAATGGAAAAACTGACAATTTTACGCCTAGGAAAAAAGATGTGGGCATCGATCTTGGAACTCGGAAGATTTCGAAGAAGCTGATTTCCGGTAGGTTTCGGCGCTCGACGATCCTCCGAGGCTTAGTGAGTTCTCCGGACCGCAAGCTGACGAGCCTGCGAACTCGAAACCCAAGAATTAATCTCAAGGAAGAAGTCCCAAGTTCATCCGGAAGAAACGCGGAACCTGCGCAGACCTCGATCGGATTAATGGTCAGAATGGAACAAACCACAGGTTCCTCCGTTATCGCAAACAAAACTAATCACCGATCGGAAAAAAGTCACCGTGACAACCGACTGCGGGCAAGATTTCCTCAGGGGGAAGAAATCTTCGTCGGCGTGGTGTCGGGTCTCGCGCGCCTCCAGTCGGCAACTTACGTTCGCCTGCTCGAAGGCTTTACGATCGTCCCGTACGATCAATGAAAATTGCTCAAGCTCGGCTTCCGCGGCTGTTCGGGCTGTCGTCGGTAGCTGGCAGACGTGCGGGCCCGCACCGAGCCGGTCCATCGGGAGAAGCCGAGGAAGAAGAAGAAGAGCCAGAGGAAGCCGCACGTCGATAGCCTCGCAGCTCGCTAACCGGAGGACCGAAGATCGTCACGATATCCTCGCGCTTCGAAGACGTACGACGCGTTTTCAAGACGTACGATTGTGCGGGGATCCGCGAACGTTTTCTCGCCGCGCTTAAACGTTGCATATGCTGTGTACGGTAAATACTGAGCACCGATCTTCGCAACTATGTATATCTCGGGTTATAGAGAGGTGCGTGCCGTGCATTTACGTCGCGAACGCCAACGATGTGTGTCCAGCGTTAAGAAACAAAATAAAAAAGTAAGAGAAGCCGCCGAGCGAGGACGCGAGAGGAGACGACCGAAGAAGTAAAACGCTCGCGCGTAACGTCCGTCTTGCGCGATAGTTTATTATCGACTCTGTTCTAGCGATTTGCCTGCTACGACACTCTCGTCACCCCTCGGCGGAGAATTGACTCTCGAGAGATAGAAGAAGAAGCCTCGAACCGAGCGGCGGTGGAGATTCGAACGTCGACAAGCCAAACACCGGCCTTCGTTGTGATGTAAATAAGATAGAAAAGGCACCACGGAAATTGGCAGAATCTAGAAATTTAAGAAAAAAAAATGTCATCGTCGGCACGTTAAGATTTTTTTCATTCATTTTTCTTTTCTTTCTTTCTCCTCGAGGAGAAGTAATTTCGCAGAGAACAAGGCGGTTTTTTACACTTGTGCGTTGTTTCGTAAAATCGTTAAAAATTCGTGGTTCAATGACCGTGCGTATCAGAATTTTGATGGCTTTGAAGCTGTTTCGGTTGTACGCGATAGGCACACGACGGTGAAGTTTTATATTGGAGTTATCTGAACTATAACTTTAACATAAAAACTTTCAAGCGTCAGCGCATAAGTAATTTTTTCAATGCAAAAAAGGTTTAAAAACTTTAAGCTGCAAATAAATGGTCGTTTAAATTTTAAAACGAAACATATTAATTGAAAAATTATGACAGTTTGCGCGCAGAGCGAAATACTTTTTCTTTATGGTAAAAGATGTTCACCGGTTTCAATTGCAATAGCGCTTTATTTTACAAAAAAAAAAAATGTTAACGATCGGTTTAACGAGTGAACGAAGAAAGTGCAGAATCCTCGACTCAGTATTATATCATCAAGATTTTATTTTATTTTTTCTTCGCATCGAAAATAAAGAGTCTTAATGCCAAGTGTTATAATGCCACGGGGATATCTCTGGTCGGTGGGACGACGAGAAGAGGACGCCGGGAGAAGAACTATGGGCCTCGATCGGCCATTAACCATGAACGCTCGGAGACGCTCGAGCCGCTTCGGGGCGCAACGTCTGCACGGTAGATAAAAGATTGTATAATAACATAACTATTCGAGTAGACTCGCGATGGTTCGCCAGAATGTAAGGTCACTCGATCATGCCCGGGGTGGATTGCACGAGATTTTACGTCAATAATAATTAACTCTTGATATCTTCTATTCGCCGTTGCGAAGAAGAAGAAGAAAAAAAGAGGAACATGAACAAGTTGTTGCATCGAGTTCCCACGGGGGCGCGCACGTTCTCTATCGGTGAAATGGAACCTCGTGCAACAGAAACGACAACGTAGGCAAGAAAGAATCATAAATAAATTTTTACCTTCGAAGTAAAAAAAAAAATAAAATAAAATAAAAAAATGTTTCGAGAGAAAAAATTATCGATTTACGACGTTTTGACGTTTCAAAGACTTCGTCGCTCTCCATCATATGAAATTATACATAAATATTTTACGCACACAGGCACAAATATATATTATTTAATATAATACGAGAGACACTCTCACGAACTGTATATTTTTATAATATACCCCGGTGCTCAAATAATAATTATTTAAATAAAAGCGGATGGAAGCTGAACATATCGTGAGGCCAGTATAGAGAAGTGATTCGGAGCTGAGAGAGTGAATGGCGCGTATTGTAATTGCGCGCTTGCTGTACGAACGAGTATATATGGAGTGTAAATATATATATTTTGTTAAGACGTATGTCTGAAACGATCGATGATAATAATAAAAATTAATATCGTGTACCCTCGACTCGAGTACTGTTTCATCGGAGTACTCGGAGAACTCCTGATTAATCCCGATCTGCCCGTGCACTATCTTTTAAAAGAGTAGATATCGATGGCTTAATGTCACAAGGCTGTGCATAAGCACAACTTCGTGCCTTTCCTGCATTGCACCACCTTTGTAAAAAATAACTAATCACCTATCGATTTTAACGGAATGCAACAACTCAACCATAACGATTTAATCCTTTCTTTACAGCATTTATTACCACGCTTTTGACACCATTTTTTTTACATGTCAACAATTTTTTTATCTTTTAATTAATTCTAATATAACATCGAGTCCGTACGGTATTTTTGTCGGAAAATTAATCTTATCTTCACAGTATTTATTACCACACTTCTGACATTTTTTTTTTGCATGCGACAATTTTTCAGACATTTGAATTAATTCTAATATAACCTAACGAAAATGTGTGTTACAAGTCGTGAAATATTTATGATGGAAAAGCTTTGACACTTCCTTTACAGCTTTTATTGCCACGCTTTACACACCATTTTTTCAATGCCACAATTTTTTGAACTCTCGCATTAACTCTAATGTAGTCCAACACAAATAGACTCACATAGTCTATAAGTCGTGAAATATTTGTCCCAAGTCGAGTCTCATCGTTCAGTTACGAGAGCCCGTACAGCGCTCTGTCAATATATCCAGAACGTTGATGGGCAGCTCGTCTCAGAGCTGCGTGTCGTTTAATCTGGAAGGCTTCGATGCTCGCTCGGTCGGTTCCTCAAACATCCACCAGCTCGCTCGCGCTTCTTCGCACACATGGCGTTCCGGCCGATTTTGCCATTCCGTCGCTGTGTTGCTCGTACGTGATCAGGAAGACGATGAACCGGCGAAGATACGCGAAAAATCAAACCTATCCTCTATAACAAATATTCTCACAAATTTTTGTAATTTCATATATTTTATTTTATTTTATCTTTCCTCCCACGATTTAAATCCCCTAAATTAGCCAACTTAAATTTCCATCCATCACCGTGATATTTGTATATTATCGACGATAAATTTCGCGAACGCCCCAACGCAACCCCCCGATATGTGCGACGTTCAACCTCTTTCTTTATCATCTCGAAATATAAAAACCTCTCGAAGGATAATTTTATTTTTACAAAAAATTTTTTTTCAATTCATTCGAAGACTCAACCAGGAAGAAATTTGTTTTCGCCCACGCCGTACCGCGACCGAGCGCTTCCGCGTTTCGAGTGTATTACGCGAGGTGACAGAATCTACAGCTCTTCGCTCACCTTACCGTGTCCGATGGTCGTTAAATTTTTTCCGCGCTTCGTCGCGCAAATTTGTGTCGCGCGACGCGTCCAATATCGCAGCTGTTTTTTTGTTTTTTTTTTCGGCATATTTACGCACGTATCTCGATTGCGCGCGCGTGGATCTCTACGACTGTTTGACAAATCGTTCCTCGATACTCTGACGCCAAGCAGTGATCCTTGTTTCAATATATCGAGTTGTCACTTCCGATAATTGGAGCTCGTAAAAAATTTGTTACGATTTCGAGCTCGCCGACGATTTTTTTTTCGCGGCTTTCGCGTTTCGATCGACTCGCGAAAATAAATTATCGGTAATCACTTCCCCTAATCGAAGTCGAAGAAAAAAATGTCTCGTTTCGAGAACAATATCGCGGTTCGATCGACTGAAAATTCATTTTCCGGTCTTTCGTCGTCCAGCCCGATTTTCACTGTCACGGCTTTTCCGTCGCGTCCCACGATCGGTTGCGCCCAGCTCGGATCGGTCCCGGACTCTTCGCCGGTTTACTCGGTAAGTCAAACTTCTCGAGTTTTCTCGGCTCTGTTGATTTAGGTGCTGCCCGCCCGAGAAGCCGGACACCGAGAGATGAAGACGACGAAGATGAAGACGACGAAGAGGAAGACGAAGAAGAGGCCACTCAGCAATCCTGCCGTTCCGTAGTGCGCGCACTCCGTCGAGTGCCTCTTCGTAATAACGTCTTCGTCGCTCGTCTTCGTCTCATTTCTATCGTCCCTGGAATTTTCGAACCCGAAGGGACTCACTCGCGCATCGGGACTCAGAAAAAACGTCAGGGAAATACGTATTTGCCCCACGGGCGAATAGTTCGAACTTCGAAGTCGCTGACGATTCGTCGCTGTCGAGTCAACGCCGCGAAGTTGCCAGATGACATCATCCAAACTCATTATCCAACGAAACCCGATTATTTTATTAACGATAAACCACATCGAACCTGTACTTTTATCTCGGGAGTCTGAACTCTGTGGCGTCGAGTCGTTATTTTTTATTCCATCGAATTAACGTCGATTTTACTGCGCTTCATTATTTAACGCATGCGCCGTTCTCCGATTCGAAGAGCTTGTATTTATGGATGGGACAGAGTGTCCCGGGGCAAAATGGGACAGTGAGAAAACGAAAACAACGAAAATACTTTTTCGTCCGAATTTTTTTAAGAATTATCGGAGTCGTCAGAATAATCGAGGTTTTGAAGTGCATTAAAAAAAAAAAAAAAAAAAAAAAACATCCCCAAAAATGCATCGGTGCTAGAAATTGTTCGATATTCAAACGTATCTTCGTAATTCGAATAATTCGAATCCCTTACTCGACCGTTTGTCGCTCTCTCGTTCTCGCCTTATCGCGCCGAACAATTTCCCTGGGAAAAAGGTTTCTCGAGGTGAAACGAATTAAAAAAAAAACGTTAGAGAGAACGAAACGGGAGAACAGAGATAAGCACATCGAAGACGGCGCATCTTCGTCGGCCGTGGGACCGGCAATGAATCTTTACTCGTTAGAAAAAAAAAAAAAAAAAAAAAAATGCGCAGCATCCCGCATCGTTTTCTATCGACGATCCTAAAGTCCCGGCTCGCGCTTCCATGAATAGATTTTTGAATGGAAACCAGTATGTCTGATGTTGATAGGCAGATAGAGCGCGAGCTGATGCGGAAAGATATCGATACACACATCTCCATACCGATTCTTCGCACATAGGTGTCATATATATATATATATATATATATATATATATATATATATATATATATGTATATCCGACCAGTAACGTTCGGAATTTAATTCCAGAATTTCATACGATCGTTCTTGATTATTTATTTCTGCCTTACTTTTGTATCAATTGAATATACGAATTGTTACTATTGAATAAAAAAATAAAAATAAATTCATTAAACACTTTGTAACTCAAGTCGGGTTATGATATGTAACAGACGTTAATTGCATGTTGACAATTGACCGTCGACCGACGTCCTGCAGCCGAATGAAAAATGAATTCGTTGAAAAATGTATCTATTAAAAAACATATTTTGCTATACGAAGACGTTGACTTCGCTCGGTACCGAAATCACGGTATTTAAGTAAAATTTGGTTCACTCGAATCCAACACTCGATTTTCGCTCGCGCTATAAATTCACACTCGTCGAAATAGTTCAATCGCGCCAGTGTCAAAAATTACTTTTACCGACCCTCGGACTACGACTTCGTGTTTTTTTTCTTACTTTTTTTTTCAATACACAACAATTTCTCAAGGTGAACCGATAAGACATTGAACGAAGTCCTTCGGGCTTCATTTCATGAAGAAATCGTTATTGAAAAACCTACGCAATGAGAGACAAAAATATTTTTGATGGGTGAAGAAAGGTCGTAAATCGACGTCTCGAGTCCGGTCGCGAGATTTTTTATTGCCACAGACCCGATCGATCCTCGGCACGCGTTGGTTTCTTCGAGGTGTGGTCCGTACCAAATACATGAATGATCGGCGCGAGAAATTTTCTTGTGTCGGCTGGAAGTATCGGTAATACACAAAAGCGACGATAATTGTGGGCGCGGACGCGGCATACTTCTCGCGTGCGTGCTCGCGACTGGCGCGAGTTTAGTGCAAACGTTGTAAAACCCGGGGTCGGGACGTCGAGGTATTATAAGCGAGAGAGGCGACGAAGAGCGAGCCGAAGAGGAAGAAGAAGAAGTCTCGCGAGACGGCGAGCCATTAGGCTAGCTCGCGAATTAAAGGGGTTTACTGCACCTGTGGCCTGCGGTTCATCAGCACGAGGCTCCACGCACGCGTATAAATCCCAACATACCCACTGCATCTATCCGCATTACCGAACGATCCTCGGATTCTCTCCGGCAATCCTTATCTTCGTCCCTTACTCCCGTCGGCCGAGATTGCTCGAGTGCCGCGGATATAAAATCCGACGCCAAATGAGAAAATCCGATGCTAAATGAGCGAGATAGGGAAAAGGTTGACAGTACGAGGTCACGGATTAAACGGCGAGGCTCGCCGTTTACTCCGTGACCGATTGGTCGTCGGAAAGTTCATGCGTTTTTTTTGTTTCTCTCAATTTTTTTTTTCATTTTTCCATTTTTTTTTTTTTTTTTTTTTTTTTTTTTTTTTTTTTTTTTTTTTGGTCGTCCATCGTCTCCGCCAGGCGTCGAACGTGCGGAGAAGCGAAGGTCCTAGTGCGTATCCAGCCGGTGAACGGGTACCGGACCGATGCTGGACGTTTACGAGCAAACTCGCGGGCTTTGAGTTTGACCCGCGGACTCGCGAGGGCGCGGGACGCGTTTTCCTGCGAGAGGCGCCTGCTTCGCCACGGACGGATCCGAGGATATTCCGGACCAGCTTTACGCACCGTTCCTCGAGACTTTCGTCGCGGCTCTTCGGTGAAATTGACCGGTCTCAGCGCTACTCGATAGCGAGCGTTCGTCTGTCGAAGAAACGTTTCATTCGCCAGGTCGTCGTACGGTAATTCTTCGTTTTCGAAAATGAAATTTCACCTTTAGCAAATTTCGACTCTTTCGACGAGAAAAAAAAATTGTTCACAGACAACTTTATTCTACGAGCGAACTTCCGTGAGCAAAGTCTCTGCGTCGCTAAAGGATGAAACCTTGTCTCGTGCAGATGTCTTCGCAATCGTAAATGATAAAAAATTTTATGATTCATGACTTTTATGAATAATTTCAAAGATTCACGGTCGTCAGCGTCGCTCCCTTAAAAATGAATTTTTCCGTTCGTCCCCCTCCCCCTAAAAAAAAGATCAAAATAAAAATAAAAAAATCGCTCGGAAAAAATCGCAGTCGTCGGTCAGCTTCACCAAACAGCCGTTAGCTGGTCGCGGCTCCGAGGGAGTGACAGCGTCTCCGTTAGTCTCTCGCGATCCTCTCCTGTCGTCGAAGGCTAATTGGGTGCGTCCCTTCGGATCGTGGAAGAACAGAAATACGCTCCCAGGAGTCTTTCGAACTCCATCCAGCGGATAATACCCGCTGTTGCTTCGCCTCGGAGAAAATGTAACCTTCCGCACGATACTCCGAATGGTTCGCCGCGTTCGTGTCTTTATATAGTTTACATCGACGACTGGGTTCGAGATCGGCGCACGGAGCGAGAAAATCGTATCGTGGTGCGCCCTTCTGACACCGGACCATCGACGCATCCTCGCTGCTCCCTCGACCGTCTTTCGACGTCTCCCGCTTTCGTGGATACCTTCTACGGCCGCGGAATGTCCAGTCGCGCAGACCGCTCGCTCTCACCCAATCGACTTTAACAAACGAGACGAGCTGTCCGGGGCTGCGATTTCAAAGGTCGCGTGCGTGTAAAGCCCTTCGGTCCCTGGCATTGCGTGCGTCGTTCCTCGCCGCTTACCGATCTCTCGGCGCAATCCTGCCGCGCGACATTTGCCGGACGACAAGCCGGTCGCGTATCGAACGGCGCGACTTTGTCGAATTTTTGAAAAATTATTATTCCCTCGTTACAGCCATTCGGAAATCGGGCGACGATATCCATTTTTAATCGGTGTATGGAAAAACGATTGCCCGTGGTAAGGACAATTTTTTATTTGAAAAAAAAAAAAAAAAAAAAAAAAATTGAAGTTCCGGCGATTTTTATAAATGTCGCATTTAACGGGAGCCGCGATTCCGTCACGCGGGAACTTTCTCCGAGATTTTGATGAATGTCGGATCGAACGGACGTGCAATCGTCTTTGCCGATAATCTTTTCTGAGAGATTCGGTGATTAGGTTCGACAGCCGTTTCGTGGGTGCGATCGTAGATTCCGTCGCAACGACGAGGAACAAGACGAGTCGACGATCATTTTCTCGCGACTGCTCAATTCTTTAAAACCAGCTGTCCGGTGAAAACGGTATCTTCAGACTCGGGTCCGCTATTCGCTCGAACCGCAGTCGCGAATTTATCACCGACCGACACGCTCGCCGCGACAATAAATTCGTGCGTGTTTAACGGCTGACGTTAACTCACGACGGATGACTGGAAGCAGCGGAAATACAAGTATACGGGTACGCGTGTATTCGGCGAGATAGTTGTCCGTCCGGCAACAGGTTCGAGCTTCTCGACGAAGGGAACATGCTTTTTTTCCAGCGAATCCTCCGGAGCGCGTGGGTGTTCGTGTAATCGATTAGGAAGGTTTCACCGGCGGGGGAAAAGAGCTTTGACCGATGGAAAGTCAGGAACGAGCGGTCTTTGCGCTCGCGCGGTCGTCTCGATCAGCGTCGTTCGCGAGACTCGCGAAGACTTGTCAACCGAATGGACGTTCATTAATAATTACAAGGTACTCGCGAGTTTGTCGCCGATGAGAAACTTCGACTCCGCGAGTTCACCACTTTTTTCCTCTCACTCGTCTCTGTTCTCGCGCGCCGACAAATGAGTTTGTTCAACGTTCAGGAATTTTATTTCGACGAGCGAGTCGTTCGACCGTCAAAGTGAACTTGAATTTCTCGACGATACATTTTTTTTTTTTTTTTTTTTTTTTTTCGCTACGTCGAACGAACGATTCGTCGACGTCGAGTCGTTTTTTTTCTTCCTCGTTCTCGTTCGCCATTCTCCAAATCCTGGTTATCAAAATTACTTCGTTCACACGACAATTTTTCTGCTTCGACGGAATTTTACCTGCCGCGATTGAAAATTTCTTACCGGGAAAATTAGTGTTTCCTTCGCGATATCGAACGAAAGATTCGCTCCCTCGTCGGATCTTGCTTCCGTCTCGGTTTCCATGAATCCCGGCCGCGCCGCCTTTTTCCCCTTTTTTTATTCGTTAATTTTTCTCTGTCTCGTTGACCCTTTTTTTATTCCGGTCGTGAAAATTTCCGAAGAATCCGCGAGTCGGGAATCGTTCTTCGCGCTCAGCCGAGGCGACTTGTTCGCTGTCCTTGCGGCAATGGACGATGGGTTGGGCGAGGGATGCTGAGGCATACGTGATGGCCCTTTTGCAAGGGCCGCCTGGTATGAACGGCTCGCGAGACCGCGCTTGGTCAACTCGCGCGTGCGGCGCGGGGTTAAGTGGGTGCGACCTCGGGACGCTAAATAATATCGAGCTGTGCCATACACCGAGCTCCTTTCCCCTCCAGCCATCTTGAAATATTATTCACGAGCCATTATATTCGAGTACGTAAGATACGTGCGCTGTTTGTTGGATCGTTCTCGTGTTGTTGCATAAATCGGGCGTTTGTTGTTGCTTCGTTCGCGGGGATAAAAGACGAGTCGCGATTATATTCTCGAGGGCCCGGTTCTTCGTCCGCCGGATCGAGGGTAACTTTGGGACAGGAATTTTTCAAACGGTACGAACGGTACTTCGAGAAAACTTGAAAATTTTCCCTTGGAAACATATATTTTTTTCGATGCATTCACAAAGTCGTGAACAAATCGGTTGGTCATTGATGAATTTTTTTTTTCAATTCAGAGAGGCGCATCATTCGTTTTTCGGAGGGTTTAGAGAAATTGCCTTGGAGAGAACGTGAGTGGTAACGTTATACGGAACCAGTATTGGCGCAGCGTTGGCCAGTACCGGTCCGCTGTTACATTCTCGGTACGTTCGTTGCCCTTGTTTCAATAGGAGTTCGAAATTTTCCTTCGGCGAATTTTGAGATTTGGAGAATCCAGAGATTTACAGAGATTTTTTAATGCGCAGAGTTTTGAACAATCCGGTATAATGCTCGTGACATCTTCTCGTCATTGACACGATTGGTAAATTGTGTCCGACTATCGACGGAATTTTGTCGCTCCGAAACAAAGTCGATAATTAGTGGTAACGTTTTTTCCAATATCCCGGGAATATCGTCGCGTGTTTGCTCTTCGTAGAGACAGAATAGGTGACACGCCGAGCTGTTGCTCCGAGTGTGTTCGCACACTGCTTTTATAGAGGAAGAAAAAAGGAAAAAAAAAAAAGAAAAAAAAAAAGTTCGGGCGTCAATTGCGCTAAATAACGTGGCCACCAAGTTTCTCAGCATTCTCATTTTTTTTTTTCACCTCCTTCTCTCGTTTCTTTATTTTTTTTTTTTTCGTTATTTGCTCGGCTCACCGGCTAGACGAGAGTGCGTAACGCTACCAAATTGTTTATTTTTTTTCACGAATCCTCCGTCAAAAAGGATTCAGGATTCTCGTATTTGCCGACGGTATACACGAGCGCCTCTTCGTGACACGTGATTTTCGGTACTCGCGCCATAAATTCATCGTTCAGATCTCCAGCTTTTATACAATTTTTCGAAATCCCTGAAACGATAAACAGTAATTTCGTCTACGAATCCGATCGTTCGTTCGCATCATATTATTAGTATTCTTCGTGCACATCTTGACGACCGTGCCAATCGGAAAGACGACAACCCAATTTTTTCCAAATCCCAACGAAGCAATTGACGGTAATTTTATTCCTGAATCTGACCATTAAAAAAAAAATCAATTTTTTTTTGTTTAATGTACAGATTTCCTAAAAAAAATTTCCGCAAGCCCGATGAAAGTGACTCGACGTTCCCGGCAAGCGACTTTATCAACGTTCGCCACCCCAACAGTTTTCACGCGTCGAATCGCGGAGCTCCTTTCCGTATCGTCTCGCGGTCCTCGCCCGCGCATGCGCGAATGTAACGCTCATAGTGGTGCATTAAAGTCGCGTATATAATCGCGTTATATTATTAGTATCCTATATGTATTTCTTGACGACCGGGGCAATTAGAAAGACGGCAATGAAAGTGCCATTCGGATACGCGGGTTTCGCCGGGTCAACGATAAAGCTCAGGCTTTACAGTCCGGCGTGTCGAGGGACTCTTCGGCACACACGCGCAGCCCGGACGATCGTACGCGTTTAAAAAAAAAAAAAAAAAAAAAAATAAAAAAAAAAAAATAAGGATAAAGACGGACGTAGATCGAAAGGGTTGGTGAGGGTAAATAAAAAAAAAGAGAAGAAAATCGAGGAGAGTCCATCCGGCTCACTTAAATTCCCTGAAAGTTGCCATTAAATTCGTACTCGCACCCCCCGCTAACTGGTCAGTTATTAATTAAGGATAATTGCAGATATTTATGATATCGCCGGGGTCAGCGAGTGCGGCTCGCCACTCGGTCAGCCGAAGCCGAAGATCTCGCTTCGCGGATTACTTCTTTCCTGAATAACTCCAGCAGCGACTCCCGCTGCCTTTCCTCCGCCCTGAGCCGTTTTTATACCTGCCGGACCCGTTCGCAGCAGCGCGAACCCGTGCGATATACTTTTATCGCGGAGTCCCGAGCATGAATGAAATAAAAATGTACTCCGGAACGCTCGCGAAGAGGAATCGCGCGGAATTATAAGTCCGAGATTCTCGAGTGTTGGCAATTTTTTATTCGCGATGAGAAAAATCAGCATTCAACAAAATCGTGACTCAGTCGGGGAAAGTCGGCTGGAAACAAGTTTCGAGAACGTGGACATTGAATGTTTTTTTTTTTTTTTTTTTGCATCCATTCACAGAATGGGAGAAAAACGAGGAAACAAATTCGAGTTTCGTCGATCTCGATATTTAGCCATCGCGATGCAGTGCTGAAGTCCGACGATTTGTCCTCGCCTTCGAGACCTTTAAAAAACCCTTGAAAACTCGATAATTCCAGAAAAACAAAAAAATTGCTCGTTTAAATTTTCAATTTTCGTTTACGAAGCCACGAAAATTGTCTCGCTCCAATAAAACTACTCGTCTCGGTACGACAATATTTTTCCTTTGACCCAGCAGCAACAAAGTTTCATCAAACGCGAATAACAGAAGAAAAAAAATATCGCTCCCCAGAACAAGAGAATCGAAACGAGAAAAAAAAAAAAAAAAAAAAAAAAATGAAAATACGAATTCAGTCGATCTCGATATTGCCATCGTGATGCAGTGCTGAAGTCCGACGATTTGTCCTCGCCTTCGAGACCTTTAAAAAACCCTTGAAAACTCGATAATTCCAGAAAAACAAAAAAATTGCTCGTTTAAATTTTCAATTTTCGTTTGCGAAGCCACGAAAATTGTCTCGCGCCAATAAAACTACTCGTCTCGGCACGACAATATTTTTCCTTCGACCCAGCAGCAACAAAGTTTCATCAAACGCGAATAACAGAAGAAAAAAAATATCGCTCCCCAGAACAAGAGAATCAAAACGAGAAAAAAAAAAAAAAAAAAAAAAAAAATGAATATACGAATTCAGTCGATCTCGATATTGCCATCGTGATGCAGTGCTGAAGTCCGACGATTTGTCCTCGCCTTCGAGACCTTTAAAAAACCCTTGAAAACTCGATAATTCCAGAAAAACAAAAAAATTGCTCGTTTGAATTTTCAATTTTCGTTTACGAAGCCACGAAAATTGTCTCGCTCCAATAAAACTACTCGTCTCGGCACGACAATATTTTTCCTTCGACCCAGCAGCAACAAAGTTTCATCAAACGCGAATAACAGAAGAAAAAAAATATCGCTCCCCAGAACAAGAGAATCGAAACGAGAAAAAAAAAAAAAAAAAAAAAAAAAATGAAAATACGAATTCAGTCGATCTCGATATTGCCATCGTGATGCAGTGCTGAAGTCCGACGATTTGTCCTCGCCTTCGAGACCTTTAAAAAACCCTTGAAAACTCGATAATTCCAGAAAAACAAAAAAATTGCTCGTTTGAATTTTCAATTTTCGTTTACGAAGCCACGAAAATTGTCTCGCTCCAATAAAACTACTCGTCTCGGCACGACAATATTTTTCCTTCGACCCAGCAGCAACAAAGTTTCATCAAACGCGAATAACAGAAGAAAAAAAATATCGCTCCCCAGAACAAGAGAATCGAAACGAGAAAAAAAAAAAAAAAAAAAAAAAAATGAAAATACGAATTCAGTCGATCTCGATATTGCCATCGTGATGCAGTGCTGAAGTCCGACGATTTGTCCTCGCCTTCGAGACCTTTAAAAAACCCTTGAAAACTCGATAATTCCAGAAAAACAAAAAAATTGCTCGTTTAAATTTTCAATTTTCGTTTGCGAAGCCACGAAAATTGTCTCGCGCCAATAAAACTACTCGTCTCGGCACGACAATATTTTTCCTTCGACCCAGCAGCAACAAAGTTTCATCAAACGCGAATAACAGAAGAAAAAAAATATCGCCCCCTAGAACATGAGAATCGAAACGAGAAAAAAAAAAAAAAAAAAAAAAAAAAAATGAAAATACGAATTCAGTCGATCTCGATATTGCCATCGTGATGCAGTGCCGAAGTCCGACGATTTGCCTTCAGCGATCCGGTGTCCTCTTACCTCAAGGATCCTCTCCGGTCCGGCATCGGTCGCGTCGCTGAGGGAGCGAAGAGCGCGCGGTTCTGTGTATCGTCTCCTCGGAGAGATTCGTGCGACGACGTTTCGCGAGAGACACACACACACACACACACACACGATCGAAATCGGTTCTCGTTGCAATCCATGCCTCTCTATCCGTTTCTCCGCGCGTCGGACTTCTTCCTCTCTCACTCCGGGCATCTTTGCTATACAGTGATTTGTTTTCGGTCCGAAGAGGGTCGAGCGCGCGTGCGACCGTGCTGACTGCCGTTTGAACAATAATTCTCCCGTACGATAAGATCGACTCACGGAGAGCACCCGCGAACGCGCAGTTCCGAAAGCTGTTATCGTGAATTGAGGCGCGCGCTTCTTCCAACGCCCCGTGGAAAGGGTTAAGAGGGTTGGCGAACACACGAGAAACCAGCCAGGTTGTACACCTGTAACCCTTCTCGTCTCTCTTCCCCGCTGTACTTTCTCTCTTGATCTTTTACGCTTTATCCCTTTAACCCCCCCCCCCCTACATTCGTTTTCTTTCGTTCCTCACTCGCAGCCTCATCTCCACTCATCTTTCTCACTCGCTCCGCTGAGCCCTGGTCGGGTATCAGTTCCTGATCGATTCAACCCGTGGGTGGTCTCGAGAGCCCCCGGTACATAACGTGCCTGTAACTTTAATCCCGCTTCGGCTTACCCGGTGTCCCGAGAACCTAGACCAGAATTCCCCCACCTCACGATGGTTATAGACATTCCCCGATTATTCGGAGGATAACTCGATCACTCCGGACTCCGGTCAAGGAAGCCTCGGTACGGCGATTTTTTTTTTTTTGCAACGATCGAGCGTCGAATGACAGGATGAATTATTTTTTGTTAATGTTTTTTCGATAAACGGATAATCTTCGAGGCATTGGAAATATCGAGTATAAGTAATAAATTATTTATCTATTTGATTTGCATACACAATAGTCATGAGGAAATAATGCACCGGAGTAAATGCACTCATTTGATCAAGCTTCGCTGTACAACTTCGTTAATTTTTCTTCGTCATCGTGCATGAAATTTGATATTAATTTTGCATTGAACCTTTCATTCCGATACGTTGAATAATTTTTTTAACGGTCCTCCGTGTCTTGGAACATACGCGATTAAGGTGCTGTATTTCTATGCGTAGGTTCGGCGAGTCCTCCGAGCCCGATCGACGGTCTCCGAGTAACATCGATTTGAAGGTGGGAATATTTTTAAGGGTCTCTTTTTCTCGCGAGGTTACCACCCGGTACGTCGTACTCGCGAATAGCTCGGTACCCTTGAATTGCGCTCCGATGGAAGCGTACCGGACCGTCGGACGGTGCAAGATACCGGTGTAAAAGACTCGGAGACAAATGACGTACAGGAGTGGTAACCAACGGCCTTCTGGTGATATCGGATCTGGCCTGGCCGCGTCTCGGACTATCAGCCGGGAATCACTCTTGACCCCGAGCGAACTCGTGAACACGGTCTCAACGGGGTTTGTGGCTGAGCTTCGTAAACGTTGAAGCGCGGAGGTTCGCTCGGATCTTGACTCAACCGCGGACCGCCGACCATGGAACTGCGATCCGCACACGACACACAAATACGACACACACGACTTCCGGTCGAAAAATGAAATTTTCTCACCGGAAACACTGCGAGATAAACAAATAGCTCGCAGTGGTTCCGATTAGAAAATTTCATTTTTCGACCGGAAGTCGTTTCATCGAAAAAAAAAAAAAAAAAATTCAATTCTTTATCGCGACATGACTTCCGGATCGAAGATCGGTATAGAATAATTTGCCGAGTCCATACGCTGGTTCCGACCCGGCACCGGAGTCGGCCGGATACCGGCGTGAAACACCGGGCCGGTACGAGACCCTCGTTGAAGCGCGGAGGTTCGCTCGAATCTTGACTCAACCGCGGACCGCCGACCATGGAACTGCGGTCCGCACACGACACACAAATATCTCGCAGTGTTTCCGGTTCTAAAATTTCATTTTTCGACCGGAAGTCGTGTCATCGAAAAAAAAAAAAAAAAATTAAATTCTTTATCGCGACATGACTTCCGGATCGAAGATCGGTATAAAATAATTCGCCGAGTCCATACGCTGGTTCCGACCCGGTGCCGGAGTCGGCCGGATACCGGCGTGAAACACCGGGCCGGTACGAGGCCCTCGGTAACCGATGCGGTCCCGCAGTCGTGCCGATGGTTAAATCTCACCTGGGTAGACTCGCGGAGTTGCCGGCCAATTGGCCGGTCTGTCCCACGTTGCGACGTTGATATATCGGAGATTGAAATATAACGAGAGACGTCGCCTAGGGCGGTGAGAATTAAATTTGCCAGACCATATAATATACTGTGTATATATATATATATCTATATATATATATATATATATAATATGTTCTCTCGTGAAGCAGATATATAACGCCAAGCTATTGTGAGAGGATCCGCGTGATGGCTTTTGCGCGGCAGCAACCTCGACAAAAAACTTTTATATATATACATATATATTTATACATAAATATATATATGTATATATATATATATATATGTATCTGCGCTACACAACTATTCCTCGAGAATGTTTTATCGGGTTTAGATCACACGGGTAATGTCCCGCTATGACGTATGCACCTCATTAATTCGCGTTTGCGGCTATCCAAGCCGAGAGCTGAGGTGGTCGCGCGGCATCGAGCCCGCGAGAGGGTTACACGTACAACCTCGTCTCTTTTATATTCTCCGTCTCTCTTATCGCCTCCCTTTCAGCCTCGTTTCCCCTCCGCTCCTCGAGTGATCTCTCGCGCTCCCTCGAGCGAGCCCCGTCGCTCGATTTGAGATCTCACTCCCAGCGACCGTGTATATATAAGCACCTATATTTACGAGCGCTCTTTAATCCGAGAGATCACACGCACGGCATTCGTCCAAGGATTTAGCGACCGTTCGAAATTATTTTTCTTCCTTTTTCTTGTTTTTAACGACAATAATATATTCGAAGAAACTTTGTTCTCTTCTTCCGTAAGCCGAATACAATGAGCGTCCCGATCCGGCGATGACTTGAAGATTCTCTCGCGGTGGGTTAACTCTGGGTCGAAACTGTTCTCGTTCCGAAATATTTTCAAATATTCTCCACACGAATTCTCGATTTCGTCTGACCATTTTTCCCCGTCTCATCGATGCAATATTCAAATTCATAAATTCTCTCTGCACTTGCGAAATCAATCTGTCCTGATCGAGAGTTCGATGATTTCACGTGGTATAAAAATGGCGTCGTTCCGCGATACGATACAATTTTCTAAGCGTCAATGCTTTGATCCGAACAATTTTGCCTCCCTCTCAAAAAAAAAAAAAAAATATATATATATATATATAAATATTTTTTTCTCATTTTTTCTGAGTAGCCAGAAAAAAAATCGACTTGTACATCCGTCGTAAGTGAACGTCGGATAAAATGGACTGTTTCCCGAAGACATGCAAATTTTCCAGATATTAATGTTTTTATTTCAATGGTCCATTTTGCCCCCCTCAAAAAAAAAAAACCCATACAAATATATAGATCAAACGATCAAGATCGATCGGTCGTCGAGACGCGCCCAAAAATAATCGTCGTCACGTCTCGTTTTCTCTGAGGACCGGGACGAACGAGTGGGAGGAAGTATGAACGGCGCGGCCGGAGGGCTTCAGTGATACGAGAATGAGATACGAGCGGAGTACGACACCTCGCTCGTAAGGTACGCTACGTTATGTGTATCCACGTTACGCGAGGCTACGCCGGCTCACGGATACTCTGTAAACGTCGTATGAACGCTACGGGGGTGGTCCCGAGGACTCTCTCTCGCTCACTCCCTTTCTTCATCCTGACATCGAAATCGCCGACCCGAGCGTTCATACACGCCGCGCAAGACGCTGCTAATCGCATTCTCCGTTACCCGCGCTCAAGTGCGCTCTCGCGTCACGTACACCCATCTCGGTAATATCCCCGCGCGTGACCCTTATTGTACCTCGTACACGGAGACTTTGCAGCCAGCCACCCCGTGATTGATCACTCAATTTTTTTTTTTTTTTTTTTTTTTTTTTTTTTTTTTTTTTCGCGATCTTCCAAACGCAGTCACGACGTCTCCAGGCGATTTGTCGACGTTTGTTGAGCGGACGATTTTTTGCGGAAACTTCGATGTGTCTGCACAGAGGGTTGGCAATTTTTTTTTTTTTTTTTTTTCTTTTTTTGGTCCAATGGGAGAAAGTATTCTGAATTACTTTGCGGTTTGAAATATTTTATATGCCATTTTGTACGATCGACGATCGATCCGTAGATGTGGGATTTTCTTCGCAAACAGAAAATTCGAAGAGGAAGATTCTTGCTTCAATTCTATCTTCCATCGTTACAATTCTACAGGGGTTCCAATCGATATAATGTCACGGTGGTTGTGAGAATTTTAAGGAGAATTGCATTAAAAATTTCTGTACCGTAAACGCTACTTGACTGCACCCTTCGGACCTCTCTCTACGTGACCGCTTCGATCAGGCGAAAGATGCTCCATTTTTCATGAATTCCCAAATCACCCGGTTGCAACATCCAATCGTTGATGACCAACGACCATATCGCTATTCTTGATCTCCTCCGTTCCCAATGAATCCCGAAAGGACGGGATTTTAGCGTCGAATCGTCGGTAACCAACGACCGTACCGCTATTCTTGCTCCCTCTCGAAGGATCCTCGAACGTCTCGGGAAAAACACGAAGACTCCGTCTACTCCGCGTACGCCGATGTTGCAAGAGTCGACGATACGGTATCCTCCGGAGGTTCGCGTGTATAATGCAGACAAATCGTAATCCCCGCTCGGATAAACGAGTCTCGATTAATTCCGAGATGATCCTTGTCAAAATATAGTCAGAGAGGTGAACGGGACCGAGGGGGAATTTCTCCTTGAATCCGCGGCTCGGCTCGCTAGCCGAGGGTTGCAGCCACCTTAATGGCACACATAGACGCGTTTATTAACGCGACGCGAAGCGGCAAAGGCTAATCTTGACTAATAACTGTCGCAACGCTCTTACACTGCCCTCGAGTCCGCGGCGATCCGCTTTACGCTCTCGTCTCTTCTGCCTCGTTGTCGTTGTTGCAACCGGAGAAGTTCGAACGAGAGTCGAATAGATCGGAGACGATCGAGTGTGTGTTCGTGTGCGATACGAGAGTCTCCGGTGTTCGAATACACCGCGCCGTGTCCGTGGTGAAGCGTGGAGCGGCGACTCCCGTTGCGTCCGCAACGGAAAGATTCCGCTATTAAAGAGCCGAGCCGGTCGGTAAGTCGAGATGGAATAAATGCGAATGAGCGCGCGATAAAGATAGAAGGAGCGTTCTATCAAATCGTTCGGACTGTAATTCCCCTGGGAACTGGTACAAAAGATCGCCGCGAAGGGAACCTCGCTCGTCCCGCTTCGGTTAACGATGATTCGCGGATTCCTCGCTCTCCGGATCGGAAGGGGGCTCTTAATAGTCGAAGGGGATAATCGGAGCTCGACGGGAATAAATAATGAGAGAGGTGTGAATAGGATAGCGAGGCTGGACGGAAAAATTATCGTCGGCGAGTCGCATCGCAATCAAGTAATCTTGACGTTGATTCTAGGAAGTGAAACGGATCCGATGTTCCCGGCCGCGTGCGTTTTATGCGGTTGCGTCAGGATGTTCCTGCAACGGTACCAGAAGGTCACTGGATGGAATGGAAATTATTGCGAGAATCAAGGTTGATCGATGCAAGAGATTTGTCATTCGTCCGTGATAGATCAACGACGAGAACAGGTCGTGGCGGTAACGCTGGGAACGAATGATCATCAGGTTTGGGTTTACGCATTTAGAAACACGTTTTCTCAACGAATTTCGCACGCGAAATTCCGTTTTCCGATAATACGAACTGAAGTTTTTTCTCAACCTAGTGCGAGAAAGCGACTTTCTGCGGCCACTTCCTAAAAACGATTGATTTTCATTGGATTTTATAGGAGAAATTTGAGAAATGCGTGGACGTCGAAAGGTGAACTTTCTTATTCGTCAAGAAATTTTTACCTCACCTTTTTACCTTACGAATTAATTTTTTTTTTTTTTTTTTTTTTTTTTTTTTTTTAAAGATTGTCACGAAAACCTACTCATCTCTCAGCTGCAACCGCGATCCGACTGTAGCCAATATGGGATCCGTTTCTTATATATACATCGCTATTCCATACCCTAGCTGTAATGTCATTCGTGGATGATCGACGCCGGCCAGTCACGTAGAACAGAAAATGCCTTCGCAACCAACACCTTTCGCCTTGCCGTTCCTCCCGATCCTTCCCTATTCATGTGATATATATCTTCCCGCGAGTCTACCGCTCATGGCTAAGTGCCCAATCACGAATTTGGAACGGCGATCGCTGCAAATGGCTCGCTATTAACCGACACGATGTTTCGTTTTGTTACGAACCACGCGGAACGGTTCTCCTGTATTCTCACCCATCGGCGCTCTCGAGGAATCTAAACACGGTGACGGACAAGCTCAAGACATCGTCTAATGCTGATGTAAATTAAATACTGGAATTGAAAAAAAAAAAATTACCGTCCCTCAAATCATATTCACCTCCGATCTTAAATTCCAACTCAACATCGCAATCGTAAGTTCGAATTCGAAAGCGATCTTAAGTTCAATCTCACACGTCTCAAAATTCGACCGTCACACTCTGAGGCTCGGAAGTCGAAGCAAGATGCTTTCTCGCCAACTGTATTGCAAATTTTCCGTCGCAACGCCAATTCGTCTCAATAGCGGTAATTCAGAAAAATAGAAAACGAGACCAAAGTGGACGCGTATTTGAAGGAAATTCAGACGGTCGTCGGATCGTCGGAGTAAGCAGAAGCGTTCTTAGGGCAATCAACGTTGACCGCAGTGCGATTCTTGGCCTGTACTATCTTCGAACGATCCGTGAAGCCGCATCATCCTCCCTGTTACGTGATCGTCGTTTGTCTCTGACTCGCCTCATCCGTCCACCGCGATGAATGCACGGTCGGGAATATCATCGATGCGATCGCGAATCACGGCTTCTTGCACGTGCTTAGAAACGTCCCCGTTTCTATCCGTACGTAATGAGTTCTCCCATCGCTACGTGCGCGTAATCTTTACGACCGTACCTTTGACTCGTCCGGAGCCTTTGACTGGTCCCGGACGACGGGAGACACGTGTACACACGAGAGAATTCTCTCCGAAGCGATTCGCCGGTGCGAACCGACGAACGGATACGACGACGGAGATAAACACGGACGGAGGTCGCTCTGGCTCTTTTCCCGAACGCGAACCGTAATCTTGGAAAGTGCCACGCTTGTAAGTCCAAGCGCGCGGCCCAAGATCGTGATCTTGATCTCTCACGCTCGTTTCGTTCGCCCGGACCGACGAGGGAGAAGGCGCAAAGGCAGCAGGATTATCTGTGTATTTTTTTGTATTTTTTATGTTTTTTTTTTTCATTTTTCACTTTTACGCGCCCGGTATTATACATACTTTACCGCAGAAGGACGAGAGCGGCGTTTCTGCTCCGGCTATGATATGTCCGAACTCACGGCAAAGGGACGTAGTGAGGGGGGGGGGGATTGCAAAAAATGAGGAAAAAATGAGAGGCGCGAGAAGGATGGAGTGGAAAAAAAAAAAAAAAAAACGATCGGGGCGCAAACGCTCCTCGTTCTACCATTGACCATTCCCATGTTAATATCCGGTTATGCGTAAAGTATGGTGGCGTACGGCCAGTTTGCATGGAAACTAAGGCATTATGGGCCTCGGACCACCAGAGTCGAGTCCACTCGTTAAGAGCGGTGGAGAAGCGTGGCCTCGTATACCGACGACACCTCCGAGCACCCCGAACCCTCAACCCGGACGGTTCGTCCTCTTTATCCTCTTTTTAGTCATCTCGTTCTCATACGCTCTCGCTCCTCCCAGCCGACGACGATCCTTTGGATCTTTTTTTTTGTTTTGTTTTTTAGGCTCGAGCGTTTATGCGCGAAATTTCCTTCGCGGCGTATCGTTCAACGTCATGGTATTCGAAGGGTAAAAAAGAAAAGCTCGGTGCAGTGGGCTGGGTTCGATGGGAGCGACAAATCGTCAAGTCCAACGCAGGGTTAACGATCCTGACCTCGTAGTTTCGAGATCAATGACGTCAATCGATTTACATTAGTTTTTGGACACTGACGGGATTTCTGTTTTCTTGAGTCATTTCGGGAGTTCTTTCCGCGTTATCTTTGTTGGACAAAGTTAACGAGTTGTTTATGGGAGAAAAAAATAATTCCCGTCGTGTAAATGTTCTTTTCGTTATCCAATATTTTTCTTAAATTTGGTTATAAATTGTTTTCTGGTTATTGGGACATAATTGATGAATAGTTTGCATAGAAAAATTGAATAATAATTTAGAACACCAGTCCGAAGATATTTCAGTTCAATGTGGTGAGACGATAAAAATTAAACGAACGAGCAAACCCATAAAAAGTGGCGATATCTGAAAAAAAAAAAAAAGAAAATGAACTAACGCAGTTTACTTCTCGTCCGTTTTCTTTGGGTGCGTGAATTTGTGGGGAAGCTCGCCCGTACCTTTACCTTATATTTACGTTCAGTGGGGAAGTAAGGGGGAAAAGATGATGCGCTCTCGTCGCGACCGGATGTGGCGCTCGACCGCGAAGATCAGCCTAGACTCTCGTCTGCCCACATTCGCCGATGTGCGCCTCGAATCCTAGCCAGGTCTCTTGCGTAGGGACCTCGAACCCTTCGGCATCCTCGACGAGGTTCAAAGTTCCTTTTTCCTCCCCACTCAACCAACGACGCGCGCCGTTTACGCCTTATTTATTCTCGTAATTTACTCCCACGCTACGTAAATCGAGAACTCTTGCGATTTTTTTTCCATGCCGTGCGGCGAATACCGGTAATTTACTTTACGACGATCATATCTGGATGTAGTCGGTGTCGAGAGACCAAAAGGGACTCGCGAGTCAATCGAACGTTCCGCGCACTTTCGACAATCGAAGCCGAACCGGCAAAGAAAATTCAGTTCGATTATTTCCATCATCTTCATCATTATACGAACTTTTTTTTTTTATTAATATTTGTTGGGTTTCGTGGCCAAAAAAAAAAAGGATCGACGACTCGAAGTTCGGAGTTCAGGTTGACCGTTCCCGATAGCCGTGAGAACAGAAAGGTATCGACCGAATTGGGAAAAACGCGTCGAGGAGAGAGTTAGAGATAAGAAAGTATCGTGGGAGTAATGGAACCGGGAATGAGAGTAGTTTTTTTTTAACGACCAGGCGATGGGATCCTTCAATTTATGGAGAGACCAACGACACGTTGCGACGGTCTGTAGTAGAAAAAAAGCTCTTATTCCCGGTTAGTCTCGCACCCCGTTCGATGGCCTTTTCGCCATTAATTCGAAAAAGTTTCCAGCTTTCATTCGCTCATTGATTTTCACTCGGCTCGTCGACAAAAAAAATGGCCGTCGATCCGACTCCGTCAGATCCGCATGAGCGAGTCTCTTCGGAAAGCGGAAACCTACGCGTGCGTCCGAGTCTTTATTTCGATTCCACGCCTTGAGGGACCAAAAAAAAAAAAAAAAAAAATTAAACAAAAATTGAAAAAAATCGGTTCTCCTGTCCGGCATTTCTGGACACGGCGGTGGCGGCCTCGTCGTCGCGCTACACAGAGCCTGTCGTTTTATCGTCTCGTCGAGAGCGGAACAAGCGCGGTTTAGATAGAGAAGGACCCGCGAACGGCGAGCAATTTACTGCCGAACGTGGGCGCGTGTGAAACTCCTCGCCGTTGTTGGGCTGCATCGGGACGAGCATGTGCGTAAGCCCATGGGAAAACACTCAGTCCGGAAGACGATCCACCGAAATCGGCCGCGATCGTTTTTTTCCATGCGGTCTCTGTGGGATTGAAACGGTAGCTTCGCAAAAAATAGGTTCGCGGTTGTCCGCGTTCAGGTACGAGTCAGTCGAGTGGGAAATAATGTATAATTTCCCGCGTAAAGTATTAAAAAAAAAAAAAAAAAAAAAAAAAAAAAAAAAAAAATCTTCGGCAAAACGAGAAGGAAAATAAAATAAAAATATCGTGTTAAATTTGAAATATCCGTAATTTCCAGGATGGCGGAGATTCCAGACTCAAACGACATTGATAATGATCCGACGATCGTAAACAACCGAGACAAATTTCATTCTCGCCAATATATGCAAGCGCACCGTACGGACCGCGTGGAGCCCGCGATTATTTTTCACTCTCCCGGAGAATGCGTAAATAGTCCAATTATATGGACATACGCGCATATTATTTATAATTACTTATTCGCGCGCGCGCGCGCGTGCGCAAATACACGCGCTCGCACACACCCGACGATACGGGCAATTAATATATCTGTGGATGTGGTCGCGTGCGCGAGATACTTAATGAGGCACCGGCGCAGTCGAAGCCCTGGCAGAGAGAAGAAAATAAAGAGGAAACGTACGCAACTTACACGCGTTGACGCGGACACCGAAGATTAATTAATATTAACGGGCGTAGTGCATCGTCCTGCACGTCCATTCCACTCGATGCCCAACAATTTGTTTTTGTTTTTTTTTTCAAGACGTATAAAAAAATTCCCTGATCGACATTTCGACTCAATATTGCGAATTTTTCTAAACCCCGTCGCATTTTTTTTTCCAATGAAAAAAAAAAAAAAAAAAAAAAAAAAAAAAAAAAAAAAGAAACTTCGATACAGTCGATTTGTTTGAAGTCCTCGTCGACGAATTTCTCGCTGCGCAGCGCAGAAAGTATCGAGTAGACATCTCCGCGCAGAAAGTTTTCTTAGACGCGGTGCTTTTCGATATTCGCAAAAGTAACGTCGTTCGAATTCTCGCCAAGACTTAACGCGCGAAAAATGAATTATCGCTCATACACCCATTTATTTATTGTACATATACACACACACACGCTATATATATATATATATATATATATATATATATATGAAGTAAATGTCCATAGAAATATGTGAACAAGTGCGTTATACATAAGAGTCGGGGCGGGGATTCGCGTAAGACGACAGAGGCATTGCGGGCTACACGCTCGGTGTCGTGCAAATTTGCATTCGCGAGGCTGTGCTCGCGGTAAAGGAGTCCCCGAACGGAGAGGAAACCCCACTTCGCACCTCTCACGGGTGCTCGTCGCGGGCGCGCGCAACACGTTCCGCACGCAGACACACGCACTTCGCGAATAGAAAGAGAGACGACAGACTCGCCACTGTCAGTCCCCGTTATTTATTCCAATCCGCGGGCCTTTATGGTGGAAAATTAGCGAGGGGTCCTCGCTCATCCCTCCGGCAGGCACACACGCCGTCACCGTGAATGCCGTCGCCACTTAGAACGACGGATGCATTCAACGCCGCACGCTCATCGCTTCTTGTTTTTTTTTTCTTCGTTTTTTTTTTTTCTTCCTTTCTTTCGTCCGTCGACTCTTCTCTTTCGCTGATTTTTATTTTTTTGTATTCCGTAATGGTCCATCGCGGAGACGACACGCCCTCCTTAGCGCCCCTTAACACTTCACGATCTGCTTTAAAGAGCTCGGCGAGGCTCGCGCACTTGCGACGGCAGAGCAGAATGCCGGGGCTTTATCTCGTCGGGCACAAGCCAGGTTGTTTCAGCTTTTAGAAGACCGGTGAAAATCGCCGAGGTCGCGACGAGAGTGTTTGCACCCGGCGCGACGACCAAGACGAAGGACGAGACTCGTGTCCATTTGTTCTTTAACTCGCGCGGTCATTTTTTTTTACCTTATTGCGAGAGAAAAGACCGCGCGTACCCGCTCGCTCGTCGCCGATGCCCCGGGCACAGCGGAAGTAACGAATTACCGACGTTTCGCGAGTCGAGGAGACTCAACGTGTTTACGTTTAAGGCGAAGCTGTTTAGAATGAGAAACGCGAAACGAAAATTCATTTTTATGAAAAAGTTATTGATGAAAAAAAAAAAAAAAAAAAAAAAAAAAATCCAAATAGCCGTGACTCGAACGCTGGCTCGTTGGCTTCAGCTTTGAGAATTCGGAACGAGCTATCGACTCGACGCGACGCACCAAGCTTACGATTGAGGCAAATTAAATGTGTTTCTGTAAGAACTTTACTCATTTTTCTTTTTTTTTTCTTGTTGGTAAATTAAATAGCTATTTTTTTTGGTATTCTGTCCTGTCGGCTTGGAAATCGAGAATTTCGGGTGAATTAACGTGGGATTAACGCAACGACGTTGGGGAATTCAACGGTGCGGAGAGTTGATTGAGACGATGTTGTATTAGCCACGCGCGGCGGATCGCGTCTCTCTTCTCCTTATCATACTTCGCACATTCCTCTCACCGATAAAACACACGCTTTCACTGTGCTATATATCGTGTGTTCTTTTTGAGTCTATAAGCTTCATTATAGAGACGGGGTCATAAGTCACCGCCGTTAAGTTACAACTACTCGCGCTTGACCCTTGACACCCGGGACAATGGTCGAGCGGTACTCCATAATTGTTATTTTAATAAGCTAATTTTCGCGGTGCGAGCCGAGTATCGCTTCTTCTCCCGCCGGTCCGTCCGTTCTTCATGGTTCTTCGCGGTACGCTTCTCCGCTACATTGAACGGCTCTCGCAGAGGCACGATTACGCCTTTCCATCTGTTTTACCGACGTATCTCTCGCTCGTACCGAATAATCACGCATTTTTTTCTTCCCCCCCCCCCCCCCCTTATTAAAGCGAAATCAAAGCTGCCAACCGAGGCGAACCGAGAAAACGCCGGATCGAGAGAAATCTTCGCAAATATCTCAAACCTTCATCTAATTTTTTTTTCAGCCGAAGGACCATCTAAAAAAACCGTGGTAAAAATGTCCCACTCGGACTTTACGCATCACAGATCCAAGACAATTAATTGAATAGATAATCGAAAATTTAATTAAACAAAAAAAAATCATAATTATCTCTTTGGATCCGCGTTCAATCCGCGGTGTCTCGCGAGCCGCGAAAGTGTTACGATCACAATTTTCTCGAGGGGGAAAAAAAAAATAATGTTCGGACCGTTGGGATTTGTTAACTCCGCGTCTATGTTTATTATTGAATGTGAAACCACGGATTCCGGGATCCTCGCACGCCCCGAGCGCGCACATCGGACGTACCCGTTTCCCAGCCGGCGTAGATAAGGAAGATGAAGAAACGGGAAATGCGAATCTCCGCGCGTTTATTGGTGTGCGTGATGCGAGCGCGGTTGTTCGATCGAGGGGAGTCTCCGGGTTTACTGTACGCTGCAACTATGAGAGTATACTATATGCGCGCGCGTGCACCGGCTATGTATCTACGGGTTACGCGGAGGTCGGAGGTCGCCGCGGCGTTGGCCGCGAACCTACGACGTCGAGGGTGGAGTGCGCGGTGAGAAGGGAGTAGCTTCGACGATGGGCGTAGCTCGTATTTGATGTAGACCCGAGCCTCCACCTCTTCCTCCTCTTCGTTTTCTTCCTCCTCTTCATCCTCTTCCTCTACTCCGGGTTCTTCCTTTTCTCTTCACTTTCCTCTTCTTCTATATTCGTCCGTGCGATCCGAAGCCGTGTGAAGGTGGACGGGGGCGCGAAGCGCTGATATAGCAGCGCCAGTGCCCTCCCAAGAAAGAATCCTCGAATCCGAAAAATCTGAGACTCCGGTTCTCTCTCTCTCTCACGTGGAGGAAGAGTCTTCCGCGATTCTCGCGAGGCGGAATATTCGCAGCGGGTGAGATGCGAGCTGGAAGCAACGGACTCGGAAAGAGAAAGAGCCTAGATCGAATCGGTTCTACGACTCGGTCGAGGTTTGTTCGCGCGGCAGGAAAAGGCGTAGATGAAGAACTGCGGTCGTACTTTAGGGATGAAGTTTAATGAACTTCGACACAAGGTAGTTAAGTCCTTCTGGGGAAAAGAAGTATATGCGAAGAGGGATTTTTCATGTCCAGAATGTGCTACGAAAAATAATAAACGGAAACAGTTTGCTACTTGAAAATTTACAAAAATACTGAAAATCGACGATACTTTTTTCTTCATTCTTTGATTTTTTTTTATTCTGGTTTCATTTCCGAAGTCGTCCGTTTAATTTTAGTTATGAGTTTCCTTTGCATAGATTTTTTTTCATGATTTGTTGCGGCTCGTAAATTTTGCGTTTATTGGTTGTAAAATACATTTACGATCGTTGTTCAATTCTACAATAATTGCCACGTATCCGACCCAGCGACTCTCCTCGACGCGAAGACGTCCGCATTTTCAAAAAGACACCCCGAAAAATGTTACCGCTCGACGATAAAAGGCACTCGTTGATCGAGCTTCGATCCAAGAAGTCGAAGAATCTGCATCTCGCGGGTCTTCTTCAAACGTGTAACGGATAATCACAGATAGGGGTAGATTCCATCGTTTGCCTTTACCGTCTGCAGAAACGAGGAAAAATCGGTTTTTCAGTGACCGACAAAAAATCCTCGCAATTAAATG
The DNA here is from genome assembly GCA_963978505.1 of Listrodromus nycthemerus. Taxonomy (NCBI): domain Eukaryota; kingdom Metazoa; phylum Arthropoda; class Insecta; order Hymenoptera; family Ichneumonidae; genus Listrodromus; species Listrodromus nycthemerus. The sequence goes on along the minus strand of OZ021682.1, from coordinate 19,091,348 downwards.
ACACAACATCGACGAGGGACGTCGAAGAGGTCTCGAGCGGGGATTTTCTGTATCCAGGTGTGTAATAATCCGTATATATTAAACTATATATTGCAAAGATAGCACGGACGGGTCTCCCACACCTACGAGCCGGCAACAGAGGGAGTTCGTGCAGATGCGAGCGAGGCGAACTCTCAAAGTCCGCCAGGATAGACGCAAGAGTATCGGCGACGCCGAGGCCTCTGCCGGTGGGTAACCTCTGACCCCGAGGCAGGTGAGGCAAAATTTTTAAGCGATCCCGCGGGGCTCGCGAGATCCACGAGGAACTCGCGAGTCCGGGGACACAAGAACGAAGCAAGGCGAGGGCTAGGCATATCGCCGGGGCGATTCGCCGATTGGCCGGCTGCGTCGCAATGCAGCCAGTGACGAGAATGGAGGCCACCCGGCTATCAACTGTGACTCTCCCACCCCTCTTTCTCGTTGCATACTTATATCTAACTTTATACGAGCGTTTATGTACCTGCTGCACAGTCAAATGCTGCAACGACGGTACAGTAATACCTCGTTATATACGTGGCTTTCGTATCGGTGGTTTTACGTTTGCAGCCAATTTTTCATATACGCTCGATAAAACGGCAGTCTTTCGAATTAAATTGGTACTCGTTCGGAGACACCTGGTCCCGGTCTGGAGGATCGTTTTTTCAATGGCACGGTCCGTGAGAAAGTGCAGGACAAAATGGCTCAGAAAATCCCAAAGTATCGATGGCAACAGTTTTTTTATTTCTTTGACCCAAAGTTACGAATTTACAAATTTACAAAAATGACAAATTTCGTTAATCGGTTTTACATTACTATGACTTCCGGTCAAACGAATGGTCACCTATTCTCTACAAATATCAAACAGCATATCAGAATCTGCTCCAGCACGAGAAAACCAAAATTTTCAAAGATTTTCCTAGAACACATGAAATTGTCGAAAATTTTCCTTCAATACGCGCGTCCTGTTCGTGGTAACCTGTAAGGATCGTCCCAGCTGAGGGTCAGGTATTGCAGACACGCATCCTGATCGTACCGGGTCTGCAAGAAATGGTTCAGTCCCTTTTTTTTTTTAATTTTTTTTTTATTACTAGTCTTGATGCGTGTGGTCCGACGCGGCCAGACACAGATTAGCGCGATCAATCTGTGGAAGCGTCGGACCGCCGACCTCTTACACTCTTAATGCATCTCGAACAACGATGTAGCCCCGGGAGTGAAAATAACGTGGGGTGCAAAGAAGGAGCGTGCGTCGTCGTCAAGGCGGCGATGAGGATGCATGCGCGAAGGGGGCTTTCTCGGATCTATCCGTGCGGCGATCATCCGCTCTCTTCGTACATCGGAGACCGGGTAAACCGTACGAGGATCTCGCTCTCTTAGAACGTTACGATGTTGTAATGCACGATCCGGCGAGTCCGCGCGGGGAGTAATATCTCTATTAATAATGTAATTGCCGGGCGCCCGGTAAGATCGTGCACGCTCGCACGGACCATTAGGGCCAACGCGTCGGAGATCTCTTAGGGTTTCTTCTTCGTAACTTTGCCACGAAGATCGCTTCTCTCCCCGACGTCGTGCATGCTCTTGCGTTCGGAGATGCTCCTCATGATGCCGTATGTAAGAACGTTTTTCAAAGTCTCTTCGGCAAAGCGTGCGATCGTTTAACCGGTCATCGGTGCGGCGCGGCGTTGGTTACTCGGACGTGAACTTTGGTCGGTCATCGGCAACCAAAATGGCGCGGACATGGGGCTCTTGGATCTTTCATGATTTTGGGGGAATAATTTTTAGTGAGAATGTTCATCCGAAGCTTCAGCATGTTCCGTGATTGCTCTTGGAGAGCATCGGGAGATCAGGTGGAAATTTGACGAAAGAATGGAAAGCGATCGCCATATTGTATTTCGGTAAGTTTTGGGAAAAAGAGGTTCGTTGTGAGGCTTACGTAAAAATCTCTTTGATCAAAGTCTCTTCGACAAAGTGTGCGATCGTTTAACCGGACATCGGATCCTCGGACGTGAACTCAAATTCATAGGTAACCAAAATGGCGGATTTCGATTCGCCTTTCGGTTCGATGATCTTTGATTTTAGGGTAAAAGTTTTTCTCACAAGCCTCGTTTTTTTTTGAAATTTCCTGCACCTTCGCCGATTTTTCTTCGAGGGTATCGAGAGATTAATTAGAAATTCCTCGCAGCGTGAATGTGAAGCGCTACGCTTTACCTCATGTCAATTTTTCAATGAACTTTGGGTAAGATCTGGGAAAAGATCTTTGGAGACGCGCGATGGTCGACGCGAGACGTTTATCGTTCACCCGTAGCGAGTCCCGCTGGCTCGCGTCTGACTCGACGCAGCAGGCCAATGGGAAAAAGCTTGCTTTTGATTCGGCTAAACTTCGGACGGCGAGACGAGTCCCGGATAAGATCCCGTCAGAATTGTCGGTGCGTGCGCGCGCAACTGAGGGGAAACTTGCGCGCGTCGCACGGCGCACTCAGCGGGGGTGCGAGCCAACCTTTTAACGACTCATTTGCGTCGCGCGCAAAGTTTACGACTCGGGTTGATCGATTATTTTACTTCGTTCTTTTATCTTTTTAATTTTTTTTTTTTTGTATCCATCCGACTCGCGCTCGGATTTCTTACCAATTTATTTTCACATTCCAACAAATTGAATTTTTAAAAAAACTTTCACATGAGAAATTTGACTTTAATCCTCAATTACAAATGTTTCATCTACAGATGTTTTTTTTTTTTTTTTTTTTTCAGTTTCTTCGTTCTTATAACTCTCTCTCTCTCTTGATCTTTGCTTTGCGTTCCGATACTTTTTATTTTTTTTTCTTCACCGGAGAAATTTGATTTGGACGTTCGATTGTGAATATTTTATCTGCGGATGAGTGTTTTTTTTTTTCTCGGGAAATTTTTCTTCTCCGCGATGACGAGAACTCCTTCTCGCCTTTCGCTCTTATATCTTTTCCTCTTGGTCTTCGCTTTGCGCATCATCGCAGCAACCACCTCGCCGGGAGTATCAGAGGTACCTCACTTTATCGGAGTATCGGGTTACTCGCGAACGATGCGAGCTCCGCTAAGATGTATGTATACGCCTCGAAATCTCACGGCTAGAGCTAGAGCTAACAGCAAGCTAATTCGAGCTCCCGAGAGGAGAGCTCCGTCTTCTGCCCCGGTCACGCTTGCCCCGTACCGGAAAATCTCACCGCGCTGGTACACCGCGAAGATTTATATTATAAATGATCGCGAGCTAAAGCTCCTACGCCGTTGTAAGTTGTAACTTGTAAGTTATAAGTATTAGATGAGACGCGGCGAGGATTTGAGATACAACCTATCGGTGGATGTGCGAGTCGGCACGAGGGACTTGGGTCATTTAATATATAACGTTTCAACGAAGAGTTTTGCCGGACGACTTGCGGAAGACGTATATTGGAAAGCCTAAAATTATTGCGGATGTACCGAGGACAATTTTTTTTTCACTAATTAAATTGACTTTTTTTAAATTATTTTTTATTCGATCGATTATTCTTCTGATATTCTTTGACTTCCCGTTCGGGAGACGAGAGAAAAAAACTTTTTTTCCCACGGAAAGGAAAAAACGAGGATGAGCAAAGAATAATTAATTAAATTGAGAATAATGAATTTAAAAAAATGTTATATTCGAAGAATTGATTAATCGAACAAGGAGATATTAATTTAATAAATTTAGCGGCGAATATCTAGTCATGTCATCCGCGTATTCTCGACGCAACGCACACAGGGGCCGCGACAATTTTACAATGCCGCGGCCGGAGTGAAGCAGCGCGCCCGCGCGGGAGTGCTACAACTTTATAGTACTCACCTTTATAATACGTTTCAGAGTTTACGACCGAGGGACAATCCTCTCGCGTTACGAACGGCCTCGCACCGTTATAGTGTAAAACGTTCACCGGCTCGACCAAAGAATTCTTTGAACTTCGCGGGCGAGCTCTCGGCTCCGAGCTCCCTGAAATATTTCGTCCCATCCGGTCTGCGAGTCGCGAACGGTTAATTTCCGGAGACACCTTGTCACCGACGCTCCATACCAGCAATTACTTTTGCCTCAGAAACAATAATAATCGGAATTAAATTAAAACAAAAAAAATAATCGGCATTTATTACCATAATTATTATCGTTTCGGGTGATTGTTTATATTTTTTAACGCTCAACAGCAACGTGATGCTTTATCAGGTGGTTCGAGACATAAAGTACTTGGACAAATTGACGGGATTAAGACTCAATGGCACGTCTCTCCGGAAGATTAACGCAGAAAACTCCAAATCAATTGACTTCACTCGCATCCCCGATAAGCCCCCTCGCATACTTCACTCCTCATTAATTACTCGTCGACAAAGCTCGCACCAAGTCTCAACGACGCTTCAGGTAAACCAGAGATAATTCCTTTTGTCCGGAAAATCATTGTAAAAATGATGATTTATCATTATTATGGCTACAGTTCAAGGTGACGATGAATATTTTCGAAGGCTTCGCATCGCTCCGATGCTTCATGAAGCGGTCGAAGACGAGTACTTGAGCCAAGTCGCCGCGGTTGGATTCAATGGCATTGCGCTCCAAAGCGGTTTAACGCACAAAAGTGCATATCAATTGACCTCACTCTCGTCCCCGATAAGTCCCGATACACTTAAATCTTTATTAATCGTTCGCCGATAAAGCTCGTCTCCGGTCCGACCAACAAAACGAACGTAAAATCATGTTGCAACATCTTTACGGCCGCTATAACGCCGCCCGAAGCCTCCGCCTCCTTCGGACAATGGGCCTGTATGCAAATACGTTTTAATAAAAATTTATCAACGTCAAAAAAACGTTCCCGCTGAATATCGCACTGGTACAGCGAGAGACCACGACGAGCCAATCAGCGAGGGCTCATTAACCTCCGTCGGACCCCATCGAACCGCGGTGAACGTCGTTCCGAGGTTCTCCACGGTTCTCCGCGAAACGGTTGTGACGGCGAACACAGAGGGTTCTCGCTTCGAACCCCCTCGGTTCCTTCTCTTCGACCCGCTTCTCTCTCGGAACTGCCGGCGCGAGTTCGCGAGCGATACATTCGCTCGCCCGTGTGAATCACCGGATCCCAATTGATCCTAAGGTCAATGAAGCTGTTGAATGATGATCACTGACAGGTGGATTCACGGGGTGTCCGCTCTCGCGGTCGGAGCTTTTGAGCTAAGGCTCGATGGTCCTCGCCGCCGCCGCCGCCGCCGCCGCCGCCTCTGCATTCATTCTTATCTCGTTGAGTCGCGATGAATGTACTTTGCAAACGTCGATCCAGCGCGCGTCCCTCAGCGTTTCGTATCGTTCGCCGGTGACTCGTGCCCGCTCGCCGCAGCGCTGCGACGCTAATTGCCCATAGAAATCGAGATTGATGCGACCGCTCGGCAGGGACAACTTCTTTTTTTTTTTCAACTCTCCGCGATGTCACTTCCGCCTTGGAAATTTCATTTTCATACCCTGACCTCGTACCGGGCAATACTTCCGGTTTGAAAATCACATTTTTATCGAGCGGATATGACGTCACGAAATATGTTACTTCCGGTTTGAAAATCACACTTTTTTTTTTTTTATGAAAATGACGTAAGAGAATACGTCGCTTACGATTGGAAAATATAAATTTTTTCACCGGAAGATATTTTTAAAAATGTAGAAAGGAAGTTTGTTAAATTTTTTTTGTTTACCATATAGCGGTATTTTAATGAGTAACAGCGACGATTTTTTTTATCTAATGTATTCGAGTCGGTGGGCAATTGTTGAGTTACGTCCGAAGGTATTATCTGTAATAATGGTGAGTCGCTGGCGACACAAAAATCGCACCGGTTTTGCATGTTACCGGCGCCGATTTCAGTCACGTGCTCGTGTGCCATCGAGTCACGGAGCGTCGTCGTCGCTCGTTCACGAACAAACATCCTTCGCATAATCGCGTATGACGCATTGTTATGGACTCGGAAGTTACGCGCGTAGCGCAGTTAGTCGAAATTTTTCGGAAAAAAAAAAAAAAAAAAAAACCATGCACTCGACGTTACATAAGTTTCCTTTTTTTTTTAATCGAATTTTTAATTAGTCATTCAACCCGCGCCTCTGTAAATCCGTAGCGGAGCGATCGAATTTTCTCAGGATTCAAACGGACAGTGGAGGAAAATTTGAACGCGAGCAAATATCGAAAGTACAATCCGCCAAAGGTCACCCTTCCATCGGCGAAGCTGAGTTACATTTTAATGTCTCGTGATCCATGGAAACTTCGGTATAGGAAGAAAAAAAAATTGAGAAAAAAAATAAAAGGACAAAAAAAAAAAAAAACTGCATGAAACTTCGCAGTGCGCGATCGGCGAGTGTGGTTGATCACGATTGACGCAACGTTTCACACCCGGCAGGCGTTGGTGCGCCGATAAATGCAGTCGATTCATCATGAATCATTCGCGCCGAGAGGATTCATTTATATTAATGAATGACTTATTAATCACGGCTGAAGTGCCGGTTCGCAAGCGCGCTCCGGGTATCAATTATTCGTCGAGGTAACCAGCCGTTCCACCGTTCGTGGGTGCAAACCTTTCCATTTCACTGCGCCTCATCTGCCACGGAGGTGAATTTTTCAAGTAAATTCGGTCGAAGCCCCGATATCGCCCGACGATCGCAGCCGTGCGATACCGACGAGAGTCGATTCGATCTTTTCGTAAGATTTCACGATCAACGCCTCGACGCCGAAGACTCGCTCGAAGGTGAAACGTTTCACCCCGTGATATTTACCCCGTGGTCGAGCGCATCGTGCACAACTCCTCGCGCGACTCCCTTTCTTCCTCGGGCAATTAACATCTTAATTAGGTATTCACGCGCGATCGTAGAGCCCGTGGCCCGAGACTCTTGGCCAATACCCACGGTAACGACCTTATGGTATTGCATACCGGTGCTTCGGTCTCCCCTCGTTGACACCGGTGACACGCGAAAAATCCTCGGCTCCTCGCATGTTGCCGTCGTGCCAGCTGCGCAAGCCACCTTGCCACCCGCATATCGCAATTGGCACTCGTACCGTGGGGAAACTTGCCAGCGTGCTTCACCGTTTTTCATCTGGAATAGATTCAGTACGGAGCAGTAGGAAAAAAAAAAAAATTATTGGCCCCGCACCCGCATACGTACTTGCAATAAGACACTTTGTTTCATACCGAAAGCTGTTTTACATCCTTTTCGTCATTTGTAATATGTGTAAACGATTGATCTCATCAACGGATAAAAGCTATTAGAGAAAAGCAACGCGCCTTAATTTGGGTTTTATTCGAAAAGGTGTGTTCTTGGTTGCGACGGGCTTTGCGTCGGTGCATTGCAATTGGCACGCGTATCGGAGTGCTTTGCCGTTTTCCACCTCGGATAAGGTGGAGCGAGGAATAACAGAAATTGACGACTCCGTACCCTCGTAAGGGCCTGAAAAAAGATACTTTGTTACGTGTCGAACGCCCCTGTACAGCTTTTTTTTTAAATCATTTTCGATTCTTATATGACTTTTCTCATCAACTTATCATTTTTTTTGTCATTTTTCAGGATAGGAAAAAATACATTTATCCCATTTATCCCACTGCGATGCGCGGAACTAGAATTTACCCAGTCGAGCGATTCAAACGCGTTTTGTTGCACGTCGGACTTTTCGACTATCTTATCACTGCTGACGATTATTCTCATCGAGCGATGACAACGCTTGAAAAAAAAAGTGCCGCGATTTAGGTCGAATTAAAAAAGGTGATTTACAGTTCCCACCTGCGGCAACGTTTCTCGCGCTCCGGGAATCTCCTCGAGTCTCCAGGAATGTCGAAAGAGAATTTTGGACGATGCCACACACACGAGCCACGGGGATTGGAGCAGCTCGCGACATTGTGTGTTCCAGCGGTTTATACGACGATACCGGGGCTTGAATCATCCGGATAATTGCGCAGGCTCGCTTTCTCCTGGCGCCACGAACCGTCGAATAATGAAAATCCCCAGCGGGCGCAGTCGAGAAAGTTATTAAAGACGAGATTTCCACGCGTCATCCGAAGATCACGAGGACCGAACGAGAGGAAGATGAAGATCTAGCTGCGCCACCAGACACTGGACGAGACATAAACAATCGACTGGAATGCGACGGTTTTCAGATCCTATCGTGGGACATTTATGCTTCCCGAGCCGGCCACACCGGCGATCTTGCCGGGCAGCCTGAACTACTTCGTTCCTCTGGTCCTAAAAATTCGGACCACCGAGACGAGAACTACTTCGGAATCCGGGCTACGTTTAAGCCCGAAATCATCAACCGGCGCACATGCGCCATCGCGAGCAATCTTCCTGGCGAACCCGACGGTGAAGTTTATGCGAACGAAATTGTGACACCCCGTGACTGTGTTGCGTGTCAGGAGGTAAGACGATATCCCGTAGGGACTCGACTCGTAATTCCTCAGGATCGCACGGAAGATCGGGCGCAGCCGTAAAAAGTATTAAAAAAAAAACGAAAACTTCCAATTTATTAACGGATTGCTCGTTTCACATTTTTGTCAAATCGAAAATAGAACATTCTCAATGATTACATCATTTAGTGCGTAATCACACGTGCTATTTTCTGAATTCAGGACCAGATGGAAAATTAAATCGACAACAAAAGTTGCAAACCGGTAAATCGGGGACTTGGTGTTGAGTTTGATTAGTTAAAAAATAAATAATAGACAACAAAAAAAGCGATAATTTTTTTCATAGGTTTCATTACCATAGATGAGGTCATGGTGGACCGCGAATAATAATTCTTATCGAACCGATCGTGCGATCTCGTGTTCCTTAATTCGTTTCAGCTGGGTAAAGGCGAAGCTTATCTCGCAAATATCCCGGCACACTATCCATATAGCGTCAAGTATCGTATACGTTTACGAATAGCACGCAAATAACGTGATGAATATATATATATATATATACATATATATATATATCTTTGTATGAAATAGAGACATTGCACGTGAAGTTACGCGAGTAGAGTGCAAACGTATAAGTTACGCCGAGGACTGGGAGAATCGGATAAGGGTTAAACGATATAAAAGATCGTTATCGAACCGGAGTTATTTCGTTTTATAGTTAATTGCCCGAAACAACGAGACGCCGGAGAGAAGTGTTTTATACCACGTGTATACAGCGAGAGTGATAAGTTTATACCGTGAAGAGAGGCTGCGTTGCACGTACGAGAAGATCGAAGCTGCCCGTGAGATCGCGAACGTTGCATCTGCAAAGTTTGCCATTACGTAATGCGCGCCAAAAGCCTCCGCGTACACGGTGGAATCGTTGTAACACGACTCGATAACACCGGTCGTATCAACCCTATAAAATTAGCCCAATCCGAAAAATTAGCTAACATCGGCTGCCGGTCAAAGTTTACCCGCCGATTATTTAATAATCGTGGAAAATATTGGAAGACATTTATCTCGTTGAAGATCGTTTCGAATAAGCATCACGTATTGTTTTGTGGAAAATTATGCATAAATCTTTTTTGCCGATTTACGTTACCGATTTCACGAGCCAGTGTGGCTCAGTTCTCTGCGAATTTTTAAATTTAATAAATTTAATAAATCATTTTTACCTTACATTCAAAACGTACCGGCCGATTATCTAATATTTTTTTCGTATACTCTTCATGTATCGTTCGTCCAATTTTTTAATACGTTGAATTTGCTGAATACGATTCCGACAAAAATAACGTATTTTGTGTGGAAAATCGTGTGAAGAATTTTTGGTTAAATTCACGTGGCTGCTTTCACGAGTGTGCGTCGCCAACTTCTCCTCGACTTTTTAAATTCACGTTATGTAATTTTTACCTTTTATTGAAATGACTATAATTTTTAGCTCAATTTTTTTGAGCCTCGACGTCGCTTATCACGGGATCGCGGGGAGATTCAACGGCGAACGATGATTTTCTATCCAACGATCGGATACTTAATCGTTTACCGATGTTAGGGATCGCCGACGGCTTTTGCCGCCGCGAATCTTTCTATTTGATGTCTTTAATACCAGATACGTACGTTTATCCACGTAAGCACTGTGCGTGGCACACAACGAAACTTTTAAATGTCGAGGGACACCGAGCTGAATCATTACCGCCACGTGTGTTCTGTTCGCAACACGGATTAAGTATACAGGATCTCATCGTCTCCTCGTAGAAAGGCAATTTCTATCTTGACTGGTTTATCACGGGGCTGATATCTCGCTCCCTCATCAACAGGGACACACGCCAATTCCATACGGCAACAACGTTAATCCCTGCACTCGATGCTATTTAGCTCGCGCGCGATATCGCTAAAAAAATCGGTAGGATTCAACGATTTATGCACTGCGCAACGTTACTTCTACACCTGCTTCGTATTATCTTACGTTTCGTTTCCACCAAACGCCATTTTCTATTCGAGTGTGAGAAATTTGCAACTGGAGACGATCGCAAGACAAACCAACGATTTCGATCGAAAGTTTTGGTCACTTATCCGATTGATTCTGACATGATGGAAAGATGGTATTCGAGAACAGAACAGTGGAATCAGGGCGTTCTAGTTCGGATGAAAATGAATTTTTTGTTTGTTAATTTACCGAACCTTCATTTCCCACTCGTTGATATTAAGATTCAACAATTTATCCTCGGTGTACTTAAGAGGTGGATCTAGCGGAAACTATCGACTTTCTGAAAATAAAAAAATTACCATCGCACATATAGTACATCTCTGAGTCGTCATCTACGTCGGAAAGTCTCAGATTTCCGAACGCAATGCAGTCAAATCGGCATCCAACACGGCATCAAATCGGCATCCGGCAAAAAAAAAAAAAAAATAATATCTCCAAGCTCATCCGACTCGACTTTTAATCTGATCCCTTCAATTTTAATAACGCTTTTTGACGAAGTAAAATAAAGATCGCGCGTACAATCGTTCGGTACTACTATATTAAACCCCCCTGAAATAGAGTCGATATTCCCGGTCCCCTCTTTCGCGCGTTGGGTTTGCTGCGCGTGGGTGCTGTGGGATATCTTTTGAGGCGTTCGATGCCGCGTCGAAGATTATCTCGCATTATCTCGCGCTATCGCGCACGATCCTCAGATCTCACCCCGAGATACGATCGCGGGTGCGCAAGGATCGAGGATCCCGCGGAGAAACGAGAAGGAGGGCCGCGACCCGTCGCTCCATTACGATCTTCCCGTGTACCTACACTCGGTGCATCGCGCACACGTATTCTATCGGTTCCTCTCCGTTCCTCCATCCTTCGCCTCGGAGTATCTCTTCGTTTATCGATAGAAGCGCGAGCAATATTATACTATATCGATATACCTTTCGTCCCTGTTGCACTCGCCCGGTTACTCGCAGGATCGATCGTAGATCGCGGGGCCCGAGCTCAGGACCATGAAGATCAACGGGCACTTGCGAAATCGATCCTAAATTAGCATCCTCTGTGGATATTCTTATCTGTGACGATCAGGGAAGTCTATCGTCTAATCCAAATGCTCTCGGATAACATCGGCTCGCGATATTATAGGATGCATTAGACGGCAGTGGGATGAAAGAAGAACGACGCGGTGTGTAACAGTAAATATATATAACAGGAGAAGAGAGATGAATCGGGACAAATTATCGTAACGAAGGCGAGGCAATTTACCGCCAAGGTGGTCAATCGTTGTTCAAAATAATTCATTCGTCGCACCGCGACGAGGACTGGGTATTTAGCTCGGTAAATTGCGACTGTGCTTCAGCTCCGGGACACTTTATTTTTTCGATATGTCGTACAATAAACGAATTTTCTCACTCGAGAACTCATTGAATCGTTTCGGTGAACATTCCAATTTGCAGCACTTATGCTTACACAATCAGGACAATTACAATCGTTGTGATACGGTCTGAACCACTGGCTATGACACGGAACATCCAATTAACTCGTAAAATCGGTCCTTAATGTATTCCACGATGAGTTCCATAATAGCGGTGAATAACGACGGCTGATTGGAATCGTCATTTTGGGCGGTCATCGACGTGTTCTCATTGGAATCAGTGGAGTCATCGGAAACTCCAGTGGACTGACTGGTCACTTCTATGAAGACGAGCAGCAGGGTCAAAAATCCGAAGAGGAACTTCATGTTGCCAATTGCCGACTCTTGAATTCTTCCTGTACCGTCGATATTGGGTGTTGACCCTCGGATGGTTCGTTTCACGATGCTCGTCGCGATAGACTCGTAGCCTTTTAACTACTACCGGAAAGACACTTACGGTGTTCAGGCGAACAAATGTTGCCGAACGATTTGTCAACCTTGACTTGAACCTCAGATAACGATGGATTTATTCAACGACGATAACGAAACCCGATAAGTTGTCGGGTTTACCTCTTTCGGGTGCATTGTCAGCGGCTCCCGATGAACCGCGTCCAATATATAACTGCCCAGAGACAATTCATTTTCCATGTCGGTGTAGAATCGTCAAAGCGGATAGAACGATTACGAACGATTACGAACGATTAGCGATATATTTTACTCCAGTGTGTCCAGTGACTCATTTTAAATCGAACACTTTGGTTCTTGCATGTTCAATCTCCCGCGAGGTTCTCACTCCTCAAAACTCCGCACTTATCAACGCATACCGCAACATTTAATATGAGTGGCGAGTGCCCTAAAAATTGGTTCATAGAAGTATCGAACGCCCCAATGCAACGATTCGAGTCCGGGCAAACCCATCGATCGTTAGTTCGAGACTCGTCGTCGCTCTCCATTGCGATCACGCGGTATCGATACCGAACTCGAAGTCGCAAAACGCACATCGCTGTGTATCGACATGAGCAGGAGCGTCTCGCGCCCGATCTCTGACCGGCCAACCGGCCGTCCGTTCGGTGCTGCTCCCTCTCGCGCGCGCGCCCGGGCTCTCACAATATCGTTCGGCCGATCTCTCGACGATTTGTCAGCGCTCGACCGGCCGTGTACCACCTTATCAAATATATATCGAACACCGCTCCCTCGTGTATTTACTGCTGGCCGTGAGCTTACGTGCGAGCAGCAGAGCGCTCTTCGATTCGATCGTCCAAGGGTTTCGCTCGATCCTCTTGCCCGATCGGTTGCCCGCAACGCTGAACGTGCGCGCTATGACGATATCGGACGCTACGCGTGAGGAACTCTTCCTCCCCGCTTGTACAGCCAGTTCAGAGTTCCTTTGTAGGATTCTCGGACTCTTCAGTCTCCTCTTTTCCACCCAACATTCGCAGTCTACAATATACTACATATATATATATATATATATGTGTGTGGGTGTGTGTGTGTTCGTGTCTATCCGGACAACGAAAGAGCGCAGGTTCGCGTGTGTGCTCGTGCGACGATCGTATCGAATTATTCGAACGCGTTATATACGTTATTCCCCGTCTTCTCCGTGAATATACACACGGTGTGTTCGTATACCTGTATTTATATACATGTCTGCCTATATCATTGAGGAGGCTCATCCCTTGCAGGATTCCCACGCTCGTCCTTTTGGAATCCCCGGCGTAGAGCAGCTCGGTGTCAGGTGGTTTTAGCTCGAACCGGTAGCCATTCGTTGATCAGCCACCCACGCTCGAACTCCATCCGGGGACGGTGCTGACTTTCCAACATTCTCCATCGTTCAGCATCCGACCGGCCATGTAGGTGTTCACTACACCCATATCGGCGAAGCTGTACGATCATTCGCACCGCAAGAAGGTATTTCTAGGGATTTGGACGGCAAAGAAAAGTGGGTTCGTTTCGCTTCCTCATCGAGGAAGTCTCGGTTTGATGATTCAATGAATCTCGAGTCCGAAAGGAAATTGCGTTCGGAATGTTAAAAAAAATCAAAAAAATGTAAGAAAATTGCACTGCGACGCAGAAAATGGTGGATCAACCAAAAGTCCCGTTGACGTAACTTTGATGTTGTTCGTTTGGTACAGATGGAGCTTCGCTTCGTTAAACGATCGTTCGCGTCCAATTGAATTGGACATTTTTTTTCCTACCAACAAAGTAAAACCCTCGAGTGTCACGATGCCTCGGTTAATTCGGCCATTCATTTTTCATACCGTGAGAAATATTTGGGATTTTGTTGTCGTCAAATTCCCACAGGAATTGTCGTTAAAATTGTTTACTTTTTTTTTTATTTTATTGCCGGTCAAGAACTTTAGCCGGATCGTGGTAATCGAGACTTCCGACGATTCCCAAACGACCTCGACTATTTCGTGGTTGATGTCTGCCGATGCCGCGCTAATCCAATCTTATCGGAGAGTCGGTCGCTGCGCGCGCACAGCCTCTGCGCATGCGCGCTACGCCCGTTCTCTGCGCCCGATCTCGATAAGGTGCATGCGCAGGCAAACTTTTAGCTGCCGTTCGCGAAGGCGTTGTGTTGCGTGTGTGCAAACACAACACAGGGAGGATCGGCTTCTAAATACTGTGGTAATGGCGCTTAATATATCGCCGCGAGATAACAATCGTCGGTAGAGAACGACGCCGATACGAGCCTCCGGACTTTTGCCCGGGTTTATCTTACGAGCGGTCGCCCGGGAGCGGTGCGAAAGGATCGCGCCCGGCTCACCGATCCGGTGTGCTCTATACGCGAGAGTATCGTCGAGAATTAACCATACGATCGAGCTATTCGGACGTGAGATCGGGCCGCGTTTAATTCCCGCATATGCGTGCGCGGCAGAGCCGACGCTCGATGAATCCATCGATACCGATCGATCGAGCGTCGCGTGTGAATTTTAAATATGGTTCACCAAACGCAACCGATTATGGAAAAATCTAAAAAAGAAAAAGAAAATTTTACGAAGCTCATCGGGAAAATGTGTTTGTTTTTTTTTTTACATCGGTACACTGAGAGAAAAATCGAGGATGGAAATATGGCAATCTGCAAGTCTCGACGATTGAGTCTTCTGCCAATGGCGAAAAATCGCGGTGATCAAGTCGCCAATTAAAACGATTAATTTTATAAAATGGATTGTATTGACTGGGAATTAATGGGAATGAATTTCTCTTCGACAATCCCTCGAGATAATCCCATTAGCGGGTAATTCACATACAGTTTTGACCGTCGATTCGAAAATTCGATTGATCTTGGCGTGAGAGAATAGTGATACAAAAAAAAAAAAAAAAAAAAAATGAACGTTACGAGACCGAGAAGGTAACTCGTGACGTTGTTGCGGCGAACATAAGCGCGACGTTGTGCGCTCGGTGGTACCGATAGAGGGCGTAAGAACGAGCCTCGGAGGACGAGAGACAGTACGACAAATGCATGGAGAAGAAAGGTAACGAACGAAGAGGACGCGACGTGTAAAGAGTGGGACTGGTATAATGCGGAGGGAGCCTCCGGTCGGGGTCAAGAGGCTGCCGGGGACCGGCACGCGGGGTTGACGGATAAACATAATGATTTAATGACCATTTCGTATATACGAACGACACAAAATTCTATGATCGCGGACTTTAATGACACGGCACTTGCCACGAGGCTGCAATTATTTAGCCAGGCACGTTGCGGCCCTCGAGTGACGTCACTGCCGTACCTTCTCACGCCCTATGACCGGTCTATACCGAAGGATGAGTACACTCCGCCCTAGAAGCTCGCGTATATAGTCGATTATCATCGACTTCCCGTTCGTCCCGTCCGTTCGATACTTCCGCGAAGGAGAACGAATTCAAAAAATCTCGAGCGTCGTTAATTTGATCGCGAATGATTTATTGGTGAATTTCATTTTGGGAGGATCGTTCGGATGAAGGATCGGAGTCGACCGGTGGTGGATCGAGCTTTTGACACGATCGTTACAGTCCGAGTGGTCTCAGAGATACGCCCTGCTGGTGGTCAGGTGCAAGATCGGGAATCTCTCTCGCTCTCTCTCTCTGTCTTGACGGCGAAGCGAGAGCTGTGGAGCTTTGTAGCAGGTACGGCATGTGTGCGTGTATATTGCAGGGATGGTTAGCGCTGGAGCTCGCCGGCGAAGGCACAACGTAATTTATTCTCATTCATTCGAGATGGGCGAAGAGGCGAGGGATCAGGAAGTGACATAACACGAGCCACGTAGGCCGAGAGGACGGGACATATCGGGGCATAACAGACCTCTTCCATTTCGGAAGAGATTTTAATTGAAGTTGCCGTCCAAATTTATACGCGTCCTAAATTGTTATTAAATATTTTTTGTTGAATAAGAAAAAAAATTAAATATTAATTATAATGGCGTTATATTATGTGGAGTGGCGCGCAGGAAAGAAGCGCACGACTCGACGACCGTGTCGTAATCTGCGTCTAGTGTAACGGCGCAACATTGGATAACAGCTGGGATTCGAATAAAATATCGTTTAAATAGTCGGTAGACCCGTATTAGAGAGGTCGAACGTTCTCCGGTCGTTGGTGGAAAAAGAGAGAAAAATACAAACAAAAAAAAAAACAAAAAAAAAACTCATAGAGATACCTTTTATGTAGGTTTTTTTTTTCTTCTCATTTCTTCTGTTTCTCGCTTCCACTCGCGCGCGCGCGCGCGCGCGTGTAGCCCGCTTCGTGTGTTCGATATAAATCAGATTGTATCACGGCGTCGGGTGCTTCACATTATCGGTTCGAGGATCTTTTAAACCCGATGTGGCTCCGACGTTGGGCAATTATCGCCGATATATCGACGCAGGAAAATGTCACCGCGTACGCGGAGAAGAATCTCCTACGTGAGGATTCTCGGGACGTACGCCGTGTGTCGTTCGCTGATATTTTGATACATTCGGAGAACACTTTATATTCCAATTACGACGAGATACCGTTAGAACGATTTTAATTTTTTTTTTTTTTTTTTTTTTTTTTTTTCAATTTTTTTTCCCCTCATTATAAAACCGTGGTAGTTCCGGTTCGGACTTTTCGGACCATTTAATGGGCTACCTACGCTCCGGTACCTGGTCGGAGAGTTGCGATTCGATGGTGCGATCGACGGCAACTTCGCCGCTGTCCGCCAAAGAATATTCTCGTTTCGGTTTCCATGCAGGATGTTGCGTAATATTATTTTTATCCGGGCACAGGTGAAGGCTGGGCGACGAACACGATTATTATAAACTCGAAAACGAGGCCGTCTTTCTAACTGGGTTCGGCTAAAAAATAAATTCCACGATTCCCTCGAAATTCCGGGTTCGAGGCTCGACCCCGGATAGGCGTTTGAATCTCAATTTCTTTTCTAATATCTTCCCGAAGCGGTCTGCTTTCGTTTGACTCGCCCGCGGCCAAAGTTTCGAGACTATTCGAGCATCCTCACCTGCTGCTGACCGCACAATTTTTTGTTGTGTTTTTTTTTTTTTTTTTTTTTTTTTTTTTTTCTAATACGGGTCGAGCTATAATTTACAAAGTTTCCCCGCGCTTATCGAGAACGCTGATCCAGACTCAAGGAAATCGATTAACCGCGGCTCTGCCGAGGCTGAGCGATATTTTGCGGCTTAGATTTGCACGATATATTTCAACACACACGGGGCACTTTGGGTCTTTAACAGCTCCGGCAACACGAGCGATTCAAAATAATCATTTCAACACCAGTCATTTAGCTGTCAGTAACGAACTATTCATTCGTACTAAATTAAACAACTGAAGGTACGCAAAGTCCATCACGCCGGACTGACGTATAACACCGTTGAAAAATGCCTTTCTCGTAGTTACGAGAGCAGAGGAAAAAAAAAGATTGTTATTCCAGAATATTCAAAACTATATCGTTTAATATTATCATAAATTCGATCCGACCTTTATGGACGAACGGTCAACAGAACGACGACTGTACGGAGTTACCTTTTTTTTTTTTTTTTTTTTTTTTTTTTTTGGATATTAGATTTGAATGCCAATATGGGTCGCTGAAGGCATAAATTTGGGCCCGAATTCTCGAACATAATTCTATTCGAAAGGTGATCTTCGACGCTGTTTACTTACCCACCGCTCGCAACGCCACGCACATTAGATTATTACACTATAACCATAGAGCGAAGCGATACTCCAATTCCAGTTTTACCGAATTATCATAACGACCGTGGCGATCCTGCGAGCGAGAGCTCACGAGATCACGTTTATACCATATTCACGTGAATATGGAGGTCGATTTCTAATTCCCGCGAAACTACGTCCCGGCAAACGTAGCCGCTTCATAAATTCACTGCTTTACGCACCCGTTTCCTTAGTTTTTATGACCCGCCCAAGTCTCTCGTCGCGTCGCGTTTCGCCTCCATACTCATCTCGGACGATCACAGTTATACGATACATATCACATGAGATGGAGAAAGAGCCTGTTGCGTATATGCCAATATGTAAATATGAAAAACACATTAAATTCGTCGTTTATATCGTGATTGAATACGTCGGAAATACGAATTTTTGTGCATTCAAAAAAAAAAAAAAAAAAAAAAAAAAATCATAATTTCACAGAAGTCCTCTAAAGATAATATATCTGGGACACGAGAATTTCCCCGGACAATATCGGTAACGCAAACCCGTCGAGTATTTTCGTTTACTGTTCGGAAAAAAAAAAAAAAAAAAAAAAAAAACACAACGCTTCAACAAGCCAAAAATTTGACGTAATCCAACGATCAAATTCCATGATCGTTTCCTCTTTCGCCACCTCCGAACGTCATCGGCGGCGTTCATTCCGGTAGCGCGAAGACATACTATACATAGATAACAGAAAAACTTCATCGAACCCGGCGGCGGCAGCAAAGTTTCCTAATGGTCGTGTAGCGGTATTGCAAACACACAAACCAAGTGCTTTTGCCGTCTGTTACAAGTGCACTGTGGTATACAACATCATTATGCGCCGGGTTATACGAACAGCTGTCTACGAGATGAGCCAATTAGAGCCACACTGCAAAGGCGCACACATGACCGGCCGTACCAGGGATCGTTGAGCTCTCTACACAAATTCACACACACACACACACACACACTCGCGCGAATATTTCTTTTGCCATTCGAGCGTTATCGAGGATATAGGCGGAATAAGCGAAGTACACACGTAAGTACATTCGAGCTCGAGAGCTCGGACCAACTTTTGCCTGTACGGCAGCGGAGGCGATGAACGCACACCTATGATAAAAATTCTAACATCTATCGCGGGGATGGAAAATCCTCGACGAGAATACCACTGCGATGGTTCTACCGCCGCGGGGGAATTATAGTAATCCGGTGGCACGTGAGGCGTACCCGTGTACCCTATTACCGCACATATTGCATTATCCCAGTCACCGGGCGGGCGGCGAATGAATAGAAATTATTTCTCGCCGTCTACATCGCGCGTCAGACTCGGGGTCTCCTCTCAGCTCGGGCAGAGATACAGTTGGACATGCGAAGTTGTTCCCGTCTACGCGGCTCATCTCTCCTCCAACTCGTCCGGATATTACCGATATCAACGTGTCGGCGAGCTTCATTGTGTTTCGTCTCGCACTCATCGCATTCATGCTCGCCGCAAACTCCGAGGAGACAATCCATCGCGAGGATCACGACTGCCTTCTCGAATAGAAGCGAGTCTCGCGCTATCATCGTGAAATTATTGTTGTATCACATTTTGCGCGAATAACGTTGAATGCACGGCGTGGAGGAGAGAAGATGTTGCCGGGACAATTGGCGCGAGAGATCGGGAACGAGTGAACGGTTCAATGGAAACTTTTGTCAGTGGAACGTCACGGGACATTCAAAGTGTCAATGTTTTTATAGTCCCGTGTCGGACAGTGCCGCGAGAGTCGCAAAGCTGAGCTTCGGCGACGACGATGTATCGCGGCGTTTTCGAGCGATCGTCGCTGACGTTTGAGCGAATGGCGATACGATTTTTTTCTTTTTTTTTTGCTGGCGTTATAAAACGATTCTTACACAAACAGTCGAGGGATTATTATTTTTATTCGAGTAGTATTTAATTTTGAAAGTTCATTGTTTTTCTGGAGATTGAAGTGGGGAAATTCGAGCTGAGGCGAGAGAAACTCGTGAAGAAATGAAGTGTTTATCGTAGTTGTTTCGTCGAATGAAATTTTGAACGAAACGTCGCTTGCTTTGAGCGAGTACGGAGCTCTCGGACGTCTCGTATCGTTGCGCGACGATCGTTCGTTGGCTTTTCCGTTTAGTCGATGATTTATCGCGAGAACGTGTCTCGAAAGGTGTCGATCGCATAATGGCAAGAGCGATCAGGGGCTGTCGCCGTCGATCGCCAGCCGATACCATAAGCACGGTAATCACGGGGTGGCATCTACCTGGGCTCCGATCATAACGATAATGCCTTCCATCGTGGCTCTCGCGAGAACTCTCGGGGAAGACTTCATCGAGCCGGCAAAACGCCACGAACACGTTTCCACGACGTTTTACATTTCTCAAAAAAAAAAAAAAAAAATGCTCGTTATCTGCACCTGCGTGAAAACAATTCCTGCAATCGAGAAAATTATTCACTGTTTCGTTGTTTATTTTTTTTTTTCACGTTTTGCGTTAAAAGCAAACAAATCCAAAATGGAAATCCAAAGGAGCCGAGACACGAATTTGTACGGTGGAAAGATTCATCGAGCCGGTAAAACGCCACGAACACGTTTCCACGACGTTTTGCATTTCTCAAAAAAAAAAAAAAAAAATGCTCGTTATCTGCACCTGCGTGAAAACAATTCCCGCAATCGAGAAAATAATTCATTGTTTCGTTGTTTTATTTTTTTTTCACGTTTGGCGTTAAAAGCAAACAAATCCAAAATGGAAATTCAAAGGAGCCGAGACACGAATTTGTACGGTGGAAAGATTCATCGAGCCGGTAAAACGCCACGAACATGTTTCCTCATTAGCTTCCTTTAAATAAAAAAAAAAATAAACCCTTTTTTTACAGCCTCGTGGAAAGTCTGCGGTAAATGGGTTGTTTTATTTATCTCTCGTTCCGTTACCATTAATTTTTGGGTTGACAATAAACAATCCGGAGATACGAATACAACCGGGTAAGTTACGAATGTGGACGAAAGAGGCCATCCAGAAAATTTATGCCCAGACGGAGGCTTCCATCATCGCCGTAACTCAGATTAGAACAACGCGCCCGGCTCGTACATTCCCAGGTAGCGGTAAATTAGTGAGTCCGAGATCCCGAATTTCGTTCGGTCAGTCGAGCGAGCAGGTGAACGAGGGGGGGTCCAGAGAGCCGCGGACGGTAACGGCAGCAGAAACGGGAAGATCGCCGAGAGAATTCAGAAGAACGCGGGGGCTGCTGCTGGTCGAAGTCCGTGGGTCCGAGCCCGTTGGTCGGGAGTCGAAGGGGCTTTCGACCCCCCGTTGGGAGCTCCGGCACTCCTGATTAAAATTACTCCTACCCCTTGCGCGCGATCAACAGCGAGAAAGATCTTCGTAGATCCGCGGTTAAAATTTATGAAATTGTCCCGGTTATTGTTTTAAATGAGCCAGGAATATCCGAAGAGATCGAGGCCGGATAAGGCGAATGTCGTAAATCCAAGAAACAGAAAGACCCAGAGAGAGGTCCAGAGCGACGACGAGCCGTGCTCCGGAGTGAGCTGACTCGAGACTCCGGCGGAGCGACAGAAGGAAGCTGGGCGGATGAGGATCGCCGACCCCCTACGGGGTTGCGCGACTCTCGTCTTTTCGGAAAATTATCGTCATCGTCCAATAGTCTAGTAGTATGTAAAAAAAAAAAAAATGGGAAGGAAAAGTTCTCCATCTTTCATAAAAACCCTGTATTTCACTGTAATTCGGGACAATCGGATCGATCCGGTCGAAATACGCTTTCACGTATCCCGAAATGTTTTCGCGCTCGCTTCCGCTTTGAACACCTAATTTTCCGCCGGCAAGTGACGTCACGGGTTAATAATCAAATATTCCAACCAGAAGTGACGTCACGCCTGAAATACGTTTCTCCCGTTATAAAAATCTCCCCCGTCGATCGGAACTGACCGGAGATCACTTCGGTCTCTCCGAAGAGTAATATCTCAGCAGGATTCATTGACAACATAAAATCTTCATCGTTCGAAATCCAAGCTCTTCCCAACCGATAGCTCAATGTTAGAAATTATCCGTCGAGAAAGCAGATTTTTCCCATCGTCCGCGACTGAGTATCGAGTTTCCATTTACGAAAGCCCGGTCGGGGTCGAACAGTGTTTGTTTTGTTCCTCGAATTTCCACGCGCGCACGTGCGATGCGAGCGCGATCCTTCGTCGGAAGATAAATTTGCGACGTCCTCGTTTCGAAAAGCGCGCGTCCGCGAGCGGGAGTCAGCGACGCGTGCATCATTAGTTTCTTAAGGTTCGTTTTAAAAGGGAATTAAATAGCCAGCCTCCGGGGTCTATGGGTGTCGACTTCACGATGGACCCCATGCGGAGTCTCGTCCGTTCGTAACGAACGCTCGAACGATCCGACTTAGCGCGATACCCTCGACGTGTAGGACTGTTGAATCGACGACTCGCACTGCCGGTATCCTCGTGCGTGAGTATTTGCGATCAAGTTGTTGTACGAAAAAGCGTAAACGTGCATTCGGTATTTACATGTCGTTCCGCACCGGGCGATTGGAGCTAACGGAG
The DNA here is from genome assembly GCA_963978505.1 of Listrodromus nycthemerus. Taxonomy (NCBI): domain Eukaryota; kingdom Metazoa; phylum Arthropoda; class Insecta; order Hymenoptera; family Ichneumonidae; genus Listrodromus; species Listrodromus nycthemerus. The sequence goes on along the minus strand of OZ021682.1, from coordinate 19,068,822 downwards.
TCCGAGACCTCCGAGAAAGTTCGCGTCCACCTCGAGGTTTTTTCACCCGAGGGAGAGCGACATGCGCGCTGCCAGAATGTGGCGCGTCGTCCAAATTGAAAATACCGGCGCGTATCGCGCGGATAACCGGCATATAATTCCCGTGCAAGTCTTAAAGTCAATCAAAAGGTAATTAAAATAAGCGAGAGCCACTTTGAAATCGCTCGGGATGCTAATTGGAGAGGGATTAACACTCGACGTTTATGCGGTATTTAATAGCGGCCATTGAATCAAAAAGAGGAAAGTAAAAAATTAAAAAAAAAATTAAAAATAAAAATAAATTCACATTTTTTTTTTGTTGGAAGAATATTCCGGGCGAGGCTCGAAGAGGCAATAAAAAGAAATATCCCCGATTGGAGGTTCGATAAAGGGGGCGAATAAAAATTAAGCGTGAAAGCGGCGAAGATGTTGCGTATATCGATGGGCGCTCGTACGCGAGGAGATATGGAAGAAGAGGTGCAGCAGGTGTACAGGCAGCTATACGCACCTCGTTCGAGCGGAGATCGATTGCAGTCGCGTGTGGGTGGACTACGAGTAATCGATTACGTATTCAATGTACACTCGCGAGGGAACTCTCGGCGCTCGTCTGTGAAGTACCTGTTGCCGCGATAAGGAAGCCGCATTATGGGTGTTGCAACAACACGCTTATGAGATACTACCACGTCCCCGGTGTGATTTTAATTCCGTTATTTATACATTTCACGATTCGATGAAACGTTGAAAATTCTTAAATGTCGGAGTGAATTCGGAGTAAATCAATTCGAGTGTGTCCGTAGACAGCGCGTTGGGCGGGTTTTTCCTGCCAGCGGGACGCAGCCACAACGATGAAAACGCATACGAAGACCGTCCAGGTACGCACGCGGATCCATGTTGCGAGCTCCGCGTGCACACACGAGCCACAAATCTGCCAGAGCGGTTAATTTATAAATTTCACGCTGACCTCGTAAATGTGTTTCTGATTTAGCGCGTTTAAATTATCACTAAAGCGCCTTCCAACCGACCGTCACGCCGTCGAATTCGAGTTGGACGAGTTTGCGCACCGACGACTTTTCGCCTTCGGTAATTTCGCACATTGTCACGCGATCTGTTCCGTTCATCTCGATTCGGTCGATCGCATTTATCGCGCTCCACTTTCTTAACCGTTAAAACCTGGTCGTTATTTCCGTTCATGCCAAATGTTCACCAGAATCACCTCTCATGACGGAGAGCCCAACGACGAATCAACGTGTCGATAATCATTTCACTAATCGTTAAATTGTTGCTCTCTGGACTGTTGATTCGATCGTTCAGATTTATAGCGCTCCTGTTCGTTACCAGGTCGTTACAGCCGCTTTGAACGATCTTTCGGCATTTCCGACGTTGTCTACGTCCCGCCAATTGCTCCTCAACCGTTTTCGATCCATCCACTCCGCGATGATCGACCACCTTCTTCCCGTACTCGGCACCGCGCACCGAGCTCGAGGTATTATCTCCCCCAGAGCGATGACGGCTCATCGGGATATTCGAGATGTCGGTGAGAGTTGCACGTACGCACGAGCCACGTTCGTTCGCATCGTGCGATTTATTGTGTGTAATTGAAAATTATTTGGTGATAGAGGGTGATCGATAGCGAGCCGTTAACTCGTTAATGCATCACCCTCGCCCGGGGGCCTTGCCGGTTCGGGACCAACAGATCGGAACCGAACGGAACCCCCTGGTACACACACACACATACACACGCGTATATGCTCTTTTTCTTCTCTCGCCTCCTCTTCATCATTTTTCTCCACCTCCTCTTCGTCATCTTTTTCTTTCTCACCAGCGCTTCAAATTCACTTCGTTCTCACTCGGGACCTCTCGCGCATCCCCCGTTAGTCCCTACTACGTTCTCGGCATCGCCGCGCACACCACTGTCCGAGCCGAGCCACCCACTCGTCGTAGCTGGCAACATACACCGGGAATCGTCTTAGCGGGGTCAGGTCGACCAATAAATCCAATACGCCACGGTTCGTCCGCGCTCACGAGAGAGCCCAGAGAGCAACAGTTTTACAATTCATGAATTTATTATGGGCACCGGGCATACCGAAGCCTTTCGCCTATTGATTTATCGTTACGCTTTCTCGCTCTGCTCTCAGCCAATGTAAGCTGTACGTGAAAAGAGGATAATTCTGCGACTGCGGCACCGGAGATCGTTTTCGAACCGGCATGGCCAGCTAGGGCGTAGCTGCCAAGAACTGACCCAAAGCCTTCGTTTTATTGAAGGACCCAGTCGATATCTTCGAAGTTATGCACGCTATTTATTATGGAACGTGAGACACATTTGGTATTCGAGATGCCTTTGGTAATCACGTTTTTTCCCAGAAGGACCCTGTATGATCCGGAGATGAATCAAGGGTTGAATTTTCAGTTAGTTCCAGCGTACAGTTTCGTTTGAGGTGGAAGACGTCCAACTGCTGGCTTTGCCTTATTTCAGCGCAAACTGATTTTTAAGTCTTGTGACTACATCGGTAACGAGTCCAATTAACGGTGCTAGATTCTAGCCTATCCTGAGTCGGACTCGAGTACAGTTGCACAAATGGAGGTAACAGACGGGACTTGGGAGCTCGTCAATGACGGTTCACCGACGGGTAACTCGGATCACTGATCTCAAGTTTTTTCTGTACGGTACTCAGGTGCGACGAGGCATCACGTACCACGGTTTCCATAGAGCCGGCTCGCGTAGTCGGATGAAATTCACGTAGTTCATTAATCACGAATATACACACGCCCGTGTTAGGAATGCTTTCGTATTTCGAGAGTCGCAGTCCATTTATCACCAGCGGAAGAGCGAGACCGAGCGGTGGTGGTGGTGGTGGTGGTGGTGGTGGTGGTGGTGGTCAAAGAAGAAACGTATTCGTAGGCTCCGCTCAGTGGCTTGCGCGTTACGGCGAGCTGCGTCGCTTCTCGCTAACAAGTGGATACGCTGTCCCCGCGGATGATGTAGCACCGGCGAGAACGGTGGCCCCCTACGGCGTCCGACACCTCCAACCTTCGAACCTCCGACCGATGAGGCCTCTCAACCCCCGCGTGTGTGCGCCATCGGCGTTGCACCCACTCCGTCGACCCATCGCGCTTTCGTCCTCGTCCTCAGCGTCCGTCGCAGTCGAATGTACTCGGAAGAACCGGGCGCTCGTCGCGATGTCCAACGTATTAGCGCGACTCCTCGAAGCGCCCGTGCCGATGGAACGTGAAACTACCAGGCGCTTCGCGCCTCCACTTTTCCGCGATCCTTTGACTTCGTTCCGCCACCTGCGATTCTCGAGATCCTAGCGACTCAGCTCTCTTCCCTATCGATCAGCGACTCGATCATTCGCTGGTGGTTCTTTCCAGCCTTGGCTCTGGTCAATCCCGTAGGCAAGACCGCGTCTTGTCCGTTTCCTTTTTCCTTCCTTTTCGTCATCATCCGGTTGATCATTCGTTGTTTTTCCTTTCCACCGCGGCTCTTGAACACTGGTTGTACCTCGGACATCGGACGATGATACGACCGGGGAAAAAATGTTCCCCTCATTGGTACGTCCGTCATTCGCGGGGGCTCCGTCTTCATCCGGATCCAAAGTTCACTCTGTGTTCTACGTCTGCGATCCAACGGGACGTTCACCGGGTTCTTTGATGCACGCTCGTGTAATAATCCGGACGTAATAATGCCAAGGTGTCCAAGCTCGATCTCGACGTTAACGTGCACTCTCCGTTCCGGATGACTATGGCGGCGTTGCAGCCGGTGCAAGAGCGCCGGCTCGGTTCCGCGGTCCAATAACTTGTTGCGGTGTTACATGCAGGGCGCAACTTTTGCTTCGGGTTCTGACACTCGGTAAGAGGGTGAGAGAGCGAGGATGAGTGGAGAGAAGGAGGCGACTTCGAAGTCGTTGCACGAAGAAATGTAAGAAGAAGTGAGCAGGCCGAGGGCGTTTATTGAAATCGGCCCACCACCGCCCGCTCGTTGCCGCTTTGACGGGGCTCTTTCTCTCTCTCTCTCTCTCTCTCTCGCTTTCTGCGCACATGCACATGGTACAAACGTTCCCGTGCGAACCTGACGTCTCGACCCCTCCCAGCCTGTGTTGCCTCGGACACGCGCGAGCTCGTTCACTCCGTTCCTTCGTTCTCGCACAACCGTCCAACATCCCATATTATACACGCTCGATAGCTCGATCCTCACGTCCTGCTTCACTTCTCGCACGACGTATACCCACGCTCCGTGGATCCAATCGCATCCGCTTATTATAACTATACTCGAAGGAAAACAATTAAATATCCCGAGTCGGAGCATCGCTGCACAGCCCGAACGAAACCAGACCCGTAGCCCGTCCAGCTATTCGAATTCGCGTTCACGGCGCACTGCGTAAAAACTGACTTCAGACTGGTTGGCGATGGTTCACTATTGGAAACGAAAGGTGTACATTTTCCAGACGGTCATCTGCCGTGAATGTTCGACAAAGTCCTGAAACCTAACGACGAAAATCGGTCGGAATCGGTACGAATGGTGCAAAACCCCTACCAAAGAGCCTAGATCCGATAAGCCCGTATCGTGTACTCCTCCGCTGTTGAATGCTCATGGTCATCGATAAACGTTAATGCATTCGATATGACATTCTCCGTGGAACGTAAGATTCATGAAAAACTTGTACCGGTCAGCAGCTGCTCGTTGGAGCGTGCAAGCTTGATGCCGGTATCCTCCTCACTCCTCCACACACAATGGCGCATCATGCGATGGCTTCACGATCGGAGGATCGATCGCGTCGTGACGAGGATGATCGTGGCAGCAGGGATCGAGGACTTGTCCGCGTACGGTGAGGGTGAACCGTTCGTACGTCGGGCGCAGTTTGAACCTCCGTACGATAGCAACGAGTCGTCCATCCGCGCGTGTTCTCGACAGCGTATTTAGGAGGGAAGAGGGTACTTCAGCGAAATTTACCGATAGACCTGCATACGGATGCCGGTTCGATACTCGGTCGCATCGGTACGGGACTCGTGCAACGCCGGCGAAGTTTCACGGATGCAGGACGAAGAAGCCAGCAAAGCGTTCCTCACGAGAAAAGCACGACGTGGGAATGCACGTCGCCGCGAATTACGCCCCTCGTACCCGACGTACACTGTACGGTAAATTCGCGGCGCGCGTTCCTGTATATTCACTTTAGCCCAGAAGGTTCGTGACCCCGTATCGCCGCTGCATTACCGCCGTCCGCCGCCGCCGAAGCTGCGAATTCATCTCTTCCCCGTGTATATTCATCCCGCTGCGGCTCGAAACCCCCCTTTTTCGTTTTTCATTCAAGGCGCCACGTCACGCGGAGGCTACAATTACAAATTTAGAGGCGAGACCGAGTCGTGTCAAATCCCCACTCTTGCCGATCTCAAGCCGATCTCTTGCTCGCTTCTTTCCTACACCGTGTACGAGACGACGATCGTATAGGATCGAGTGTGCCGAATACTAATTGCGAATAAATTTTCAAATTCGTAACAAAATAAATAATCACAAAGTGTGAGCAAACGTTTGTCGAATGGGGACATTTTTGTATCGTGTGTTTAACGTGCTTTTTTTTTTTTTCTTTAATTTGGAAAAAAATATATGTTACTTCGGAGGAGAAGGTGGTTCGTCGAGTGCGGCAGCTTTCGCGTGTTCGAAGTCAATTAACCCGGAAGGCACGTCCGTTGCAATGAGAGTGGTTCAACGTTTCAACCCCCGCGGGGGCGGCGAAGGCGAAGAGAAAGGGTTGAACCTTCTTGAAACTCGTACCTCGGCTCGAAGGATCTACGTGGCGAGGGACTCGGGAGTTTCGCAAGTTGTTCGCATGCCGGGATCAGTCGCTAATTACACGGCTGACACCAGTTTATCTCAAGGCTTGTATAATACACCCGTATACCGGGACTTTGTTGCTAAGCGGAGGAAAGGAAAAAAAAATGAATGAAAACGATAGAGATAGCCGTATGAGTGTTATAAGTGTATGACTGTAATACATGATATGCAGGAACATCACGAGAGCATCGGCAGCCCCCGAGGTGCCCGAAGTACTGCTAATTGAAGGCTGCGTCCGAGAGAGCCGACTCCTTTCGCACCGAATGAAATTTACACCTGGACTTTGCTTCTTCTGTTATTCTCCTCCTCGCTGTTTCAGTCGGCCATTGGGTTGAAATTAATAGCGCTTCTCTGCCTCAAGAATACTTTTCCAGATTCCACGAGGAATCACTGACGACTTCTCGTTTTTCTCACACAATAAATATCCCGATCAAAATGTCATTCCTCAATATTCTGAAGTGACGTCATAATGGAAAGATCCATTTACCGTAAATTGCGTTACACCGGAAGAACTTCCGGTTGGAAAGTGACCTCGGCCCTGGTCGAAAGATGGATTTTGTTTTCGTTCTTTGCGGAATCGGCCGTCCTCGCGTTAACGACCAGCACCGTGAAGAACAATGGCAGACCGGACATTCAGGCGGAACGAACCCTGAAACAATGATAGCTCGACTATTAATATTGCTGCCTCTGGTTATCTCGTCGGTATCGCTTGGCTCGCACCGGCACAGAGTCAGCTTGACACTCGACGCTCCCCACGCACTCACGAATAACAAGACACTCGTTTCTTCGGAACATCCAACGCCACCCTAAGACGCGAACGACGCAAAGGCTAAGAGGGACATTTTCATCGGCATATTAATGCCCGTCATCACCGCAACTCCACACCGCATTACTCAATGCCCAAGGGGTTTCTACGTGTGCCTCCTCGGGTTCTAGTGTTTCAAGAGCGAGACGACCGGTGCCGGGCGCCGACCGGATGAAAATGTATTGGCCCGATAGCCGAGAGCGTGGAAGTCGTCGGGACGAAGGAGACACCGGTGTTATACGACCTACGTGGAAGTGGTTCGATGCTTTCGAGTTCTCCCAACGGCCACGGACGAGATTAATCGAGGGAATCGCACCTCGAAACTCGACCCGGAATGGAGTATTCACGAGGCCGGTGAAGAAAAGTCTTCAGTTTCTTCGATGCATTCTCCAACAGGTAAAAAAATCCAGCAGGCAAAATGGACCGGCTTTTCTCCAGTGAAAGGCTCCGTGAAAAAGTCGGCTCAAAAACACCGACTTTTTCATTGCGGAAGTATTTTTATCGGGGGGGAGAAATATGGGAAAGAATAAATTTTTTTTTTTTTTTGCGAAGATTGAAAACGCGACTCTTCGAGTTGAATAGTGCCGGTGTTCCGCTTGTTTACCGGCGGCTTTTTTTAAGTACTTTTCACTCACTGGAGCTCGCTTGTCTTTTGACAGTAAAAAAAAAAAAAATTCTTGACGATGAGTCGTGAACATTATACCTGCGGATCAAGGAGGAAGAGCTATGTTTCGTACGTGGGTGAAATCCTGACACGGGTGGCTGGCCGGGGTTTATCAGAGCGATATGTCAGTGGGTGACAGTCCGGTGTGTAGACATCGCTCACCGTACGTGTAGCATTTCTCACCTTGGTCGCTTGACGCGCTCGGATGCTTTTTTTTTTTTTTTTTTTTATTCGAACAGTTTAGTACGAAGGAATATTGGGCCGGCGTAGCCATTCTTCTTCCAGCAAAAAAATTCATTCGTCAGTTAAATTGCTCAGCACAATTTTTTTGCCATGGAAAATTGTCACAAACGTCATGACTGAAAGGTCCGAATTCATGCACTGCTCCACCATTTTTCCAACACTGAAAGAAAAAAAAATTAAGCAATTATTTCCTTTGAAAAAAAAATAAAAAATTAATGAATCAAAAAGTAAATCAGGGGTTGAACGACTTAGGTAACTCTTTGGCTTGATTAACAGATCGCGGATCAAAGATGGCTTTCTCCGCAGTCATCCAGATTTTTGAGTGTCCACATTTCTCGTCGTCGTTTCCCACCGTCCAGTTAGTTATTCGCCTTTGTGCGTCGGAGAATTTTCGTTCGTGCGTAGGTATGTTATACCATGAAGTCGCAAATAACTATCCCATATAGCATCCCGTGGCTGAGACCCGAGCGAAGAGTGCGAGGGTCACCGAGGCACGTTTGTCGCTTGGGGCATCGCCAACCACCCCGTGGAAATAAAATAAACGATCGAGGGAAAAAGTAAGAGCGCGTACACGCGCGGACCGCGTACACACCGGCATATGTGTAGCGTACACATGAAGGAACGAGAATGAGAAAGCAGTGAGGTCGCATGCGACGACTCCGCGGAGATCGGAACGGTCGTGCGACCCCGTAGGAATGCACAGCCGGCTCGAATTAATAGATCGAGAGACCCGGGCGAATTTATCCGCTTCGGAGGCGGCGAGTTTGAAAGGCAACGCGCGAACCTCTGCGGAACTTCTTTGCATCTCGATCTGCCTGCATTCACTCCCTCGCTCACTGAATGTTGCTGCTGCTGCTACGGCCTGGTCCACCTCCCGGAGACTGCGTGCGATTCAGACTGAAAAAAGAGACACGGGGAACCCGCGTCGAACTTACGGGCTCTTTCGTCGTATACCACGAGGGAATTTGTACACGAGGTCGGTTGTACGTTTCTGTTGAATGCGTACTAGGAAAAACTAACTGGCTACATGTGTCTTCGGCTTACGGAGACAAATTTGTCGAAATGTCGTGCCAAAACGAGCTATCGGCAATACTGGAATTCGAGATGCCGCGACCGGGCTCTGAAAGTCAAAGAAGTCTAGAGTTTTTGCCGGTGAACCGTGACTAGAAAAATAATTTATCCGTCGGATAAACCGCAACGAAACATTTACAGAGTAAACATTAATTAAAATTAGAAAAGTATTTTTTTTCCGCGTGCTCGAGAAAGAAAAACAATTGTTCACTCGCAGAGTTTCATTCTGCAGGCGAATCGTCCTGATCGGAGTTTGGGTGCTTAGAAAAAAAATCGATTTTTTTTTCGATTTACAGCGAATAATTCTCCGAGTCGAGATTTTTTTTAATTTTTTTTTTTTTATAGTAAATTGCTCCGGTGAGTTGGAAGCACTCGGTGAATACGGACGAGCTTCTCGCGCCGCTCGGATGTGTACGAAGCTACAAATCGCCCGCGACAAATTGTCCCAGGCTAATTCTCAGTGCGCGTATTTGAATCCTGGAGTCTTCGCAGCGACGAAGCGTCGACGAGAGTCTCTTTCCTTCCTCTCTACTCTCCGTCCTTCCGGCGAATCGATAAACGGTCACACGATCGATCGATTATTTGTTCTTCTCCCCGATGCCGCGGGCTCGCGGTTCATTCCGCACCTGAACATGTTTTCCCTCCGTCTTTCCTTCACCCCCCCCCTGAGCGATTGAATAACGCCATTCACGGTCCATTTGCTCCTCGATGCTTCGAGCGATTTACATTCATCTTCCAGTCCTCCCAACCACTTGCTTCCGGGGAATTGAGATTTATTTTATTGCCAAACACGAAGCCATTCGGAGCCGACAAATCTTCCGAGCTTCCTTGAAGAATATATCCTGAACTCGTTCCATGCCTTTCTCGTCAACAGTATCGGTCGACCGTAAAACCAAAACGGGGCTCCTTGGCATTTTATCCTCACAAGAAAATACAGTTTATGGATCGCGGTGAAGTTTTTAAAAATTATCCGAATTATACATCCCGGTCAAATTTTCTTTTATTCAAAATTTTCGTTAAGTATTTTGTTGAGTAAAAAAAAAATTCAACCCATAACCCGGACGTATGGTGAACCGTTTAGGAAAGACTGTATGAAACATCGTTATTATTTATTCGACAATCCAGCGTGGACTTTCCGTCTTTACCTATAATTTATTTTGAGAAAAAAAAAACAATTTATAAAACAGTTCATGATTTTTTATTTTTTATTTACTGCAAAAGCGGTTGTTTGAAAAATGTAATTGAGCATACTCTTACCCGGATGTTCGGTGGACCATCGGCGAGACGATGCGCGAGGTCCGTTGCGGGATTAGGACAGGACAAGGGGATGGTGAAGTTTGCGTCGACGATCGTCGGAGAGGTCCTGAGCTTTCTCTCAACTGAGGGCCTTGCGATGTCACGCGTCTCGAGATGGATCGACGCCGATGTCGGCGAGATCTCGCCACAAAGGGGACTCAAGATTATTTGGATCCATTGGTAAGTCTGTTCACTGAGGCCTCCGCGGATAACCGATGTAGGCGAGCAGCGATTCAACCTGCTGGCTCGGTGCATTAAATGTGCGTGCGTCGTTTCTACCTCGGAGCAGTTGGAGTCAGATAAAGTATAATACGCGGCGGTTTTGCTCCTCGCGAGGACGCATGTGCGTGGACGAGAACCAGCGAAGAACCACCGAGGAGGAAGAAGAGGAACGAGAAGCCGAACCGTTCAGCGTAGACTTCGCGAAAGCTTCACTTTACGAATGCAAATTCTCGCTCGGCGAACGACCGCGAGGCTCGTCGGGCGACAGAAGTCGCGGTCGGAAAGCCTGGCGCCGCTATGACAAATTGCTGCATTCTCGAGATAGTGCCCATTGTTCGATATTAACAGCGAAAAAGAACATGAAGAGATTGAACGAAGTTTCCACGGTTGGAGCGGGTTAATGGACCACTCTTCTAGTCATTTCGCGAAACGCTGAGGACTACGAGGAAACGGCTTGCGACTAACGGTATCGAATCGGGTCAAACGGGACAATACATTAAACAGATTGGAAAATTTCTTTATTGGTTTCCTCGTACGGAATATTCCGCTCGATAAGTTATTCGCAGTTGACTTTGTACATTTATTCTGCGGCTGCGATTAAATCAACGTTTTATCAATTGTGTCATTGGGGTTTTTTCCGATTGTATGGATTGAAAATTAATGTTTTGCCTAATTACGCTGCTCTTGAGTGAGCTTGAACGAGGACCGTACTTTGCGAAGTATCACCGTCTCGAATAATTATTACCAGTAAATAAATAATAATAATAAAATCCCGTGGACTTTGACGCCTTCGAATTCGTTGATATTCGCCCCGGTCGAATTCCTTGGCCACAATCGGGCAGTTGTTTCCAGTACCGGAGATTTCAGCCGCCCTGTTCGTGCATCTCCTTTTCGAAGAACAAACCTATCTCAGCATAATCGTTTACCCCTATTTATGTACATTGTAAATATTTCCTAGTCAGTTGCGGGAATGCCGTCCGGTACCTGCGAACAGTCGAGTCGGATCGCAACTTTGTTCGAATCACTGGAAAACGTTTCCTCGAGCCGGGTTGATCGTCGAGGAGGTCGCCGGTCGGGGTCGTCTCAGTTTTGCGCCGATACTCAAACTATCCGCCGGTTAGACCGCCTGCTCTCTCGTCTCGGGGCGACGACGCGCAAATTGGCTTCACGAGTGAAATCACGCTCGGCATTTTCCTCGCGGACGCGCCGGCTTCTCTCGAATGATCAGCCGCGCTCAGCGGCAGCAGCAGCAGCAGCAGCAGCACCCATTATAATATGCGCGTCTGGTTGTCCATGACTATCGGGCTTTCTTGCGGTGCGACGGAGCTCTTCGAAATTCTCTCGCGCTCCCGTAGTTTCAAAGCGTATTATGCTTTCTCGGAAACTGTAAACACTATCATTGAAAACCTCTAATACGCGCGAGCTCGCCGACGCCGCAGACGCCGCCCGGCAAAAGGTCACGAGAGTGCCGATCGCGCGCACCGAGAGATCTCCGTACTCGTCCGATATGCAGTGGTGCATGAGAGTCGTGCCGAAAGGATCGTGTACCACGTGTACCGAAATGTATAATAAAGATCGGTACCGAGTCGGCTGTGTGAGCTGGCGCTGCTGCTTCTTCTTCTTTTTCCTCTTCTGCGTCTTCGTTCTCATCCTCGGCCGGTCTAGCGCGGGAGCGAAAACCCAGCGAAACTCGCAGGATCTACTTATCCGCGGTGGCTGCAACAACGCGGTAGAGCGTCGAGTTAATGTTACAGGCACTCAAAATCGCCGAGAGTCCGCCGTACATGGCTCAAGACCCCCCGCCGGCTTTCGTCAGCTTCGCTCTAATCTTCGCGTTTTCCTGCATTCGAGATTATTATATCTATTATTATGAAGGAGGAAGTACCGTGATGAGAACGGGGGGAACTGATCGGTCACTTATTATGCCCGACGCTCGCTTCATCTTCCGGATTTATTAAGACGTTCCGACTTACTCGAAACATCATGCTTCGAGCTCGTCAATGTTGCCACGTTTGGTGACTTTTTGTTGAATTTATCATCATCGCTATCGCGACACCTCGAATTCAAGGATCGCGTTTATTTATCGCTTGGGAAATCCGTGCTCGAAGCTCGTCGGTGTCTTCCGGAATCGTGAACGATTATTTTTTTAATTTTTTCTATATAACGCAGTCGAAATTTTATTGCGAACATTCGTATACGTTTTACGCTCGGAAAAATTTTTGTTTGTGGATGTCAAAAACTCCCGGTTACCCGATATTTGCGGTTGAATGGATTTATTAATAATTTCGTTTTTCGCGACGCAGCCGATTTTGGTGAAAATTGTTTGGAACAACGACCACACGCTCCGCGATCGGTATTAAAATTATGCAACGTTCGAGTCTCGTCTCGGAGTCTGCGAAGACGGAAATCGATGGGGAATAAGAGAAAATAGGAAGTCTTTGAATCCTTCGAGCGAGCGACTCGCGTCGCGGTTTCTGGTCCGCGCTCTCGAGCTCCCCGTCGTCGCGGTTTGTCCCGCGAAGAAAAGACTCTAGCGGCTCCTTCTCTCGGTGCAGCATAAGAAAGTACAGAGAGCACGTTGCACGGTGCAGAAGGCAACAGCGATACGTGTGCGCGCTCCATGGCAAATCAGCCGTTGCTGTCTCTCGTGGTCTTGTCGTTGGTACGGTCGGTCCCTTTACCGTCGCCCTGGACGTCAGTCCGGGAAGTCAAACAATGCGACGTGCAGATTCCGCCTTATTTACTCCCGCTCTGCGTGTAGCTTCGCCACTGCGTATATTGCTCCAGCATCCCGCGCCTCCCTTCCTCCGTCTTCGTCGTCTCTCGGCTCGCGTCTTTCACGGTGCACCGCGAGTGCACGCGATGCGCGGATGTTTCTGATGCACCCGCTCTCGTCTCAACGACTCGACTTCCCGTCCGTAGACGAGACGAGGGAAACGGAGATGCCACGCAGCTCGCCCTCTCTGTGTTGCTGCACTCCGACCGGCTACTGTCCTGGCAGAGCGGACCGGACGCACTCGACATGCAAAGCACGCCTTGTCATTTGCTCCCATCTCCTACGGATCGGTTTACGCGGCACCGTGCGTAAAACCCGAGCGTCCACCTCTTTCTTTATTTCTCTCCGCCAACACGGTGCTCCTCGTGGGTCAGCGAAAGAACGGCGATGGGAGATGAGAAAGGATTTTTAAAAAACGAAAAAATTCACTGCAATCTCGTGGATTCATCAACTTGTAACAGTGATTTACCTACTCGAGTGGGCCGACTGTTCGTCGACGCGACGTTTCTTAATTCTCTGTTTTGATTTCCATTGTAAGGTTAATTAAATTTCTCGTTACCTGACGATAAACTGCCTTGCGACCGGTCGCACGACTTTTCGCGATCTCCGCTAAATCGACGTATGAAAAAAAAAAAAAAAAAAAAAAAATCGAAATATATCGCGCACGAATAATTCGGTCGCGATGTTAATCCAATGACGCATGGACTCGCTCGTTTCTTCCTCGCCTCCGGGAATTCTCGTACTCCGATCCCGATGATGCACCGATTTTTCGACGGTACCCTCAGCGATATTTCTTTTATTATTAGCTGGCTCGTGACCTGGTTCCGAACGAATCGTCGAGCCGTAAATCTCTCGCTCCGTTACTCTCATTCAATGTTATAACTGGACTCGATTATCGGCCGGTGAATTTTATTCCCCACAGCTGAAGATCGCCGAGAAAGCGAAGGAATAAAAATAAAAATAACAAAAAATCCGCACTCGGTTCCTCGTCCTTCTTTCCCACGCTGAAAGTGAGGAAGGCGAAGACTCGGGAGCGCACAAAGGTACACGAGGTATCTGGTAACGCGGATTCGGAAGTTGCATAGGTTGAGTCTGAAGGCCGCCCACCGAAAAGCGAGCGAGATTAAAAAGCCACTGGTCGGACTCGAACGACAAGGTATTCCTCCCGTTGTCGTCGCAGTCGACGGAATCTACCGAGAAATTCCGATCGATGGGGTAAACGAGGAGAAAAGAAAGAAATTGCACCGAGTCTCTCTTTCGTTCTCGGGGCTTCTCGAATGTCGGTAGCCGCGTTGTTCCCGGGACATTGGATCGTGTAGTATTTCGCGAGTTCCATGGTCGATATGTTGCCGGTATTTCGTGGAACTTTGGAGTTCGCGAGGACGACAACGACGAAGACTGCGACGTCGCGGTGGAGGATCTTTTGGCCCGAGCGGAAAGGGACGATGTAACACATCGTGCCGAAGGATCGCGCGGGTCCTTCCTGGCGAGAGACCACCGCGGAGCTCACGGCTACAAATTGCATTGTTCGGGCATGTTGGTGCCATCAGTGGGTGCCTTCTTAATGGCCACCGTTGCTTTTCGGTAACGTATATTCTCCTATAAGCGAGAGACACGCACCGTTCCTCGGAACTGTACGGCCTGAAATTCGGTGCGCACGCCCATCGAACAAATCTTCCCGATTTTCGTACTCGCTCGATTGTGCTCCAATGCGCCCTTGGAGCGGGGTTCCGGATCCCCCGTGACCCCCGGAACGTTTTCGCACTCGGCAAGGCAAAGCCTGAGGTCAGCGGTCACGTGAGAACGCATTCCGTTCATTCGCGAAAAAATAACAAAAATTCAAGCCCGATGTGCGATTGACTTGGTCGGTAAAAAAAATTGAAATGTTCTTTAAGGCTCTCAAGATTTTTTCATTATGAGCGAATCGGAGTCAGACGAAGGTGAGGAATGCGAGATCGCATATCGCGTCAAGTCGACTTATTAATAATTTCAACCTCGATTATCGTTCCGGATAAGTTTATTGTATCTCCAGTGATAAACCGCGTCAGCGAGTCACGGTTCACGTCACGGTGAAGCCAAAGGTTACACGTCACGTGGGAACGCATTCAGTTCGTCAGCGCTGAATAACGAAAACACGCGTTCTTTTAACAATAGAGAATTCGATGAATTTCAGGTGGAAAACTGTAATTTATCTTCTTCGGGGCTCTTCAACATTTCTTGTTACCGACCGAGCCTTCGTCAGGTGGATGAAGAGGAAGGAGAGATTGCACGTTGCCTCGAGTCAACTTCAACAGTTTCTTACTTCGAGCACAATTACCTTGCGGATAAGTTGATACTTTTTTGTTTCTCGTGATAAACCGCGTTAATGAGCCACGGTAGAAGAAGCAGCGACAAGATCGCATTCGACGATATCGAGCGTTTATGGATCCTCGAGTCTCGTCCCCCCTCCCATGTTCTATCAAGCTATCTCTACGTGGGAACCCGAGAGACGGGAAAGCCCTCTCAGGCGATTTCTCTCTCGCGGGAAAAAGCTTCCTTCCGTCGTGCGGGGACGATCTGAGTTGTGGTCTCAATTCTTATCTCTTTACTATAAGCCTATCCTCGGTACGCGGCGGCGAACGGAGGGACGAGAGCGACCGGTAGGAGGAGAAAGAAAGAAGGAGTGTTAGAAAGAAGCGGAGGATGAGAGCCGAGGCGGTGAGGTCGAGCAATAAGGAACAGAACGGTTTTGTGGTTCAGCGACTGCACCGCGCGCTTCTCTCACCGAAGGGGCGCTCCGAAGCTCCTTTATTTTCCTCTTCCTATCTTTTCATCTCTGTCTCTGTCCCCGCGCGCACCAGTGCCCGGGCCGACCATCATCAAGAATTATGATGATTGCAGGCTGCTACCATTTACAGTAGTGCGGTCTGGAACCCTCGTACCAGCCACCTCTCGAGAGTTTCCACACCACCGTGGATACCTCGCCGGCATGGAGCTCTCTTACTCAATCTATGATTCTCTTTTAGCATTCACATCGATACTCACCCAGACCGGCCAAAAGAATCACCGCTATCGTCATCCTCGACGAACTTTCCGATATTTCGGACGACACGGATGAGAAAGACGGAGTCGAATCAACCAAAGAATCGAGCAGGATCATTGAAACAAATCACCTGCCGGTGCAGCGAGAAAATCGGTTGGTTCACCAATTTTTTTATTTTTAGGTCTTTTCACCAAATAATTTTCGACGTATCGAAATATTTTGTTCCTCCCGACTGAATATTTATTTTAACGTCCCGTCCCGAGTCTTTAGTCGATTGGACCGAATTTTGTTTTTTTCTCAGTGTAAACAAATTGAGTTTCGAAACGAGGGAACTATTTTTTGGGACAGCTCAATGACAGTTTCGTGTTTGCGAGATTGCGCCGAGAAAAATGGGTTTTCATGTTCCTACCACGGAACGTTTCTATCCTTCCGGTAATCATTGGAACGAATCTCGCCGTGGAGACCTCGTGATAACTTCTTCTTCCCCGCTATCTTTCGAGCGTAATATCTCGTTCAATGGTAGCCGGAGAGAGCCGGTACGTGCAGAGAGACGGAAGGAGTAAGAGCGCGGATGAAAAGGAGAGGAGGAGATCGTGAGAGAAATTGTGAGAGGGAGAGGAGAACGGTGGAACGGCAAGTCGAACGAGCGAGAGAACGAACGTATTTTCGTAAGCGATAAATCATCGCGTGCCACCTCCGTGCTCGCACAATGCCGGACTAATCTTCCATCACGCACGCACGATATAACTACGCCCGCATGGCGTCTCGTGATTTACCATCCTTGTGGCTAACCTCTATTATGTATGGCGCACGGTGGAAACTGTTGAGAATATCCGTGCACCTTGCACTCCTTCGCTTCGGTGTAACTATAATATGGAACTATACATATATGTATACATGCAAACATAGCGATGAGGTACAGTGAGCCTGAAAAGTTTGTTGCAGAACGGATCGGCGACAAGACGATTGCGCTCGAAACTCCACCGATTTTCAACACCGACAACACGTAACTTCCGCTCGAAATTTTTTTCTACCCGGATGTGATAAATGGATGGGGAAAAAAAAATGTTTACAACCGAAAGCGCTGTGTTTTCGTTGTGCGGTATTACTTCCGGCTGAAAAATTGCACTTTCAAATCGGGTTCGAAATGGAAATTGCGAGATATTAGAAGGGGAAGGTATTTTCGGAAAACTTTGAGGAATCGAAATTTCCGGTTTTTTACATTGAAGCGTCCATGGCGATGGCGCGATGCGCCCGAGTCACAACAGCCTGCCGGTTGTTCATAAATCAATGGGGGCTTGTCGACTGTAATTACCGTCACCGCTGTTGGAGCACAGCGAGAGAGCTTTAATTAAATACGATAACGAAACTCGGCCGGTGAAGGAGTCGAAAGGCAAAAGGCCATCCGAAGGCGTATAAAGAGAAACCGTAGGTAAACAACAGCTGCACGCTGCGAGAGTGAAAAAAAATTACACCCATAACGTCGAGGTGGAATCTTTGTTGATATTCCGCGAAAGCTGATCGTTATTTATCCCAATCAATGAGAGACCCCGTGTATGTATATGGTGTTTATGGTGCGGCACTAATACGCGACCGCGCTATGAATGGAGCAATAAAAGACCGTGGGGATAACAGTCGCGCCCCGTGTCTTTTACGTGCGTTTTTCCTGTGGCCGAGGTAACGGGGCGTACGATCGAGAATTATGCGGGACGATCGAAGATCCCCACTTCGTGTAGCGCTAATAGCATACAAATCGGGCGGTACGCGGGATTATTCAACGGTCTGACCTAATACGGATGTAACTACTGCCTCGACTCTCGCCGCTCTTGTCCGTACTTTGTCGCGATGGTCGGCGCGACCCGGTTGCTCCGATATTGACTATCGCTTCTCGAAACCCTTTCGCAATATTGTTTCCTCCGTGCTGGTTCGTCCGCTGACTACATTGAATTTTTATCGCCGATTTATGGTAAAAATGGAAATTAACATTTTTCATCGACGCCGACCCACCGATTCGATTAATTGATTTATTTATTGCCTCGTAAATAGTCAGAGCAAGCGAGTTATAGATCTTGAAAAAAAATTATAATTAAAAATAAAAATAGTAACGAGATGTGTTGATGTGACAAAATTTTTCATTCGTCTCATTTATCTCCGATAAAAAATTATGTTTCAGCCACTCCAAAAATCCGCGTGTTTTGCGTCAGCGAAGGGCCGAAAAATCGATTCCAGCTTCCTGGTCTTCCGTTTCACCGATATCTGGGTTGGATCAACAAAATCTCAAAGGACAAGCGGGTTCGACACGAGTGAAGTGTTTCGACACTCCGTTCAGTTTCCAATTGCGCAAACGACGCCTCTCACGTCTATATTGATATATCGTGGGTCGACCGTGTCGACGAACGGCACCGACACTCGACTACACTACATATTATACCGTCGCTTCCACATGCAGCACGGCGTTTTGATTTCATTAATGGATCGGGTGCGCACTAATGCCAGGCTATTTGCCGAGCACTCGTCGGGCACTAAGAGCGTTTGCGCC
Organism: Listrodromus nycthemerus; assembly: GCA_963978505.1. Taxonomy (NCBI): domain Eukaryota; kingdom Metazoa; phylum Arthropoda; class Insecta; order Hymenoptera; family Ichneumonidae; genus Listrodromus; species Listrodromus nycthemerus. The sequence continues at coordinate 19,050,339 of OZ021682.1, read as the reverse complement.
CCGGGACGTTTATTTTCGCCCGACGTATTGAGGCGTGAGCGAAGACAGGGCGATAGCGGAGGAATATAAGGAAAAGAGGCGACACTAATTTTTGTCGCGAAACGATCACCGCCGTCGCAACGGTGCAGGTGCTGCGAGGAGAGTCTTATCTCTCGTCGGAGGCCTCCGGCGATCTAGCAGAAAATTAACACTTCTAGCCGAGACTCGAAGACTGGCGGTGTCGGAGAGTTTACTTATGTTAATCCGCGGTTCCGTGTGGCACAGCCTGTCGCTTCAAATATATCAATTAACATCGTCATTAAGAGCCCGACGAAGACCGCACTCGCACCATTGCCCATGTAGTATCCGAGTTCGCTCGGTCAGCACATCAGAGAATCGCCATTCTACACCTATTCGAGTTTATCGCGTTGCATATTCTGCGTTACCCGTGCTCTTCGCTGGATTTCTCGGGTCGCGATCTTTGTGTTAAAAAAAAAAAAAAAAAAAAAAAAAAAAACAACGGAAAGAATGATCGAGAAGACTCGGAGTCGATTTTTTTTGTTTGTTTAACGCCGCGGATATTGAAACGAAGGTTGTTTTTGATACTTTGAACATTTCACTTACTGACTGGTCGTCTCTCCAGTCGCGAAGTCCTCGAGAAATGATGAGCCGCGGATCACCCATGGAGAGAAGAGATTCCTCTCGGGCGATGAATAATAATCAACGAGTATACAATCAACACCCGACAGTCGGTGCCCGCCGTCCGGGATCAAGTCGGCGCAATTACATTTTCTAATTAGACGATAGAGCGAGAAAACGACTTTGTAATGCCGGTCGGTGGCTGCGAACCGACGAACGAATGCATGTCATAGTGCGGGGACGAGACACTTCGGAAGATCGATCGGTGAGATCTTTACGTCGATACACGATCGTCCCAATTAGTTGATCATTAGTTACCTTTCGCCTGCAGTTGTCGTCCCTTCGAGCGACATCCCAACTGCGACTGTGTTGCGTGTGTATGAGCATACGAGAACGGAAGATCGAGAATAGAGACTCTCCTTCCACGACTACGTTCACAAATAAAATATATATCGCTGAAGGAGGTTCAAAATTTTTTTTTTTCCAACATGCCATAAACATTTTTTTCAATTATATTCTATCGTATTAAACACCTATTTTCGATTTTTAATAATACATTTTTATTTCTTTATTTAAAGTGATTTTTATTATATTTGGCATGAATACTCGTATAAAAAAACACACATAAAGAGCATCGAAAAATTAATAATGAGAAATCTTTCTCGATACTCGCTAATATTATAGGGCTATATTTATTTTTAAAACGTTTAATAACATCGATAAAAATTTATTCGATTTATCGGAGTTTAGAAAAAACAATACACGTACTTGACTTCAATGTCTAATTTTGAACACCACAAACAGACGAGACAACGGGCGCAACGATTTGAGAATTAGCTGCGAACAACATGGGAGGGTCGGTGAACGTATGAAAAAAATAGTAATAAATGGGGATTTTGTGGTTGAATTTGTCGTGAGGAATTGGCGAGCGTTACCGATTCCTTCGGAGGTCTCTCCCCCGCGGGGGCTGAATTCCTTGCCCGCGAGGCCTCTTCGGGCTGGAGCACGCGTGCACCTCGTCCTCCCCTCGCGGGCCTCGTTTTTTTTTTCTCGCTCACGCCATTATTTACTGGGAGGCGACACACACACAGCCGAGACTCCACGCGCGTTGGCGCACGCGGTGGGTACAACCGCTCGTGTAAATTATTGCCGAGTCGACTTTCATAAATTCCAGGACGAGATATGGAGCGACAAATTCAACTCCCAGGACCTCGGGAGCAAGGCGGCGCCCCGGCGATCTTTTTTCTTTCTCCTCTTCTCTTTTATTTTCGTATCCGTATGCGCAGATATGCTCCGGCTGCTGCGAACTCTCGCCGACCAACAAAATACCACTTGCCGATTAAAGTTTATTTTCCGCGCGAGTCACCTGCCCAACTTCGGATTGGATAACTGACATTCCAAAAATATATATATATGTGTGTGTATCTATATACATATTAAAAATGCATCAATGGCCCAAGAAGAGACGAGAGCACGATTGGAAGAAGGCGCGACGCGAGGAGATTCCAATCTCGAGTTGATCTCCGAGGATCTCAGGAGCGAGCACAGCAGCGAGTAAAAGGTGCTGGCTCGGCCGGCCGCCCTGTCTCACGAACATCGTCTCGCCGTAATCTAATGAGCACCTGCTAGGTACGACGCCTACACCGTGCATACGCCACGGGACAGACCGTTGTATGTATAACGTGAAGAAGGTTTTCTGGCACAGCTACGAGTATCAGGGAGTCCGCACTTGCCGTGTAATATGCGCGGTACAAAGAGCACGGGATGGATGCGCGAATGGACGGACTGAGGTTGAAAGAGCGTACGAAGTGCGCGGAGGGTGCAAACATAGGTCTTTCTGATATTGGACCATCGATGTATTAAAATGCGGACGCTGGGAGAGCCGAGACGCGAGTAGGACACCGCGCATGTCCCGCGTATTAAACGCCTCCACGATCGTCATTAGATCAAACACAAGAGTCATATTCTATGGCGTATCGCAGACGTCCGCGGGGAAAACTTTCATTCCCAAGAAGCGCGACGAGTGTTTTCTAACTCGAGTCTCCGTCGGGCGCTAAATTTCCTACCGTAGAGATGGAAGACTTTTTGTAACACATCTGTGACTTCCACGATAGGCGAAGACACGTATATTGTGGACGGCCGAGTAATATGCGCGATACAACGAGGACGAGACAGATGCGCGTGTCGATGGAGCGATGCGCAAAGGGTGTATGAAGTGCGGTACAAGGCGCGGACATGCGATTTTCCGGTATCGCACCTTCGACGCATTCGGAATGCAGATAGCGGCGGAGTCGAGACGTCGGGACGACACCGCGAATAGTCGGCGTGTCTCGTGTATCAAACGCCTTCACGGTCGTCATTAGGTCGAACCAAAGAGTCATATCGTGGATGTCTGCGAGGTAAACTTTCATTCTCGGCGCGCGCGCGCGCGCCAAGCAATTTCTAGCTGGAGCCTCAATCGGGCACTAAATTTCCTACCGGAGAGATGGAAGTCTTTTCGCAACGCATCCGCGACTTCGACGGTAGGTGAAGACACGCACATTGTTGATGACGATGGAGCCGAGGCAATCGAAAGATCCATCGAGCGGAGTCGCAAGCGCTGCTTTTCCTGGATCATCAAACGCCTGACGTACGGTCCGGTTAAGGTGAGGAACATGACATAAATATAAAAAGTGAGAGACGCGAGAGAGTCGTTGAAAATAGAGGTGGCTCGACGATTCAACGTTGAAGAAAGTATTAAACATTTTAAGATCCGTGTGCTCCAGCCAAGAATTTGTGAACAAAGTTGCCTATCTCTGCTGCCCATTCGTATTTTAATTTCCCGCGTCTCCCAATTCATTTTGCACCAGCTCTTCGTTTCCTCCTCGTTCCGTGTTCCCTCTTGACCCTCGGCCGGTCTTTCTACGCACGAAATGCCCACCTCTCGTTCCTCTCGAGAGCCTCTCGTGCGCGAGTGTGTTGGCACAGAGGCGCGGGCACGGTCCGTGAGAGATCGTTGCCAAGAGGAGCTCCGAAGATGCGCTATCCATGGGATTTCATTCTTTACAGTGTACTTGTGACTGTGTGCGTGCGTATATACGCGTGAGGTCGAACATTGAGCTCGGGTGAAAGTCTTCTTCGGGTCACCCGGCCTCACTCGAATACACAGAATCTTCGATAGGTCTCGTGCGTCTCCGAGCGTAACACATACGCATCCCGTAAGCCGAATTTTTGAAGTTTCGTCGCGAGGTTTCACGACCGTTCTGAAAATTTCGTTTCGTCGACCGGATGCGAGCTGAGACCAAAAATACATTACTCCCAGTATGAAAACCGTATTTTCCGACCGAAAGTCACATTTTCCTAGCCGTGACGTTGCCGAAAAAATCCACTTGCAATGTGAATCAAGGAAATTCCGGAGAGTGAGTGGAACGTGCGTGATACATCTTCGTATGAATATTCGTGAGCAATTAATATTCGAAATCGAGTGAGATATCTCGATTGACGAGAAACATTGACAATAATTAATGTCGCTTCTACGATTAAATTTCAGGTGTTCCTCAGCACGGATGATACTTGGAACGACGAGAGAAATTAACGAAAAATCGATCTCACATTCATATTAAAATTTGCGCATAATTTTCTCGGTAATTTTATTTCAACAATTATATTTTCCGATTATTTTATGGGTTTCGGTATTGTGTCGATTATGTAGGATGAAATTTTTCATCGAACTGATGTGTCGGATCCGATATCGGTGTCGGGCCAATGTCGGCTCGAGCGCCCGGCCAGTGCAAGACTCGGGTGAAGGTATGTGTATTGTAAACGGCCGTCCAACAGCCGACCGGCGCGGTCTCTTCGCCGTGCCGATGGTTAAAATCTCGTGTACTTACCGTATCTGTGCATGCGCAGGCAGTGCAGAATTTTCGTAATAAATTCGTGGCAAATTACGAGCGGCGGCGCGGTTCCACGCTCGCCCATGGTCACCATGAACCGGCAACAGCTACCATCGTACTTCAGTACGCTCGTGCGTACCGTTCGACCCATTTTGGGCGTGGAGTCCCGACCGCAGGGTCGGCAGTTTGCGGCTAAGCTTCTTTCCGCGAAGGCTTTCTCGCCTTTTATTCACGGCTGCTGATCCATCCTCGTGCCACGTATGCTTCACGCACGAGAAACAACGTGCGCGGCGTACGGTCTTGTCGTCCGACGGCCACGCAGCTCGGTGCGTAACGCGCTTCCTTCGCCGATAGTCACGCGTGTCGCCACTCAGCCGCGACGAAAGCTCTTTTTTCATCCTCGGATCTTCGAGCTCCGATGTGTCGCGGTAATTCGCGGATAAAAATGATAAATACTCGGGAAATCTCGTCACAGAAGTGAAACCAATGCCGAAGAAGATTTTAATTTAATTATAAAATTAATGTGAATTTTTCTCGTCACACCACGTATCGTCGTTGCCGAGCTTGAATTTACACCCCGTTCTTCCGGAGCACGAAGGTTCCACCTTCGCGCGGCCGTCGGTCGGAATGTGCGCGAGGTATTATATTCCCCCTCCCCCCGAGATGCGAGAAGATGTGGAAGCCCCCGTAGAGATGAAGATTGATGAACGAGAAATAGAGCTAAGGGCCACGGTTGCTCGCGGTTCACGTAAAACGAAGCAGCGCTCACGAAGCGGATAGGAATATAATGGTTCAATCGGGACAACGGTACAGCTCGAATTAACCCTGCGTCTTGGGTACGCGAGATTAATGAAAAAAAAAAGAAAAAAAAAAGAAAAAAAAAAAATGTATGCATATCTATAAACACCAACAGACTGTGCGTGGATCGTACGGTGATCTTCAAACGTTCGTGCGCGGGACCGGTGAAAATGCCCGTTCGTCGAGGATTAATTGAGATAAGCTCCGCATGTGGTTCAACCGCTCGATCTCTCGTACGCGGGCCAAAGACCATATTGCCGGTGTATGTACTGCAGACTGTTGCCGTATAACCCCTCTGTGGCCGTTGGCGGGCCGCGTAAGATTGATTGTTATTGATTAATGATCGCAACGAAGAAGAGAAGCGAAAGATAGAGGGCCCCGGACATTCCATTCGAGTGTGCACGTACGGGGCAATGTGCGCGAATGTATTTACATGGACGGATAGCATAATGCCGGTATAGCGAGTAGAGACGTCGTTTCTAACGAGTCAATTCGAGTTGCGCGCCTTCGCGAAACTCGAGGGACGTGTGCATCAGCGCTTGCTCAAAGTGTACACACGGTGTACCGTAGGTACGTGATACGATACCGCGTTTCCTACGTCGGTATCCTACGCCGTATACCTTATCTACGCACCCAGATGCGAAACTACGAAGCTGTTGCCAGCGGGACGAAAGAGACTCGGAAGATTTCATTAATTTCTGCAGCGGAAACCGCGGATACCTTCGATAGCGAAATAACGCTCGGAGATGCTTCGGCCGTGCTCTTAAAATTCAGGAAAAAATTGTAGATGATAAGTTTGTATTTTTTTGTTTTTTTTTTTGTTTTTTTGTTTTTTAAGAGAAACACGTTTTACAGAAAAACTCGATGATCGACGGATAGATTCAACCGTCCAGAGCATGACTGATCGGGAGCAATAATTTCTACGATTACCGAGGCGTTTCTGCGCGTTAAAATGCACGTGCCGTTGATAATCTCATTTTGCACTACTTCGCTCTTACTTTCGTTCGATTAACGCGGTATTTGGAAGTAAAGGATGCGCGAAAGTACACCGAGCGGTTGCTGAAAGTGCGCTGTCTCGTTGAAACGTCCCGCTGTTACGAATCTCAACGACTGTATATATATATATATATATATATATATATATATATATATATATGTATATATATATATACATATGATCTTAGTAAAAGTGCAACGGTGTTGGGCGCCGCGCGTTGCACTTCTATCAGCTCGACGGCTCGCAATCAGCACGTTACAGCTGTACCGGCTCTGCTCTGGCGTTCGCGGTATGCAAAAAAGCACCGCTCTCAGCTCTCAAGCTAATAGGATTTATTTTGCAATTCGCCTCGAAGATCCGCTTCGTCCCATGCATACGAACCATTGGATAGATACACTTTAGTGCACATTACGTGAATGTCTGTACCGCGACCTCGATGACGACTCGGTTCGCGCTCCGGGTCTTTTTCATTTCGTAATCGGTGACGAGAGTGAATCCATCGATACATAACACACGATAAATTCTCATCGTATATCAATTACCAACGTTCCTCAATTATTTCTACGGATAAATTGCAAAAATAAAATTCTCCTAAAAAAAAAAAAAAAAAAAAAATGAGACCCGTCTATATTTTTTAGTCAAGAAAAAATAGTCCTAAACTATACACGCGATGAATACCGACGCTTGAAAGACACGTTTTTTGGATAAATTGGCAGCACGAAATTTTCTCGAAAAAATAAGTCAAAGATCCTTCCTTATTTTCCAGCCGTTGGAAATGTACCCGGATCGATTCTGGATCGTATAATACCGACACCTAAAAGATACTTCCTCGCCGCGGGGCGCGAACGGGCGCGTGACTCTTTCGTCTCCCTCTTTCCGTCTCCTCGTAATCTTCGCGTAGATCGGAATTCAGGTACACGGTAGCACTACCTCGAGGCAACCTCGCGAACACACCACCTTCATTTCCCTCTTCGTTCCTCATCCACATCTTCCTCCGCCTCCTCTCCGTCCGCCTCTGCGTGAAGTGAAAACACGGCGAGGGGGAAGGCGAAGCGGAGGCGAGGAAGGGCCCCGGAGCATTGGCTCCAAACACCAAAGCCCACGAAGTTGTCCACTTTCTCGCTTCTTTTCACTTCATTCTTTCTCCATCTCCGGTGTACCGAGCTCTCGACTCGGTCTCTCTCCCTTCGCTCCCCTCAAACTCGTGTCTCTCTCTACCTTCCTCCGGTTTCTTCCTCGCGGCTCACGCTCCGCCGTTTCCACCACTACGGCCAGAACTCTCTTGGCTGGCTCGGTTCGCTCGTCGGTGATCTACCGTCCCGAGCCAAGCCCCTCATTAACGCCTTTGCTAAGAAATTACACGCAGTCGGTGGCAAACAAGAGCAAGAAGGTGTCTGAGCGGGAACCACCGCCATCGCCCCGGCTCGGTCGGTAACACGCGGCATCGAACCCGTTGGCTTTTACTCCTAACCCCTTCGTCCCACCCAACCTCCATCTCCGCTCTTTCTCGCTGTGTATCTCCTTTCATCTCACTCCCAACCGCCTCGTATGCGAGAGTCACGCTCGTTATTTTTCCTCTCCCTTCTTATATTATATCTCTGTCTCCGTCGAATCTCTCACCTCACCCGTAGATCCTTTCGCCCGAAGCGTGCGAACTTCGAGAGGTAATTCGATCGAGATTCTGGTCCAGATACCGTGTACGTAGTCGAGGTTCTTGCTGGATGCTGTGTGGCTCTGCTCTCGCTCCTGCTGCACCCTCCGGCTTCTCCTCGATCCTCCGAGACTGTGAGAGACCTCGCTTAGGTGCTCTCGCCGTGTTCGATGCAACATCCGAGAGCGGGAGCCGAGTATTGGATCTGGTTCGATATAAATCCACGATTCGCAGTAATTATACTCGCACTTTCGGCCGTTCGCCACGAATCGTCCGTAATGGTAAGCTGGCCGCGAGGAGAGGATTTTTTTTTTTTTTTTTAGCCGCTGGACCATTCGAGCGAGGATCTTTGAGGATTTTTGAGATAATACTCTTTGAGATAATACTCACACTTTCGGCCGTTCGACAAAAATCGGCCGAAGCGGTAAAATTAGCGCGAGGCAGGTTTTTTTTTTTTTTTAAGTTCCTGGACCATTCTACCGAGAAACTCTGCGATTCGGTATTCTATCGAGGCTGCCGGTGAGACACTCTTATCGCTCGCGGATTCAGTAAAGTTCAATAAAGTTTACGGTTGTACCTGTTACTATGTGCTTAGTTTATTGTGGAATATGACGAAAAAAAAGTAGGTATCTTCCCTCGTTTCTCAAGTCCACGGTGACCAGCACAGCTGCCCGTACAGCGATTTCATATACCGATACGCGTCATCCACGACCCGAAGCCAGTGAGCAACAACAGCTCTCAGTCTCGTACGTAAGACTACCTTACGACTTTCTCATTCTCGTGTTCTTCCTACTTCGGATAACGTTGAACAATCTCAACTATCCTGGTGGATTCGACCACGTTCGATGTACGAACGTCTTTTGGTTTTCCATCTTATTTCTTCCGTCGATCTTACGCCCGTGGCTCAAATTCGCAGCCGAACGAATGCTTGGAAAACGCAATTTCCATTAGTTAAGATCAGACCGAAAATTCAGTGACTCGATTTTTCACAAGACTACAACAAAATCCACTTTTTCTTATGAAATTCATTGAAAATTCTGGCATTATTCATGCGAATCTTGTTAATGTCGATTTCGCTCTTTTATCCTGCGCTTCGATTATTCAATGAATCGTCAAGTTTACTCTTAACATTATTTTCGAAAATGATTTCGCGGAATCTCCGTCTTGACAAATTGTGAATATTCGCACTGGTCTACTTCAGCGACAGCTTACTTTTGGCGAACGAATTATTTGGCACGTCTCGTTCTCGACAATGCCCAATTCTCTCGCTTGCCAACCGGAAACGGACTCACCTACATCGATCACTCTCAAGCGGATCGGCCATGCAAGACGACCGCGACGACGTTCGACAGCGGGGGGTCGCGCTCGATGTTCACGTCGCAGGTACGTCACTCATTTCGATGGAAACACCGCGAGCGTGACCGTTCTCAGCTAGCTATAGACCTAGGAATTCGGCCAGACACAACGAAGCTTCCCTCACGTCCCCCGTCATTCACCTCCGTCCGAGCGACGGGAGAGTCTCATGACGCTTACAATGTTATTATGTGTCCGATTTACATGCAGTCGCAAATGTTCCCACGACGTTCGCTAGGTCTCCTCGGAGCAGGACTCACACTACTTCCCATGCTCGGACGATCCGTGCCGGCACAGTTAACTCGAAAATAGTTGCGAATCTTCTCTTCGTTTGCCGGAAAAAAAAATCAAACATAGAAAGGTGCCTTACGCAGACTGAAAATAAATAACGAATTTAATGTTCTAGAGGTATTTAATTTTTTTAAATTTTTATAGGAATACATAATTAACCTATTGAAAAAAATTGGGAAAATAATTGAGGAACTTTGTGGTAAAAAAGTGTGATAAATGTTCGAGAATTTTGACCGTGTACGATGGAAGGATATTTCGGTGAATGTTGTTTGATGTTACAGCTTCGAAGCATTTAATTTGTACATTGATATATGAATAAATGCTTAGTATATATATATATATATATATATATATGACGATTGAATGCAATATGTGTTAAGAGATTAGAAGCGTCGACTTAGCGACGACGTGTAATGTCATCGCGGTATCCAACGGCTGCCGGTCATCAGCATCGCCTTAATCCTCGATCGCCTCTTCGGACGTGTAAGAAGGAGAGCGCCGAGATGCACACATGGACACCCTGCGTCATCGGTCGTTCGGCGTGTAGGCGTGTAGAAGTAGAATGTAGCGTGTCTGCCAGATGTCTAAATGTTGACAAGCCTCGGCGAGCAGCTAATAGCCGTTTAATAAGATTACGTCTCAGGACGGACGGTCTTGACGTGCACTGGCCGGAACACGTTCTCTCCTCGAGCGCCCCCAGTGAGCTCTTGGCTCGTTCCCTTTGCGCGGCCGTTTTGTGTTCTTACGGTCTGGTTTTACGAGCTCGCCGTACATAGAAATCTCTCCGAGTCCGTGCGATACACGAGGTTACACGTACGTGTAACCTCGCACTCGCGATTCGCCGTTGCAACTCGCGGCTCAAAAGTGGTGAATCAATGGCGACGCGACTTTCGCTACCCGGCAAATCAATGGAATGCCATTCGGTGCGACAATGCTCGGTCGAGCATCGGCCGAGGGTCGGGGAGCCTCGAGAATCGTGGATCCTCGGCAGCGACACTGGCCGATTCCGGCCGCTCCGCCGAATCTGCATGGGGAGCCTCGAATTTAATTTAAAAAATAGCTAACCGAATGGTCACGATTTGAGGTTTTTGTGTGGTTTTTGTTTTTTTTTTTTTCACTTTTTCGCCCGCAGGAGGTAGCGGGACGAAAATGATGAGAAGAAGCAAGCGGGAGCTCGGGACCTTTCTCTTTCTTCGCAGCAATTCGCATTCTTATTTACGCCGGTTACGGGTTTCACGGTCAATATAGAGAAATTTATCGGGATGCGTTTACGATGATATTTTACGCGGGTCCCGAGGATGCGAGGCAAAAGCTTGTGGTACAGTGTTGCTGCGCCTCGTGCTTATGGATCGGTCGAACGGAGGGCGGCGCCGCGGGGCCCACCCATGGCGGGCCCCCTCGGCATCACCCCATATATTTGGCCGTAGGGACCCCCATAACCGCGGTATTATTCCGCTATTTATTCGAAGTACCGCGCAACAGTGCACCCACCGTTCCAACCATCTAAATCTTCTTAATACGCTCCATGCGATAGGGACAGTGCCTGCACTTCATTAAATTGCCAACTTCTGCCTTCTCCGGCTCCTTACAACCACTTGTTCATTCGTTCACCTGGAGGGCCTCAAACGCCACGGGATGTACCGGCTGTTCGCTGCACTCCCGTGATAAGTGGCACTGTATAATAACAATCCACGCAGCATCCACTGCAGTGATCGAGCCAAGGGACCGAGCGAGGAATAGCGAACCGGCGATTGGGGTCATCCGAGGAACAAAAAAACTCATAATTTTTTCATCGAAAATTAACTTTGATATATTTCAATGTACGAAAGTGAATTTTAAGACAGCGATTTGAATTTTCGTATCTTTGGACTGTGGACGAGGTAGACCTTCGGCTATAGACGGTATTTATAGCCGAAGATTTGTTGAATGGTAGCTGATTTTTATCGAACACGATCGGACTGCGTCTTTTTTTTTTTTTTTTTTTTTTTTTTCCAAATTCTTCATCACTCGCGGATTGTTCGCGTTATCCAGCGGTCCATACTGCCCCGTCCCGCCCTCAAGTCGATTATTAATCCCTCCGAGAAATTCACGAGCGAAGACTCTGGGATTCCAAGCAATTTCGTATTCCACATACGTTCATTTATCGATCGTATAACGCGAAAAGATGTTTCTCTCGCGCGCGCCCCCATCGGCACAGCGATCGTCGACGGAGCTTGGGCTCCGCGCTGCGATGATCCTGGAATTCTGCTTCTCGCGCTGCGGAGCCTCTCGAGAACTCCGGTCTCATTTGCATAGACGACCTGACCCGAGTGAGTATAGAGGCCCCGGAATATCGCGTCGAAAGAGGTAAGAGGACGAGCCTGGTGGCACGTTCGGGTTCAGCCGCGCGATCCACCGGCATATCCAACGCCGGTACCATCACACGCGCGTCCCTACATCCACACGCGCACACATATCGTCGCATTTTGTTCGCGTTCGCGAGATGTTCCTGCTTCTGGTGCTGTTGCCATACCGCGACAAGCATCCGAGGCGAAAAGACACGCGCAACGATTCCACCCGTGTGCGCTTATGGTTTCTTCTTCCTCCTCCGTCGCGATTCCCGTGAACGCCAGGGGCAAAATTGCAGAATATGTTTCAACCTCGAAATTATTTACGATCCCGCAAATTATCGGGAATCGCCACCGGCTCGGTCCCTAACCGACAATGGGCCAAGGCAGATTTATAAAATGGTATCATAAACTCAAGAGTCATTAATAGCGTGGCGCGTATTGGAATCCGAATGAAGAAAAAAAAAAAAAGGAGAAAATAAAGTTGCACGGTGACGGAGAAGCGGACATCTACGATTATGCGACATGTGTTCGGACCGAAACGATGAAGGTGCATGGCCGGAAAAAAATGGTAGATGCGAGCCTGGAATTTCAAAAGGTCGACAATGGTCGAGGAATCGACCGGACCAAAGTTGTCTCTCGTTCCGTTTAATGCGATTAATCGTTTTTTCTTCAATGATCATTCGACGATAATCGAAGTCTCAGCCGATAAAGGAGCGAAAAGTGCCATCAATCTCCAACGAAAGATCAACAACTCACAGCCGAACTATCGGTTGGTCACCTTTGCTTCAAAGAAAAATCCTACCGGAGACATTTACCGGCAAGCTTCGGAACCTGTAAAACCCGTACGACCCGTAACGTGTCCGATTCCGCGACAGGGTTGAAAAGTTGCTCGCGGAGGGTGGAAACGACGAGGTCACGAGGGTTCATCCGTAAACTACAAGTACGTATTTGTATCTACGTGGAATTTGCACCAATATACATACGCGTCCAGCGTTATATCCAACGGAGCAGCGCGAATACGTACACGAACGAAACGGCGTTACAGGAACTCGCGCGAAACGTACGTGGAAATGGAGAGTCAAGAACGGTGGGGCCTCGGCGGAGCGTTCGCGCGCCGCTCGCGAGTTCTCTCCCTCGCTCACGAACGAGCGAAAGACAGCGTCGTAATCACATTACGTTGATTTTTACACGGCGTCCGGCTATTAATTCCGCGGGTGTACATATATGCCTTCGAGCTGAGTGCCGGCGAGGAGCGAGCGCATGGTAAGCCAGAGGTTGTAGAAGGCGATCCGTACAGTGCATACACTATGGGACGAGGGAGAGGGAGGAAGAGGAGAGAGAAAAGAGCGAATCCTATACACAGGCCAGAAGGCTGGCGTGGACGACCTGCCGGGTGTATAAGCCTGCCGGGCCTCTCTTCGCGACCCCACCTAAGCATCTCTTCTTCTCCTCCTCCACCTTCTTTTTCTTCATGCTGCGCGGAGCTTCGTGGTCTAAGCATCGGTGTGCGGGTGTGGCGAATACGTGCCGGGGTCGGGGGTCGAACCCCGATGGACCCCGAGCCGAGCAGGCCATGCTGCTGCTCGTGCTGCTGCCTGGAACCTGGAACTTCTGTCTTTCTTTCGTTCTTTCCCATTCTCGACCTGAACTCTTCTCCCGCTCACGCAGCGTCTCTCGCTCCCTCGAACGTGTACCCTGCACACACGTATCCAACACGTAACTGGCACAGGTGTTGGAGTATTATACTATTATAGACGCCCGAGTGCAACGGAGAATGAACGGACGCTATAATATCCTCGCATCCACATGGGGATTGTGTGCATGTTGATGAACTCACCGATGAATCGCGCCGCGGCTTGGTCCAGGCTGATAAAAATATACGTGTAGCTCCGGCTCGTTCGTATACGCAGACAGAGCCGGGAACAACGCGGACACACAGCCAGCTATTGTACGTTGCTACCAGCACATAGGCAAGTGCGCGAGGCGGGTGGATTCGCGACCGCCGGAGAGGAGGCACAGGCGTGGGAGAGTTCATTGAGGAGAGATACTATCGGCGATTTTATTTCAAGGCGGACATGCCCGTTACGAGAAGAAAGAGGAATAGAGAGGAAGAATGGCGAGAGGGATGGGAGACGGCCGTCCAACGGGATATAATATGCTCGTCCTCTGAGTCTCGGCGTTACACAGTCGCGCGTCCCCAAGGGGTATGACGAAGTTACCATTCGATACCCTTCCGAGAGCGCTCTTCCAGACGAGTGCTTACCGTTTCCATGGAGGAAAAAAAATCCGGATCACCGTCGTCTCGTTTCCGAAGTTTCTTCCCAATGACACGCTGGAAACATGTCGCACTTCAGGTCGCCAGATCTCACCTGCGAATCGAGAGATACGAAGACTGAGGAAGTGAAGAGGATACCGCGGAAGGGGATGGAAGAGCCGGATACGTCGTTTCGCAAGCAACGAATACGTCTGTCGCGAGAACTCAAACAACCAGCCGAAGCATGCGTACGTATCTCGCTCTTGGGCCATGAAGCTTCGACTCGACGCGCGGTTGCTACCGGTGAATCCAATCGCGGCCGAGCGGTGTGTTTCGTTTGAATTATATGCGTAGATAGGACGGTCATCTATTGTCCGGGTTTTTTGCCTGGCGGACAAAACATCCGCCACTGAAGCTTGCGAACGCGCGAGTCGGGCTTCTCGGCTGGTCTCGGATCACCGTTCAGTGGAGAGACTCTTCAGCCCTCATTGCGGAGCTGCGCAGCGTGGCGGCGGCGGCGCCCGGCCCTCCGCCGACTCTTAATAGTATTGAAATTGCTAGTTAGACGCATAATCGAGTTATAACTTTTACCGCGGGGAATGATGAAGGTGGATTCATGCGGGCATGAGATACGTTCGTCTTGGTTGGAGGGATGTATCGACGTCGGTGTGCCGTGGTAGTCGTGCGTACCACCGCAGAACGAGATACGCTCTCCCGCCATATAGCACCGGGCACCGAGTTTCTACCGTTGGATAATGAAAATGAAACTCCCGTCGAAACCACCAGACTCCGAAGAGCCCTTTGCACTCTCACCGATACCACGAGGGGAATAAAGTACTGATGGCTACCGCGCATGGGAAGCTATTTCGCGCGTAGCTTACACCGCCGACAATCAGCCCAATGCCCTATTATCTTCTAATACACTTACCGATGGAAAAACGTACGCAATAATCTTGCTTCTGTTTTCATTCGAATCATGCACTTGCCTCGGATGATGAAACTCCGCCTTGCATGAAAATCTAGGAAGACTTCCACTTCTCGTACGTCACTTCTGGCACGACTCGAGTCGACGGCGAGTCACTTGACTACGAAATTTTTCGATTCCTTTTCCCGACCTGATTAAATCGTCGTTTGGAATGAGGTATCTTGCTTCTTCTCGCACTCGAACGGTTATGTTTTGTTACGAATCCTTTTCGAAAGATGAGATAATACCAGATTCGATACGAATGTCTGATCAGTGAAGCGGCATCCACTTCCCGGTTATGCGAATCCACGACCTTTCCACTCGGTTTCTTTTTCTTCACCGCCGTGGATTGATCCGACATGACTGATGATCCCAGTTTGGATGGATTCGTGCGATGCCGTATTACAGTTTGAATGATCTTTCACACGACTCAACGGTACTCATTGCGGCGACACCTTTCTTCTAGTTCTTCGTTCCCGAGCTATTGGGCAATCCATGATCTTGCTGCGCTATCCTTTCGCGATCGAACGATCATTCCCGACGATTCTCGCAAATGAACCACCGGTGAATGAGAATCGAAGAGAGATAAAAAGTATCGAAAAATAAGCTCTAGCTCGATGACACCGCGGCCGCGATGAATTCACTCCCTCGGCAGATCATCTCGGACGATCGACGATCCGCGATCGCGCGCAATGGACAATGCTTCATTAGAGCATTGTCCATGCACAATATCACACAATTAGCCTGACCGAGGCACGCGTTGCCTTCGATCGAATGGTCTGCACGCCCGCGCCGTGTGCGCTTCTCTCAAAAGGAATCTTGAACGCGCAACGATATTACGGCGGCCGAGCGGCGTCTCTTCTTCTCTGACGGGACGATCCACCGATCGCCGTTGTGTCGAACGTTCGATCGGACCCGTTACCTGTGCGGTGCGTACATTATACCCGAGCATGTAATGCTCTTTATACGCCGCTCCTTCGCTTTTTGATGGTTTTTTTTAAATCTCAGTCCGCGAACCGCTAAAAAGTCTTGGGCAACTTGGAGCACTCTAGTGCGCTCGTAACTGAAGCGTCGATATTTCAAATTGACGCAGGTGAAATATGACTGTGATCTCGGTTCGAAATGCTTTTTCGGTTTTGTCGGGAAGAATCGAACAATCGATTCGCGGCTGAATAATCAGCTGACGAAATATGGATCTTTGCAGACTAGAAATGTCTGTCGTAAGTGGAAGATACGAGATTCAGAGTCACGTGATCGAGTCGAGTGCTTTTGCGTAATACTTGGATTGTGAGAGAATTGGGAAGATTCAAATTTTGGTCGAGTCAGCACGAACGTCATCGAAGCGTTTATATTTCCGATTAACGCGCGGATGAGAATCGAAAAGACCCAACGTTCCGATCTGCGGTAAGAAATTGTAGATCAAAGATAAACGAAAAAAAAAAGGGAACCACCAATGCCCGTCGACGTACACATTTTTTTTATTCTACACACAGACTCCAGTTTCCCTCCGTCGCGTTCGGCGTGTGTCTTTGCGTAATACATGGAATGCGACGGAACTCGGGAAATTTAGTGAACGCAGGCGAATACGTTCGTTCGTCGGCGGGAGGGTGCTCGGCGGCGATCAAAGCGCAAGATTCCGCCTTACGGATCGCAGGCGGAACGCAGCGTACGGGCGAACAGCAGCAGCGTCAGCTCAACCTATAGCCTACCTACATACGTCAACGTTTTTCTAAAAAGCTTATAACCAGAGGTCCCCCGAAGGTGTGCTCGGGCGCCCTCGCCCGGCGCGAGAAAATTATGTGATCAAGATTTGACTCTGTTGAACGTTGGCGCTGGCCGATGAACCTCCCGGCGCAACTCGGTCCCGCTGTCCCGCGACTGGAATTCCAGCACTACATCTCGCGGGGCTCCCACAATACGTGTGTCCTCCTCGTGGACGGAGCAAGCCGCGGAGTGTACGCGGCACGGTAAGGTCCGAGCGACGGAGGGAACGGCCTAGAACGTACAGGTATATCCTGGATGTGGGGTGGACGGCACCGCGAGAGCCTGGCGCATCGCGCAGAGTTCGTGCCCCTATGGCGATCTCTTCGTACGTAGGATGCATACGGGTGCACCGGTCCGTGTCTCTTCCGTCACGACAAAGTCGGTGCTAATGAAAATTCCGGTAAAGCATATATGAGAGAAGCCCCATAGGAATGCGGTCCAATTAGACGACGTTGCCTTGGCGCATCGAACCAGCCTCCCCTGTCCCTGTGTACGTGTGTGTGATTTTTTTTTCCGCTTTTTTTTTTTTTCGCCTCGCTATAGGTACCGATATACTACTCTATAATATACTACGTGGTGTACACGTGTAGTGGGTGCGTTTCTCGTTCGGGTTGCGTTGCCGACTCCGCCGGGTTGGCCAGCCCCGCGAGAATTGGTTTATTACATCGAAGCCAGAGATACCGCTCGCCACCTAATGGTGATTCGGTTTTACGTCCTCTTCGCGGCTATCCTTCGAAATGCTCTCGAAGAGCTTGGACTCTTTCCTTCCCCATCGCACCGACTCTTCCTCTTCTTCTTCTTCTTCTTCTTCTTCTTCTTCTTCTTTCTCCTGCTCTCTGCGTTCTTTTTATTTTCTACCTCTTCGCGTCCTCCCTTTCCTTCCACTCATCCATCTCGTCTCGATCATCTTATTCTTTCTTCTTCTTCCTTTTTTCTTCGCTCATACGCTTCCCGACAGTCCTCTCCTTCCACCTTCGCGTGTATTATGCTATCCCTTTTATACTTTCTCTTCCTTTAATCTCCTCGTCCTCGGATCCTCTCACACTCACGACGGGACACCACGGGCGAGTGCGCGAGACCTCTTTTAACGAACTAACAAATCAATTCGATGTTGATTAATGCCCCACCTCGGGCGAGACCCTAATTACCCGGGTAATTAGTCGATTGAGGATGAGAGGCGGCGATCGACGTGGCGCCGCGACTCCGATCCGCGGAGGCGACACGCGGCTACGTTTTGTCGTTGGTTCGTGAATGGTGACGTTTCGCCGATATCGTTTTGCCGCCTGCTTCTCAATGTGGTCGGGTACACGACAGGGAAAAAATAAAATTCTCAACGTGTAATTATACGAGACGAGTGTAGTGTCATTACCATCGTGAAAATTATCCTAACGAAGTATTAACGCCGTGTCACTTCCTCTTTGGCTACCGGACTCGATCGTCCCCTCGATTCGCTCGTTACGCTAATTTTTCCTTCACCTCTGCGGTCTTCAGTTTCGATACTCGGACGTCCATTGAGGCGTGGCCGATGATCAAATATACGGAGGATAAATATATTTTCAATAAATTTTCATCTCAAACAAGGTTTCACAGAACAAAAAATAGTCCGCACTGAAATTCGTTTATTCTATCGTTTTGGAGAAAAATTGATAGAAGCACACGCGTCTGAGTTCCCCTTAAGGCGATCCTGCGAGTCGAGAGATAGAGCCGGAGGAAGCGGGCGCTCGCGGGTTGGACGAGAACGAACGGAGCCAGGCAGCGCGAAGCGCCGGTCTCGAGAGCTTTTAAACGATCGGAGCTCGTCTCGTGGCGAAAAGAGGAGAAAAAAAAAAAGAAAAAAGAAAAATGAAGAGAAGCTAGAGACGCCCGCGCGGCCTGTCCGTCACGTCGAGAGCGCGGGCATAACGCGGAGCGTTCGGCTTACATGCCTCGGAACACGGGCGTCCGAGCACTTCGGGGCATCCCCGAGTGCCGACGAGAGCTGATCCAGGCCCCGGAGGAAGAGGTGAGAGGTTACGCAAACACGGGGCCTTATCTGATGGCCCGTCAGCGCGCGCGGGACCGGCTATGCGCGGACCGGCAGTCGCTCGGCGTAGCAAACTCTGGAACTTCAACGGTGAACCAGAACAGGAATATGTATGTGTATAGCGCCAAGAGAGCCCGTCGTTGTCGTTGCTCTACGTGGTCCATGATGTGTACACACAGTCGACCGACACACGCAACGCCAGAGTCCGTTCTCTGCTGGGACTGCAACACCAGACACAAGGTGGTCCACCGTAGCCGTTTTGATTTATTCAATTTGAATCGGTCGCACTGCGCCCGAGATGTCGATCTATAATACGCCCGTGTCCAATACCACCTATACAATGTTGCATAATACACCGAAGAGTAGTTTCGTTGGACGAACGTCTCTCGCTGAGTCACAGCAATACCGAAACGGTCGAGCTGGTAGAACGTCATCCCCCAATGTTCTTATTTGCTGATCGATCTCTCGTCTTCTCCTATCGGTATCGACTCGGCGAGATATCGGCGGGCCAAAAAAAAAAAATATACGCTGTTGAACAAAATTCCAAATTTAACAGAATGAGTCAAATTTTTAATGCAGAAATCGGTACATTTAATTTAATGTACGATTTCCGTGAGAACTTGATGGATTTGTGGAATTAAGTTGAAGCACATTATTCTCAAATAAGGGTATTTATCATCCTTATTTTTTCATGACAAGTGTTCATCGACGATCAGCTTTATACATTGTAAGAATCGAAGTTAACATCGTGAATTCGTCGTGTCAAAGTACTCGGCGTCGCAATTATTGTATAATACTAGAATAGCATATCGTTACGTAAGACCTTGACAGATATTCACGAACACGTATTATGAAACGTTTGCCAATCGGTAGTTTATGCGGAGATGAGCGTCGGTTATCGCACACGTCGCTATGCCGAAGCTTTTCATGCAAACTAATTGTAAGGTGATAACGTCGACACTGCGTGAAACCCGCGGTGGGGTCGAGGGTTTCCCAGTTGCTTCAGAAAGTTCCCTCAAGTAACGAAGCAACCGAAGTTCCAGCCGAGAAATTTCTTAAAAAGTTGGTCGGAAGTTTAACAACACGTGAAAAGTGTTCCGCCGAAATATCCAAAAGAATTCGGCAGTAAAATGGTCAGAATCAATTCCGTCTGCGCCCAATTATTCACGTGCTTCGCAGGTACGTTTTCGTCACACGACCAAAAATTTTCGCACTCCCAAGTCCAACTCCAATACCGGTTAAATTTTTGTAGATTTTTATTTGTAAAAAAAATTAAAAAAAAAAAAAAATAAAACTTTTACGTTTTAGTGAACATGTGCAGCACTTTTGTGACTGGAACGGCGCTGGGTTGGGCAACGGCGGTCGTACCGATTCTCAGTGGGCCGGATGTATCGGTTCCCATGAACGGCGATCAGATAGGTTGGATAATGAGCATCGCGGCAATCGGTGCGGTTGTGGGACCGATTTTTACATGGATATTCGTCGATAAAATCGGCAGGAAGCCGGTACTGTTGATGTGCTCTGTACCGATGATTTTTTCGTACGTTATAATGACTGTCAAGCAGGAATACGGGTATATACTGATAGCGAGAGTATTCACCGGTTTCGCAATCGGCGTCACATTCTCGTCCGTGCCGCTCTTCATGGGCGAGATAACGGACAATAAAATCCGAGGGGCGTTGGGAGCTATCAGCACGGTGGGACTAAATATCGGCAATATCGTAACGATATTCGTCGCTCCCCACGTCAAGATCAGCGATCTCAACTTGATACTAGCTTTGGTGAGCAGCGTTCTCATGTTGCTCCTCCTGTTCGTACCGGAATCACCTTACTACCGGTTGATGAAGGGTAAGTTAATTTCATAATCAGCAGACCGACTCGGTGAAAAGGTTGTAACTAACAAATTTCGATCGTCGAACAACCCAGGTGACACCGCGAGGGCGACAAAGTCACTGGTGTGGCTGAAGAGATCGGCGGATGTCAAGACCGAGCTGGTGTTGATCGCGGAGTATATCGAGAGCAAGAAATCTGAGACTACGAAGACATTCGATCTCATAAAGAAACGCGGAAATCGGAAGGCTTTGATAATTATTCTCGTACTCGTACTCATGGAAGTGTGTTCCGGATGCAATGCCATACCCGCGTACATTTACGAGATTTTGGAGCATTCCGGAACCGATGTGTCGCTCGACATATTGGTCATGTCGGCGTCAGCAATTGCGACGATCGCGAGTTTGGTCGGTGTGTTCGTGGTCGACTCGCTGGGACGTCGACCCGTCCTCCTGATCGGAGCCTCTGGCATGGCCGTCAGTCTCATCGCTAACGGAATCTTTTACACTCTGAAAAGTAACGATTATGACGTTTCGGGATTCACGTGGTTACCGTTCGTCGGTATTTTGGGATACGTGGTGAGCAACTCCTGTGGACCTCTGAGTTTGCCGCCGATCCTCGTTTCGGAGTACTTTTCGACCAATGTCAAAGCCGCGGCGTCCTTGTGGTACACGATATTGCTCGTCGCGGGAGGAGCCGTCTACACCAAGATCTTCCAAGTTTCCGCGGATTATCTTGGATTCGGTGCAACGTTCTTCATTTGCAGTTCACCGCTGATCGTCGGTGGAGTGTTGCTCTACTTCATTATGCCAGAAACTAAGGGCTGCTCTCTTCAGGCCATCGAGGACATACACAACGGCGACATCTCCGGAGCGGTGGAGACCAGCGCGGAACGTTCTCCGTCCAGCACAACAACGATACCTCTACCATTGTGGAGACAAGCGTGAATCGTTATCGTCCATGACACAACACATTTCCATGAACAAAAAAACAACGCTTCTTCCTGACGTCGCTGAGATAACTAGGTTTTTTTTTCTGCAACACGTTCGGAAAATCGTCATTATTGACCCACGGTCATCCATGATATGCGCGCAAGCCCAGTATTATTTCATTAAATCCTGGGAAGTAACAGAGCCCATTCGTCCCTCCAGACTCCCGGAGAAGTAATCGCTATTGGCGAATATCACGATTTCACGACGCAAGAAATATGGACATTTTAGAGTCGGAGAAAACAGGAAGGAATTTGTCACAATGATCCTTCACTTTACGCCCTTGTGGGATAAAATACCATTTACAGCGAAGACCTCGCTGTCTCAGTGGGAAACCGGCAACCGATGAAACTTTTGGGTAATTATTATTCTTAATCATACGGAAAGTGAGGGTTAACGAACCTTCGTGATTTCGATGCAGTGGTACGGAATCGAGAGGAGAAAAAAAAATGGTGCTGGCGAGCGATTTACCAGGCACGAAGTTTTGGTGGTTTTCTCATCGTGGAGCGATCCTGTGGACTGGCAGGCCAGTGCACTCGGGGAATATAGGCTTGTTCGGTAATTAGGCTGTTGGGAGAGGATCGACGGGGGGTCCCTTCGAATGCTATAGCGTGGGTGAGCTGTGGGGGTGATGCAGAGCCGTTTCTGCCCCGAGAACGTGGGCTAATATGTTGCCGACGAAATTGACGAGGACTTCTTAATAAGGCCTCGTGCGCTCCCCGAACACAGCGAATGTTTACGAGCTTCGCGCGAGCTCCGAAACACGCGCGCGAGCTATTATTAGAGAAGCGCTATCGCAATTTTTGACCGGCTAATCCAATTTCGATGGTCGGCGATAAATAGGCATACGAGCGTTGAGCTAATTCATATCGAAAACACCCTCGCATGTTTATGTTGACATTTTAATTTTTTCAATACGTAGACTATTCACGTGATTTCTTCACCTCAAACAATAGCTCGTTGCGTAAAGTCGGTGAGAGACATTTAATTTTTTATTCTGCTTATCGTAACTCATTCTAATTTATTGTACGATTCAGTAAAATTTCTGAAATATATGTGACGTTAATAGACATAGTAATTAATTAAATATATTTGTAAACATTATCGGGCCAACGAGAATTTTACTCCTGACTCTGTCGACGATCTATCGTTATCGACTCTAAGGATAATCAAAATTTGTTTCACCCGCGGAATAAGATGTTTCTCGATAATTCGGTCTCGGAAAACGTAGTCGATTTTTTTTTTTTTCACCGACACATCGCTTCCTCAAAATTTTATTTAATTTCAACAGGAAGCCAGTCCTCTTGTGTTTGGACAGCGCGACTCGCACAGTCGAAGAGTTTTCAGTGTCGGCCCACGCAAACGTTCGATAGTCTCGCACACGCTCGCGCGTTATCGCGCGTGCTCGCTCGTTCGCTCGCACGTATCGCTTATGAAGACATAAATCAAGTTGCGCTTTCGAGGACCCCGCACACGATGCTCGCAATTACACACGCGTAAGCGTAACGTAATATATAACTACGCGAGTGCGAGCGAAAGCTGTATATAAGGGCTCGTTATGATGCTCTCGAGTGCCGGCCTCGCGGTATTATATTCTCTCCGCCAAGTATATCCCCATTGCGATATTCTTTTCCTCCGTTGCGAACGACTCTCCAGTGTGGGAGTCGCGCCAATTTGTCCGGTATTTGGACCGGCCTTCATACCGTCGTAACGAGCACCGCAACACCGATGATTGACTCCGAGAGATTTCTCATTTTCCGCAACCTTAACAAAAAATTAATCCCATCTTTGACACGTCGTACCGAATTAATGACCCCTGGGGTTTAATATTAAAACTTATTTTTATGTCACGCGGAAACATCTGAAAATTGCCATTGTGAGCCGACATCGGAAAATTTCCGGTTTTTAAATCTCGGTTCTAGATCGAAAGTGACGTCATACGGGAGAAAGTCACTTCCAGGTTGAAAATCTTAGTTTTAGACCGGGAATACGTAATTGCCGGTTGTAAAATAAAATTTTACAACCGGCTTGACAATGCGTACATGAGGAGTATAATGTGCTTGTTCTAACTATCGACTTGTGTCACATGAGATTCGTCTTCTCTCGATCCGTGTCAATTATCTCACCGGTCGCGAAGATTTATTTCAGCAGAAGAATGATTCTCGAGCGTCGTCGACGAGAGGGCAAACGAGGTGCGAGGGGCAAGCAAACGAATAAGGAAAGAGCACCGCAATGGCAAACTTTCAGAGGCAGAAGAAAAAAAGGTCTCCGGTATAATAACTGGGCCTAAACGTCCTTCTGCCCGAGAGGAAGACGCGATCACGCTTGGCAATGTTTGCTCTCTTTGCAGCGTGACACAAGCCGGTCTCAGTCAAGGCACACGAACGGACGTCTTCGACGGACCGAGTCCAACAGCGACAGTCAACGTTTGCTCGGCAATTATGTAAGCCCGTCAAACTGTTTCACCAAACATCGTGAAACAGAAGAACGGAACGAAGAAATCCCTCTCGAGCCGCTGGCCGCGTTCACACGGGGTCTCTCGAGACGGTCTTATCGTTGGGGACGAGAAAGGAAAAAAATAATCGGCACACACAAGGTCCGAGTCCCAGAGACTGACCACTCGAATGAGCTACGACGCTCCCAATCAAATTTTCGCGAATCTTTTTTCCACCGTTCATCGATACTTTCCCGGACGAACTTCAGCGTCGTCTGCAGAAACTTAGCTGAAGGTGTCGAGGACTGGGACATCGAACCGAGACCATCGACCGGAAGAACCAAAGAATGACGTAATTCTCGGCTCGCATCGCGTGATTTGACGAGCGAGTTGACCTGCAAGAAAGTGAGAAAAGAAAACGAAGGCGCGCGAGAATGGCCTGGAGTCGTTGCTCGCTGCCATGTTACAGATCTCATCCAGCACAAGGCAAACACACGGGCTTGTTTGACTATCTCACGATCCCACGGTCTCGGGCGCTTGCGTTACAAAACCGATCGGGGGGACCTAACGAGTTCGACTTGTCGTCGGGTCCTGCAGCGAGTTTAACGCGCGCGCGTTTGCCTCGCGCACTTGGTGAAGTTCCGTTCGCAACAAACACTGGAACGCGATTCAGCGGCCAGTGTAGAGCCGTCGTGTGAGGTGGCGAACGAACACGGAGCCTTCCAGCTAATGGCCGCTGGCGATAACCATCTATCGGATCCAGGAAACTCTTCGGAAGTCCCGAAGAAAGTTTCTCCACCCAGCGAATCGAGCATATTTTCATGGAGGGCGCACAAAAAAGGACGTCGATTGAAAAAGCTCTCGCGAAAAGCCACGGCGGTTCTCCATGGATTTGTCTTCTTCTCATCACGAAATTGGAAAACTGTTCCGGAAAACCGGCACATATACAAAGTTTTTTTTTCATTCGACTTCTCCGTGTATTCTTCCTCTGCATTCCTTCGCCCGTCTTCTTTCTCTCGTTCCATCTAATTTAATTTGTAGTTTAGTCTTCAGTCTGTCAAAGTTCTTCATGCGTCTTCTTCTTGTCTCAAAAATAGAGAGCTTAGCCAGAAAATCAGTTGTGAAAATTCGTTCGACCGTGTGTCCTCCATTGGGTTCTTCCTCTGTCTTCCTCAGCCGAACTTCTTCCTCCTATCGCTCCACCTCAGCTGGTGGGATTCGCTACAATCGAGAGATATATAAGATTGGCAATTTCTCAACGAATCTACGTTAACGAGGAATCGAGCGACGATTTGTTCAGCAGAGGTTGCGAGCTCGGATTGCGCCGTACGTGCGCCAACTCAGTGTCCGGAGAGTTTCTGGGTGCCGTCTGCGGGGGTGTCGGCTCACGACGAAGCGCATCTTGCACCTACGTTGCATGCGTGCTCTTCGGCTATAAATCATTCGGGCCGCGAGCTCTCGCACAGTGTGTTGCGGATACGCTGAGGCCCCGAGAAGAAGGAAGAAAAAGGGTGGACCGGTGAGGAGACGCGAGGGAATTCGCCGTGGCTGCGTCGAGGCTGAGGCCGGGCTCTCCGCAGTTCGTTCGCTTCATCTAGCTGAATCTTTCTTTCTCATCGCGATGGTTCACGCCGGGTGCGAGAAACCGCGGGAAAGCTGCTGCTGCTGCTGCTGTTGTTGTTGTTGCCTCGAGTCCTCTCATTCTCCGCCTCAGAGAATACCACCTACTCTCTCGTCGGCGACCGCGTGAAATCGGCATTTCCATTTAATTAAAATTCTATTGAGATTCACGCTGTTTATTCTCATCGCAATAGATCTCAGCGCAAGCTTCCTTGGATCGAGAGTAGAGAGGCAAACATCGCTTCCACAACCCGATTAATAAATAATAATTCGTCCCGTTTCGGAGACTCGCGACTTTCATTCTTCGTCCGATAAAAATTCAGCTCATAGCGTTGGTCCCGGTGTAAAAAAATCTGAATAATAATTTAAAAAAAAAAAAATTGCATGAATTTCGCGCGCAAAGTCCTAATTCGTTTGCTCTCTGAACCGCGCAAAATATATACTTCTTCGACTCTGCTGCGTTGATATACCTGCGGGAACCCTTCTTCTCTTTCTCTCGTCCGAATGATTCGAATGGTTCTTCGGAGGGGGTCGAGGAGTCTCGAGGAATCTCCGTCTCGCGGTACCAGCCGTGAGCCACGGCGCGTTAACGGTCCCGAGAAATATTATCCACCCCGCGAAATAGATCGCAGCTGGCGAGAGGTGTGGGCGCTCCGGCCTCGTCCGCAGAAATACTAGGCTGTTACAAAATACGAAATTGAGCCCATTTGTTCCAGTGCGAGGAACCGAGATGTGAGGACCGAGCCGCGCTGCTGGCGGGGTTTCTTCTCGGCTCTTCCCTCTCCGTTTCGCATTTCGGGATCTCTTCGGGCTCTCCGCGTGCGGCCTGCATCAACCCCCTTGCGCCGCCACCCCAATACCATAAATCCTTCGAGGTGTTAATACGTTCGCACACGAAGTAGTTTCGGTTTTCGGGTCTGGCAACACCATAAACGCTTCCTCATCCCCCGATGCTCGTACACGGCCACGCGAGAGCTTCTCGGCATCTCCTCTCCCGAGTCCTTCGCGAGCGAATATCATACCAAAGTTGCTTATCATTCTTTTTTCCGCCTCTCCTGCAGGCTTCCTCTTTGTCATGGTTGAACCTTCTGGCGTTCCGAGACATCGTTCTCCAATAATTCCCGACCCATGCGGAGTGAAGCTTACGGCGCGGAAACTCGACCTCCGACCCTTCGCCTCATTCTCGCCGCGTCTAACTTCTTTCTGCGATACTTCATTTTTATTATCACGGTCATCCGAGACACTTCACAAGAAGGATCACTGACGGATGTCGCAGATGTCGTTATTTATTTTCTACGTGACTCGTTACTTAACCTTTCGAAAATCAAGGATCTGGAGGACCTTCTCATGCGCCCTCGAATCCTGGTCTTTGCCTCGCGAAACACCGAGATCCGAACGCCTTCGTTGCGAGTCACGCGGCACAGAGCAAAGTAATGATCTTTAATAGCCCCTCGTTACGGTAATTTCGTAATCGTAATCAAGCTATGATTAAAATCGATCTCGTAAACCCGCAGCGGCGGTCTCGGCGAGGAGTCGGACGCGGCTATCGTGCGAAGGAACACATGCGGCTCTGTGGGCCGGGGATTATCCGCGCGAATCGCGTATTCTCGCGCGTTGCTCGGGCGTATAATACCCTGTAATTTTCGACATTCTATACCATGCACGTTATCCAACCGATGATCCGGTCGAATCGTGGCCGATCTACCGAAGAGTTCCGCTCGGTTCCGACACTTCAACGAAGATCTGAAGCAGCTGATCCAAAGCTTCGATGCTTTCGGAGCATATCTTCGTATAATGTTTCTCGATAGCCCGACCGTGCACTTCAACTTCTTTTTTTTTTTCCATCGATGAAGAGATATATTTCCAATGAAACTTCCTAATCGCAAATATTACGGATTTATGTTGGACGAAAAGTGATCTTAAAAAAATTCAGTTCAAGAATAATCGTGGCAAAAAGCGCATTAAGTTGAAAAGCGAAGTAACTATTCGGAATGAAAAAGTGATTCTGCAGGTCTGAAAGTCAGCTCCGTATTCAACGATGCAGATTCAATTGATTGTCCCGAGGCCTTCGACGGTTTCGGAACGTAACTTCGTAGAATGTTTCTCGACAGCCCGATCGTGCGTCTTCCACTTCTCATTTTCCATCGATGAAGAGATCGATTTGCGACGGTATTTCGCAATCTCAAATGATTACGATTCGACGTGGAAGAAACGTGATCCTTGAAGTTTCCAGTTGAAGTAAGACTCTGGAAAAAAAGCGGATGAAGTTGAGAAGCGAAGTAACATTTACAGCGGAGCAAGCGTGACTCGACAGTTTCAAAGGTTCGTTCCTCATTTAAATTTGATTTCGCCAACGCCCATTCCCGACACGGCGCATCCGGTGTGGCACGGTTTAAGATTCGCCGAGCCAACTGTGTCTCGCGTAGACGATGTCCGATGAGTTATTACAGCCCGTGAGACTGCGCACCTCAAGATTTAGAGCCAGCCGTTAACGCGCTCTTCGCGTTGCAACGAGATTTGCATAAACGAGAGTCCCAAGCGAAGTCACAACGCGGCACGAGTTTCCATTTCCCTCGTTAAATTTTCCGGAATAGATTAACCGCGGATACACACCGTTCGCCGTTGTGCTCGCATCATCGACAGCCTTCGCGAAATCACGAGTCGCCCATTATAATTATAATTGCGAATCCGTCTTACCGCGCACTTTCGTGAAAGAATTGAATAAAAAAAATAAAATAAAAATAAAAAGTACTAAATAGAAAAAGGTACTATTCAACCTACTTCGAGCGCGCAACGCTCGTGGTTTCCACGAAGCTCCGAGCGACTCTCACGTTCACACGGGCGATCGAATCTCCCAGCGGCAATAATTCGCGTGCATGCGTATCTTAAACTGCCAATAAATCAGGAAAAATCACATAATCGATTGTCGTTATCGATTGTCGTGAGAAGAGCGGTAGATAGAGATAAATAACGAAGACGAACCGCGCAACAGCGTGCGTTCGTGCGCGGAAAGAACGCCAGTCATGCCTGTCCCTTCGGACAGCCACAAATCTTCATTCACGCGACCCTATAAGGCATCGGACGCCAATCTTTCGCACAGTGCCGGAGGATTCCTTGGGACAGAAGAGAACGAGTCTGCGAGTATCCGCCTCTGCCTATATTCGAGCCGCAAGTCGGATTAGAACTCCCATTAATCAGGGTCCGAGCTAAGAACTCGGAAGTGGGAATGACATTGAAAATTTAAGGCCGGGGCAGAGCCGTTCAAAACGGAAATCTCGTCTGTCTGTTCGTCGAGGCTCCTCTTCCGATCGATCTTGAGGACGATCGATCGAAGCCTGACGCATCGATTTGCCGCGACAGAAACTCCCCGCATCGAGTGGTAACGGACATCCTCTGACGAAAGATCCGCACGATTATAATTCTGCATTGATTTCATTGGAAAAAACGTATCGTCCCAAATTATCCCAGTCATTGATTCTTCGATTCCTCGACGACAATTTATCGTTCGGGTGGACTGTTTGAACGATCAACGTTCCTTTGAAGCTCCGCTTCGTTCAGTCGCAAGACCGTCAACGTATCGCGGAAGACGCGAAAGACTTCCCGACGAAAGACCAAAGTGGGGTTGCAATGGCAGACATCCCCTTATCGCAACGAGGATTCGCACGATTCGGCTGCCAGCTATCACGAGAGTTAACGCCGATTTTCCACTCCCAGCATAGAAAACCATCGGGAATAAGTTTTTCGTTCGTTTAAAGTTCGAGTTTCGAAGCGGACAATAAGTCTTCGGATGGCGAGACATGCGATTCGCCGCCAATAGCCGAGGAGGGGGTCGAGGGTCATATCCGATCGGGGTGCGATAAAACGATCGCAGGCGGTGCGCGCGCACAGCCGCGATTTTGCGCGAGCGGCGACTTGAAAGCTTCCGCGGCGTTACTCTCCTTCTCACACGTATTTATATATATATATGTATATACGTACACATATATATACCATTACAATACAGACCGAGTCGGCTAAGTAAAAGACCCGTTCTCGATCGGCTTTTGTGCAATCGAGTTTCCGATCCGGATTATATTAAGATAACCGCGAGGAGTTCGCCGCTATGGGCGTGGCGATGAAAAAGAGCAAGAAAACTCATGCGAACTCGTTAATATTTTGGAACAAGGTGAAAAAGCGCGAAGAGCCGGATGTCTCGGCGATAAAAATCCACCGAACGATTCCATCGAAAAATTCGTCTAGGGAACAGGCTTCGACTATCATCGCCAGTATCCAAACACCGTTACCGTCCGATTCACTCCCCGGACCGTCGTTTTTTTTTGTTTTTTTTTTTTCAAAATCCTGACGAACATTCACCGAACAAAAAGTGATTTACGACCGTTTCATTGCGTCCTCATCCGGCGTTCTCGTTCTCCGCGTCCCGTCGATTCTTTGTCTCCGCAATGAGGTATTACGCGAAGCAAGAAAGAGTGTGTCAGTGGTCGGGGTGGTGGCAGTGGAGATGACCGAATCGAATAAGCCGGCAAGAACGCGGTCGGATTCTCGGTGTCCGTTGGCCTCAGGTGAGAGAGGGGCTTGTGAAGCCGCCAGCAGGCCGATGGAAGGGTGATAGCTGCTGCTGTTAGCTATGCGGCTCGTCTCTCGCGTGGTTCTCGTATACCACGGAATCCGTGGAGACGTCGGTGAGTCGTGTAGCTAAAGATGAAGACGAGAAAGAGGTAAGAGGGGGAAAAGACGGTACGCGAGGAGAGCCAGGGCTAACGTCGTGAGAACACGGTCGCTCACGGTAATGAGGTATAGCTCTATTAGAAGAGTCTGCGCGGCGTGGAACAGGCCACGAAGAGTGAAACACACTCTGCGCCGAGTGATGCGAAGGAGCATGGCCTATTCGCTCCCTTCCCGGTCTCGAGGAGACCTACCCGGGGCGCGTATCGTGTACGTACAGATACATCCGATACTGCACGCGTGTGCGCCGTGTATGTACAGGTAAACGCGCGTGGCAGGCCAACAGCTCATCTTCCGTGGCAGAAAGATCGACCCCGGCAAAGAACGAGACGCCGAGAGCTACCACAGGCCTTTCGAGGCCTTTGGAATTATATTTAGATTAATGCATTGCGATTATGATCGCGTCGAGCCGGAGAACGAATGTTGACTACGAAAACGGATAGTTCATCGTTAGAGTCGGAAGGAGGCTGGATTGATCTTCCAGGTGGAGTAAAATCCGTGCCCGTACCAGCCGATCGTTTTCTTGGAGATTGCTTCGGTACGTCTCGCACCACTTTTGCATTTTTCCTATTTGAAAATTCGACAGTGTTTCCAAAAAAAAAAAAAAAGAAACAATACAGGTGTCTGACGCGTAGCTGCGTCGGGGAATCGGGTACGGACGTGTGGTATATTCCATACGTACAATCACGCGTCTTGTAATTGGAGACTGCTTTGACTCCGCGTTATCTCCGGGTGACCAAGAAGAGAAGACTTTACGACACAGGATATTTTATTTAATGGAACGCGTATCTTATAGGTAATACTATAACCGGTCGTGTATATAGCGAATAGTATCGCATACGGTGATGTCCTTTTGCCCGGCGGAGCATCGGGCTGCGCGCGGGCTTTGGATTCCCGGATGAATATTATCGAATATCGGGAATACGCGTTGCTGCGACAGCGGTCCCGTCGCGGCACGCCGAGGCCGTAAAGTTCATCGTTCTCCCTTAACGGGTGAAAATCGTGGACGTAGCGCGGCAGCAGCTGATGCAGCCTGCGTTTCCTCCGCGGTTCGCGGGGAACTTGTCGCCGCGGCTCTTTGGTCCCGTACAACGTAGAAAGCTCGAAAGCCCACGGTGTCTTATCTCGTTCATGAAATCGTATAGCCGCATCGCTGGCCGCTCGCACTACGAATGTGAGTTCGAGTCAGCTCAAGCGCGGTGCGGCGGACGTCGGAGATCTTCGCGGACGCTTTGCCCACAGCTCTAGTGTAAGTCTCTAGAGCTCTGCGCGCCACGGGCGATATGGACCAGTAGGAACGGCACCTCGGGAGCTCAGCCGAGATGCGGTGAACCCGACGATAATATATGGCGCAATTAAGAAACAGACTCGTTACAATGCCACCGAAATTCCATGACCGTCGTGTCTGATAGGGAACAAGACCTCCGGGACTGGTGGAAGGAGGTCAGAGAAGAACGTGGGTTACGGAAGCTGTCCGGTCGGTCATTCGTCTGGCATTGTGTGACTCGCGCAGTGGGAGAGTTTTAGCGTCTCTGATATTATAGACTCCGGTGGGCGCTCCGAACTCCTTTTCGTCCCCGCTGTCCATTGCGACAGTGCATAATGGACGAACATACGTTATCCTCCGCTTACGTACCAAACGGACCAGGACGACGGGGTGATCAACGTCCGATGCGGGATCACCGTACAGACTCGAAGCACAGCAATAATTAATCATTTTTTTTTTTACGATAAACTTCCGTCAAATTATTCATCGCTTTTTTGAGATCCACGAGCGAATAAACTATTCACGATGTAAAATGTTTTTGGGAATAAAGTATCTCAGAGCTTTGGTCCCGAGGGTCTTAGACTTGGAAAACATCGAAACAAGATCTGGAACTGGGATCTTTGAATTTCTCAATCACATAGAGTGAAAGGAGTACGGGAATATTAAAACGGAATGTCGATGCCTGAAAATAAACGTGACTCAAAAAAAAATCCATTCATCTGTTCATCAGAAATTGCCTAACCATACAAAAATATTTGTGAACAAAGTGTCTCATAATTTCAACTCCAAGTGTCATAAGTTTAGAAAAAAAATGAAAATAAAAAATTGGACCGAAATTTATTGCTCAACCATCTTGAGAAAAATGAACCAAAAAAAATGCGGTTAAAAAAATGGTGAGATTGCAGGTCGGAAGATTGCGGTGTGATAGATTGTCCGGGGCTATGTCCGGTATACAGATGAGAGACAGTTGCCGCGCGAGGATACATTGTATTATTACACTGCGGTGTAAGAGCGCACACAGCCGGAGCGTCTATTTGTACCGCAGACATATTGTTGCTGTACTGATGTACTTCGTGTCGGAAGCTGATATACGCGCGTTAGTCGCAGTGGCCACGAGGCTGCGCAACTCGGTGACATATGGGCTCACGACCCCGGTCTCTTGAACGGATTCTGACGCCAGCGGGTGAACTCTCTCGCGAAGTTGTTGCTTCTGGCAGTTTTGCGGCGGTGTTTCTTCTCTTTGGCGAGACGTCGCACCCGGTCTCCGGGATGCAACCCGCAACCCGGCCTTCGCTCCGGGAAAGATCGCGAGCGCGATCATCCAGCATTTCGTTCGCGCGCTCCGAGAGACTCTCAGAGACATTCCTCCACTTCTGCAGGAGTAAAACTCCGCGGGGCAACCGGCAGCCTTCCTTTCAGCGACGGGAGATAACGCTCTATACGTACGCCGCGCTCAGCCAACGAGATCCCGAGACTTTCGTGGGCAGCTTTGATAATATATTAAGTAATGGGAGCAGAGAGAAAGCGGAGTGAAATATCGCGACGGTTACGGTACACCTGCGCGTTCACTTGATTTAGGTTTTCGTATCCGCAGTAGATGTGACGAGGGACGAAACAAAATATTGGTCTCGAGGGTATTTTTTTTTAAAACTGGATTCCGATGTAAAAATTTACATTGTTCACTGTGGTAGAGCAACATTCGTGATATTCAAAAGGTCGCAAAGGGAAGAAATAAAAATTCTGTTAAAAAATGTACCGAAACAAAAAAAAAAAAATTTTATTGGTTATTAATTTTTAAAAAATTGCTCGAGCGAAGAGGATGCTCGTTATGAAATGGGAACATTCGTGTTTCGAAGTAAATGGCACGCAGCATGAGTGAATGTGGAAAAATCTCATTTATCGGTTTCTCGGAGCCGGAGAAATTATTGCAACAAGCGCGCTGGTAGGAGAGAATTGCGCACCGTCAAAAGAGACTTCGGCCTCCTGGAATTACCCTAGACCCGTTGTACACCGTGTTTGTACGAGTTGTATACGACTTTGGAGTTCGCTGTGCCAGCAGCAACATCGGTTGTTGCATTCGTACGCGATATAGTGGCTTCGCCGCGGCTCGAGTGGCACACGCATAAAAGCTCCGGAGTGAGTACGGTCGAACGGCAAATCCTGTGCGAGAAGATAGAGAGCCCCGGTGCACAGGTGGACAATGAGGCGGGAGCGACAGAGTCGCGCAAATCCCATGGTAGACTACTTAAAATGCATTGGCAATAAGCCACGTCGCGTCACGCGTCGTCGGCGCGTACCGCGACTTGTCTATGGCTCGCGGACTCGGAGCTAAAAGGCCCTCGGAAGCCGTCGCTTTTCCACTCTCGCTAATGTATAACCAATAACGCATCCAGAGTTGCACCGCTGCAGTCGGTGGCCAAAAAAATTGTCTCTGGCATTCAGACGAGTCTGCGCATGACTATTAAGTTTTTGAACGAAGCCTCCGAAGAAAATTAACGCTCGGAAAAAAAAAAGAAAAAAAAAAACGAAAAAACAAACTGGAAAAATTGTGCTGAGCACGACAAAAAGAAAAACAGGATGTACTCCGATAAGACTCAACCGTTTGCCTACGCGAGTGCATCGATTGCTCAGGGTCTTGTACATTCCAGAGGAAAATAACGCACTTTCTCTTCAATGTCACGTCCGGTTTTAAAATCTCAATCGGATTCGTAGGGAATATGGATTTTCGGAAAAAATTATTTCCAAAGTGGCAGCGACATAGTAGATGAGAATGGTCGTTGGGAAGTCAGACACGAGATCTCTCTTAAAAATCATAGGCCCAATGTCTTTTGCGATTCTTATTGGACTTTGAGTACGCTCACGTCGAAGTCATAGTTGGCACGCGGGCAGTTGGCACGAGGATCAACTTCCCGCGGAGTTTCTCTCCCGGTTAATGAGATAGAAAGGGCCCTCTGTAAACAGGCGTGCTTTAGGGCCACTAAAGCTTCCTCGAAGTACAGTCTCCGTCCTCGTCCGCGCAAGGCGTCTCCGGTCACTCGACCGCAGACCGATGCCACCGGCGCAGTGCCACGACGAACAATTTCGCCTCTAACGTGTGAAATTACTCGAGGGCTATTTCCACGCGGGTTTCTTGCCCGGCGATAGGTAACAGCGAGCGTTTTGCGCGGGTGAGACAGACGGTGATTCGTAAGGGAGAATGACGGAGATGATGTCGGTCTCGGTGAACAGGGAGTGAGCACCGGGGTCTCTCTAGCTCGTGCGTACTCCCCCATCGTCTTCTCGGTAACGCGAGTTGCATGTGCAGCTTCGCGGCCTTTGGCTTCCGCGACACCGGGGTAACGTATCTTACACTTCGTTCAAGTATATGCCGAGTCACCGAGACGAATCGACGTATTCGAGGGAATGGAGCGACTCTCAGTGGCGACGGGAATGGAATCGACGCGACCGGGATTTATCGGATTTTAACGCTCGCAAAGGTCGATAGACCTGGAACATACCAAAAAATAAGAACGTAGTGTCTCTCACATCAGGCAGCTGAATTTCGACCAAGAAATTGTCGACAACAAAATTTAATTTTTTTCCCTTCGATACTGTAATTGCTACGCGACGCTCATTCTAATTAAGCCCAAATTTGTGAATGGTGCGAAGAGCAAACGGCTACTGCGAAGTCTCGTGCTCTTCTTCCATCTCCGTTTTTTTTTTTTTTTTTTTTTTTTTTTTTTTTTTTCCCGAAGGATATACACAGCCGAGTCCTTTATCTTGTGCTGCGCTCGTTCCACGAGAGCCGCGAGATAGTCAATTACAGTGGTGGCTATACGTTTTACCAGGTGCGGTTTGCTCTCTCGCCAATTAGACTGGCGAGAGAGCTCAGCAGAGGCAGCGAATGGCTGGCTGGTCATCGGGAATCAGGAGTCTTCTCTCTCATTTGCACGTGGGGGGTTACACAGTGCATCAACAGCTGGGTACGTACGTATTCTCGGTGCACTGATTGCTATAGCCTCGCGCATTCGCCTTCTTGGCGGACCAGCAGAAGTCCTAAACGTTTTTTCACCCCGCCACTTTCGTCCGCGCAGCATGAACCATGGTGTTGTTGAGCAACCGCGTTGCCTTACCAGGTTGAAGTCGCGGTGAAAAGGAGATCCACAGCTTGAAGATGGTCAAAGAACAGCGAGTTGCTGCTGGAGAACAGAACGAAAAGTTACGCTGAATCTGGCGAACGAATCCTATTGAGTGGGATCAACTTTGAGCCAAGAGTCAAACGATTCTAACCCGCAACTGAGATCTCTCAAACGTATCCGCGAGTGATTCGAGATAGTAAAATCCCAATTTGCAGGGTCAAAGTTGCAATTTCCAGACGCAGGCCGGATCGCACATTGATAGCTTGGTTCCCTGCTGGTGCATATTCGCTCCAAAAAGCTATGTTCCACGCCACACATACCGCGAGAACTCGTGGAAGAAGGCGGTTGAAACGTAATACCGGTAACGAGTACCTAATTCAAGCGAGACCGCGTCATAAGTCTGGCAAAGTACG
Source organism: Listrodromus nycthemerus (assembly GCA_963978505.1). NCBI lineage: Eukaryota > Metazoa > Arthropoda > Insecta > Hymenoptera > Ichneumonidae > Listrodromus > Listrodromus nycthemerus. The sequence continues at coordinate 19,014,031 of OZ021682.1, read as the reverse complement.
TTGTAAGTCGCCGGGACTGGCCGTAATGGTGTTTATGGGCAATTCTCGTCTGTGGACTCGCCAAGGGGGAGGCAGCGAGCATCTTGCTCCACTGTCCGTTTCTGTAGGTCTTTTTCTATCCCCGGCTCTTCTCATTCCGATCTTAACAATTTTCTCTGTTTCGCCCGAGTGTTGCTCTTATCTTTTTCGCTCTGTCCTCGCGCGAACGGGCGTAAAGTCCGGAAAAGTAACGTTGGCGAAGTCCCGGTATAGGAGAGCAACGGCGAGCATGGCTATCGAGGAATTCCGGATAAATATACTGCGTTAGGTGGCGGTATCGGGATCCGGAGGTGGCAATCGCGAAGCCAACCTGGAGCAAAGGTGCACAGAGGAAGCAGAAAGAAAAGAAAGGTAAGCTCGGTAACTCGATGAGAGTTATTGTCTCTATGCACGTTTGCTGCGGGAGAGATGACCATGAAAATATCTGCATCTGCAAAAATTCACTTTGCCAAGGTGTATCGCCTAAATTATCGGTTTAACACAAAAAAGTGTACGGACTTTTTTGTTTGTTTTTTGGTTCTTCACCAACGCATTTTCTCGGATTTCTTATTTTTCAGTTTTTGAGCTAGTTTCCACGAATTTAATATTGTGACACGCTACCACGGCTTAAATAATAAACGAAGAGAAAAAAATCTTTGGAACTTTTATTTTCTACTTTCAATTTTACATCGCATTAAAAAAAAAAATTCAAAATTTTTTTTCGGCTGGTTTTCATGAAAAAAAGCTTGATTGTTTCGTTGCTTTCTCCGCAGCTCTGCTTCATCCATTCGTTATCCAACTAAACTCCAAATATCGCAAACTTTCGTAAATCCGAAAACCCGGATCTTTGCGCTCCGGGCATCCCAGCGCAGCTGGGTCGATACGAAACTTTGGATTAAAGTGTAGCAATACCGCACGAAATAAACCACCGAGATTCGTATAATTTCCCAGATAATCTCTCTCGCCTTCTAATGAGTTCGGAGTTCCCACAATAATTGCTCGTACGAATCGTGTGCTGGGATTGAAAAAAAGAACCCTCGATATTGGATATTCTTCGATGCACGCGGACCACTATCCGAGCCGGAGATCCAACGAATTAATCTGATAAGTCGTGAGTGCGAGGTATGCGCGAGATATTAGTCGATGCCTGGAAGTATCCAAAGGAGAGTAATCCGCGCGTAGTACTGCATTGGATTAGCTCAGGAGAAGCGGATTGCATCAACTACGCAGGATTCTCTTTCACTCGGCGTCTTCCACGATTAACCAAACTCTTCCTGTTGCTCCCAAAGATCGTTTCACTCTTCGGTGCCGATATTTTTCGCACGTTTCTCAAACACCAATCGATAAAGAAATATAAAAAAAAAAAAAAAAAAAAAAAAAAATCGACTCAGATTAATTTTTGCGCGCTGTACGAATCTGAGGATCCTTCGAGCTTCGTAAAATGTCTTCGCAAGCGCTCCACCTCCGTCTCATCCTGGCAGACTGCGAGCGAGAGAAGCCGCTTCGCCGATGAACCGCATCCAACGATCCGGCCAAGCTCGGTCACTCTTCTTTATACGCCACACCACTAATCCATACCCTCGCGCTCTCCCTCGGAAGAACGGGCTATAATTCATGCGTAAGAGGTCCCTGCGCTGGCTGCTGGCTTTTGCAATAGCTGCATCCGGCAGAAGTGCACAGTGTCGGCGTGTCTCGGCCTCGGAGTCACCGATGGTCTGCGCGCGATGTCTGTGTGCTGCGGGCGCGAGGATCCTCCACCGCTCGCCGTTTCAAATACAAAAAGCTACAAGAGAAACGGATGAAACAGCGAGAACTAACGACACACTGGTACCCACGCATGCGCGCTCGCGCATCCAAACACACACACACACACACGCGTGAATATGTCCGAAGACAGTCGTTTCGATCGCCTCCTTCGTTCAACCCTACTGCACCTAGGTCTCGAAAAACCGCGCAAGCGATATCCGAGCGCATAGCTGGTGCGCGGCTTCCCGCTCTCGTATGCGCAAACCCGATCGTAAATGCGCGCATTTGAATATGAATAAATCGTGTTTGAGCGTCTCTCGCGCGAGAGGTTTCTTTCTGCCGCCGATGTACCCGTCCCCTGCGCGCACGAGGAGACCCGTACACGCGTAAGTCTCAGTTCGTTGGGTCGTTCTCCTGTATACGCGCCTTTAACCGTTCGTGAATTCGTTATATATATGTATATATATATATATATATATATATATATATATTTTGAACGTCGATTCTGTTGCACTCTCGCAGCCAGTAGTCGGTTATGCTCGAATGGCTAAAGCAAGTAAGCATAAGCAAGTAAGCGTCGGAGGAAGAGGCAGAACGACGAGTAGAGGGCTTGGGCGCTCTGACGGTGCGCGTCCGAGGGGCCAGAACGGTCTCGGGAGTGTTTTACGCACGAGCGTTTATGGATTGTTTAATGGCGACCGCCTACAAATTAGACGAGCGGTAAATCAGTATCGAGCAGACCTCCGCAAAGCACAATGGGAGAGCGCGAGTTTTACTTATACCATAGCTGAGGTCCTGCACACACGTTGCTACACCCGACTTCGGATGTACAGGGTTTTGGCGATATGCGCGTGAATCTTCCGAATGACGACCCGAGCACTCTTCTCAAAGACGCTCAGTGAGCTGCTCTTGGTTGCGGAGCGGACTGGTTACCATTGTCGTTCTTGTATGGAAGATTATTCTTTCGATCGTCATTTATTATGGCAGTAATGAAATACACTTGCGCGATTTAAGAGACTGCTTCAGTGGCACGGTAGGAATTGGCATGCGTGGATAAATCGCATTATTCGGACACCTTTTCCAGAGGGAAAAGCTAAAATTGCTCGAGCAACTTGCTCGCCGACCGCGACCGCTGCGCCGCCCTGTCGGCCGCTGCGCGCATAAACGAGCCACCTGCTTCTCCCAATGAACGCACAACGGAAAATATAGGTTTTTCTTTTTCCACTTCGTATGCAGGTACTATTTGGATGCATGTCAGAGAATGGTCGTTTGATTCCCCGTTCCGAGGCGTAATTCGGACCGGCCTGCATCGATCGTCAGTCCTCGCATCGTAGCGTACTTCAACGCGCTCGGCCTCAGCGTCGTTGCGTTCGAGGGGCATTAAAAGACGCGTTCGCCATTCGCGAATAGTGATTACTCGCCGTGGGCGAGAGGGTACCTCGGCAGTAGCAGAGCTCGGAGCTACAGACTGCAGGTTGATTATCTCACCTGTCCTGCGCTCTCTTCTCCGACTACCGGACTCTTTTACTTCTCACACCGGTGCTGCTCCTGCTGTAATAGGTTCTTCGTACCCGTGCTCGTTGGTCTACGCTTCTCCCTCTTTTGTGTACCACTCGCTCGCGGTCTCCCTGATGCCTCTCGCACACTCGGCGAGATTACATTTCTTGCGCCACAGCTAGGTTTTACCTGCGACTCTCCAGTCTCTAACTCATCATCTCCCGCATCAAAAACGTCACTGGCGTGAGAAAACATTTCGATCATATCGAGCTCGTACGGCATGTTCGATCGCAAAAATCGCCGCAACAACGATCCGGTCCGATCGTCGCGATACGAAACGCTGATTTCAGATGAAATTTGTGGGATCGGAAATTCACTGAATCCGGATCGGGTTTGTTCCGCTGACGGTGATCGCTCGGGCCGGTTCTTTGATGAATCGGTGCCCCGGTCCGGCCCGACTACCGTACTTGCTTGCAATCGGCATGAAGCTAGTAGAAGAATGCTACCCCGTGAGAGAGGGACGACGATCCGGAGATCGGATTCTCGCTCAGACGGAAGAGAACGACTGCGACGTCTAAAAGAGTCCGGATAAGCAACAGAAGCAAAAGGAATGGACGATGGCGGTGGCGGCGGCGGCGGCGGCGGCATCAGAGCTATTCAGCTATATATTCAGCTGCTGCAGCGAACCGAACTGCAATGTACTCGCTTGTGCTGCCGGTGTGCCAGAGAGTCCACAAGAACACTCGCTTTTTTGTCCAAGCCAATATATCAGCGCAGAGGCCATGTCTAACGGGTAATGCACTGGTCGATCCGCGTTCGCCGTTCCAGCTTCTGCTGCACGACCCGGCTTCTCTCCGACGGAGACGAGAAAGAAGAGTGGAAAGCGATGCTATTGCCGCTGCATCAGCATCCCGGACCGCCCGACAGGAATAAACATAACGCCGTGTACGAGTTCGTATGCTATATATAATATCTATTCATACGTGTATGAAGTTCCTCCTCGCGGGACACCCGGAGACTTCCCGTTCGCGAACGTGAAAATCTCCCGGCTCTTGGACGCGGCAATCACCGAGAGATTATTGCCGTCGTATCCGCGACGGAAAATAATATCAATTACCCCTCCCCCGGGAGAATGGATAGGAAACGGGTGTGTGCATACGTGTAACGAGGAAACATCAGCGTGACGATCGATCAAGAATGTTACCAGTTCGCGATAATCGTCAGTGGCTGTTTGACACTCTCAATATCAGATACTAGCGGATCGTCGGGTCACTTTTCACGCCCTGGGTACAAATTATGAGATTCGGAAACTGGAAATTTCGATTTTCGGAAAACTCGACCGTAAATACGTCACTTCCGGTTAAAGAATGTCGTTTTTCGATTGGAAATGACAACACAACGGAAATACTTCATTTCAGTTCGAAGAAATAAAATTTTCAACCAGAAGCGATGTATTTCCGGTATGAGTTATTCGAAATTCGATCGTCGATCCGAGTGGCGGGAATTTCGTGTTAATAAATTTATATTTGCGCATCTATCGGTGAAATTGAGAATCGCAAGTGTTACGACAGGTATCCAATATCCTTGAGGTTATCTTAATTTTTCTATTTGTTACACGCTGCATTGTTTTTTGTTTTTTTCTTCGTCTATGCGACTATAGCTTTTAGGTAGATTGGATCTTTCCGTGTTTCTTCTTCCCATATCTTTCGCCTGGGAAAACCATCTAGCACCTCCCGCGGTCCCCGTTCATGGACAAGATACCCGTTACTTATATTATCCGAGCTCTCCTCGTGGTGCAACGAGCGCAGGCACCGGTTGGACCGAGAGAGCTTGCGCTCCGCGCCATGCGCGCATAGAGAGCTCCCAGCACCCGAGTTTTTTTTTTTTTTTTTATATTTTTTTTTTTTCGTTCATTCGCTCGAGGCAAACTCGAGCCCGATCCCATGCGCGTATAACGTCGACCGGGGGGTCAACGATAATAAAGAACGTTTATTTCTCGAAGCGAGAGAGCTCTCGTCGCGTCTCTCGTGTGCAATTCTGCACACGTGGATTGCGCTCGGACACGTGAGAGAGCTCACTCGAGACTCGATCTTCCACCCAGAGTAATAAAGTAGTTACAAAAAAAAAAAAAAAAAAAAAAAAAACGGCGAATAACAAATTTTAAATAAACAAAATGTATCCATTTTTGGTTTTTTTTTTCATTCTTTCGCACGAAGGAACTTTGACCCACGAGTCGGAGAGGCTGAAAAACTTTTCGTCACGTGGATGTTCCAGACCTTGAACCCTCGTCCGACCTTGTCGACTTTCGCACCGACGATGACGATGACAAAGATAGGAAAATCTTGTTGGCTCGTTAGGACGGAGAGATTTGTCGAAAAAAAAAAAAAAAAAAAAAAAAAAAATTACGAAGAGAAGGAGTCTAATTAGCCTCGCATACCGTCACAAACCGAGAAGCCAGGCGCCCGCGGTCGCCACTACCCGGGGGGTAACCCGACATAACGCATCGCCCAGGATTTTATCAGGGTCTAGCTCCTCATCTACCTCTTTTCCTTCGTGTACTAGAATCTACTGCTATACACATAGAAATTAATACTCGCGCAATTTATCTCCATACATATATATATATATATATATATATATATCTATATGTATGACTATATATTACAGAGATTATGTGTGAGTTCAGCTTGTGGCCTCTCGGGCCTAGTTCACGCAGCGATGACACGTCTCCGAGACCCGACCACGTCATGCTCCGACATTCCTCGATGCCGAGAGTACGAATTATTAATGTCGAGTTGTCTTCCGAGGAGATCCTCGATTTTTATTATTTACCCGATTTTTTTTTTTCACATTTATCCGTTGTCCCCAACGGAGCGAATAAAAATCGTTCAACTGCGGTGGGCAAACAAAAATTGCCACGGGTCATAACGAAAGAGGATTTCGATAAAGCGAAAAGGATAAACGACACCAAAACCAGTTGTCAATTAATAGAATATTGTCGGAGAGCGATTAAACGGGATATTTCCAACCCGGAAGTCATTCGCTCCGACCCAAAGTTGTCTCGGGCCAAAAGTGTCAAATTCCATGTCTCGCGAATCACTACGACTTCTCTGGCACAATGAGCTCTCGTCGGTATCGGAATTCACATTGTCGAACTACGAACGACGAGTAGCTAAATGGAGAAGAAGCCAAGTTTGCTATTACCGACCGAGTACTCGAAGGGATTAACCCTCGAGTATTCCGAGCCGTTGCGTTCAGCCAGCAGCGTTCTCGCGGTCTGGGTTAAATTGCCTTCGAAGCATATTTCACAGTAGCTTTTCAGAAGCCGTAGTGGACACTTTCATGAGAAAGGGAAGAGACGACATTACCACAAAACTTCAGCGCAGCGTGTCGGGATAGCCGCAGAGGTTGGCCTCGCACGAGCTGGCAGAGACTGCAGTGACGCTGGTGTAACAGTAGAATCGGTGAGGTAGGTTGGCCATCAAAGTGGAGAAGAATGAAGAAGAAGCTTACCGCGATACGCGCTTATATTGGTGCTTGCCTGTACCCACGCTAAGGTGTGCGCATGCGCGCGAGGAAGCTACCGAAGAAGCGCGCGCGCACACAACGGACTTAATATCCCTAGTCAATTTTACAGCGTGCAGCGTAGAGCACACAGCATTCAGTCATCTCCAGTGGAATACGGTGCGGTAAATGCGGACGGCGCATACTAAGCGCTATGCTACCGGTATCCGCAGGATATTTAAACCGACTGCGTTAGTGGGGATGGCGACCGACCCTCGGTACGGAAGGTGGATTCGCGCCGTCCGGGAGCCACCATCGGCTACGTAGGCAGGCTCAAGCACTCATTCAATTTGCAGTTATGACGAGTTCAAGTTCAGAGGCCGTGAGACTTCGCACGGTAACGTCCGCGAAGTAAATCGGTTGCGATGCACCACCACCTCATGCGCGGATCTGAGAGGCGAGAATCTTCGCGAGTCCCATTACGAAGGCTTTGGGGAAAAAAAAAAAAAAAAAAAAAAAATCAGGCGATAGATCAAAGTGGATTCTGTGAGAGATCGAAGACGGGCAACTGGGGGGATGAAAACTGATGGAGAAAAATTGAGAACTCGATGAGGACTTCTCCGACGCTGTTAGCGGGTACGAAACAGCCTCCGGCGTTTTCTTCTTACACCTACACGACATTAAACCAGTGGAAAAAAGGCAGCCCCGAGGCCGCGGCTCCGGTAGTCCCAATTAGGGAGTATGACTGTACAGAAACGTTCGGTAATTTGTTATTATTGAATGAAGATGCGTGCAAAGAAGGGAAGGATTGGTGCTTGATGGACATGGATTACTGTGTCTTCATTCGGACGTTACACATCTTTCTTCGTAATGTTTATATCTGAGCGGTAAAAAAATCATTGACGACGGTCGACGTGCCGGTTCATTGAAGTTGGATTTGAAACGCGACGAAGGTGCTCAATAACGAAAAATATATTGGTCGACAACAATGTTTGAATTACTCGAACGGTGCATCATCGACATATTAGCGACGGATTGCACCAATACGACCGCAGATTCATCCGGATAATCCTAAGATATTCGCCAACGAGAATGAATTAATCGCCACGAATAGGATCGGATTTTGAGGAGCATGGAAGGAAACGAAAAGACTCTTCGATTAATTTCGCCGAGCGGCGCATCATCGAAACGCTAACGACGGTTCGCACGAATCCGGCTGCAGATTTATTCTGATAATCCTTTCAATTATGCATGGCCCGGGAACTTAATCTCCGGTCGGAATAGACAAAACTTTGGCGGGGTTTGCTGAACGACGGGTGGAAAGAGGAACTCGCCTCTGCACGATCGGCGGAACGAAATAGAGAGATCACCGTGCGCGGCGGCGCACCTGCCAAACGAGAATAACTCACGTGTGTCTCGGCACACTCCGCATGCTCCCGCGTGTGTGCGTGTATGAGCGGCGGCAACATCTAAATTAAATGTTTCTGGATCGATGAGTCTCAGCCACCGTATTCAACGGCGTGTCACGGCCGAGAGTAGAGAGGCCGACGATTTTAATCTGGATTTAACTCTGCTCGGCTCATTCATCGGATCTTTGCCTTTTTCTTTTTCGCTTACCTTGCCTCCTTCGTTCTGAATAAGCGAGGGGAAGAAGATAGAAAGATGATTCTTTGCATCGTCACAATACAGGCTTAATTGGCGAATACGGCGAGAAGTTGGTGTTACATCGTTATTCTTCATTCAAAACTGCGTGTATCGCGACTATGTGGAACTGGCGAACGGTGGAAGGAAATTCAAGACTGCTCGATATCTTTGCTAATCGATTAAATTCAACGCCGAAGCAAAGCCGATCTGTCGTCAGGACTCGGCCGAAGTAACGAGATTACGATGGAACGCAAATTCGAGGATCATTCGTGAGAGTTTTTGACAAAGTATGCGAGATGAATTTTCGATTACCGTGGAATTTTAACGAGTCGTATATCGGTACGCAAATTTCGATGAGATTTTCGGGGAGAATCTTTTTATGATTCTTAAACTTTGAGAATACCGCCTCGTTGCGAGTATCGCTGATGAAGTATGAAAGATGAATTTGTGATTATCGCAGAATTTTAACGAGTCGGAAGCGAATCCAAGGATATACGACAATGGCCAACGGTGACCGAGATCGCGCGGATTTATGGCTGAGCCGAGGGTGAGGAAGAGGAAGCAAACGAGCGAGAGAGACGCGCCGATACTTAAGGTATCTCTGCGTTTCGTCGTAACGTGCACCAGATACGCGACTCGAAAGACCACGGCGCTGTCGCCATAAATTATCATTTTCATAGCAGCCCACCGGTAATTTTGAAACAACGAAGCCTCCGGCGACCGGGAGATTGTCGAGCACCTAGACGCACATCAGTAGAAACTCTTCGCGGCGAATGACGCACTTTCTGCTACTACTATTCGAACTATATACGTGATATTGCTCCGAGCCAACTTCTAGCTGCTACTTCCAAGTTCCTCCTGCTGGTTAATAATCTCGCGAACTATAAGCCGATGCCGTAGCACCCTGCGGTTGTTACTGCTGTACTTCGACTTGGCAATAAGCGGTCAGCCTGAGAAGATGAAGAGGAGGAGTAAGAAGAAGAATCGTTCGAGAAAAGCGACAAAAAAGGCGTCCACTGTCGACTCGCGGATGAATCTCCGCTACCGTCTTGGGAACATAACGAAAGAAATCCCCTTCCCGGTCCAAAAATTAGGCAAAAACTGCGATTACCTCCTTCGGATCGGAGGTCAGGATTTACAGACTGCCCGCAGGATCTCATAGAAATTACGGTGAATCTCGTAAGAACCAACTTTCAAGGTATGTGGGAACTGCAGCGACATCCTGATAAACATTCGTATTCAACTCACATTCCGTTGGAAAATATGGTAATTTCCGTCATCACAGTTATTATTAGAAAAATTCTTAATTCGTGCCAGAGTATAAGGTTCGTAGGATATACCGGAATATTATGTCCATCAAATTATTTCATGTATGTACATATAAAAAAAAAATCGAGAAAAATCTCAGATTCCATCCGCAGAATTTTTAGTTTTTATTATTATTACCGTATGAGTTGGGTAAAAAATTGGCCGTGTTGCCCGATCGAAATTTTAGGTGTGACTCGGTAATTTTACCGAGATCCGTTTCGTCGGTCTGTCCGGTGCACGAAGATCCTTGGGCGACTTTCATGGACGATAATGTCGCTCGTACGCGAAAATAATGAAAACCTATGCGACCATGAACTTTCGCAGATGAATCAAGGCGAATGGTACCGGGAATCGAGAAATTGCTGACCGCCATCAGGCAACAGGAGGAACCGGAGGGCGACGATGACCAGCACCGCAGGAGAACGCGACGGGCTATCCGGGAGTCACGTATTAGTATATGCGAGGAGACCCGGAGGCAAAGTACGAGTAGAACTGGCTGGATGATGCTCAGGCCGAGGTAAGCCAGCTCGCTGTTGATGCTGCACTTGCGGCGTCGATCAACGATCCCGACGACCGGGGACGGGGTGCGAAGGTGGCGGCTCTCGAGCACCTGTTACAGTCATTATCATCAGCCTTGCCGCTCATCGCTCGAGCTTCAATCCAGAAAACACGAGAACGAGCGGAACGATGAGACTCTAATTTTTGCCTGTTAAGCTCCGTAAAGCGTAGGCTGCGGTTTTTCTGTTACTTATCCCAGACATAACGGAAGACCGTTATGTCTATGGTTAGTTATTCGAGTGATAATTATTTCTGTAATTGATGTTACCGAGTTTCAGACCATATGGCTTGATATAATTAAATGTGCGTGATTAAAGGTCGCGATAATTATTAGTCGTATCGAAAACTGTTGGGACTTTTGTAGGAAAAAAAAAAACGTGAAAGAAATCGAGAGTAATTCCCCAACCTCGGCAGTATGCAACGGAGAGTGAAGAAGATGCAATCTCTTGAGAAGCGGGTGCGTCACCGCGTCGGAATTAAACGTTATCGCGGCACACACGGTGGATCGAGCAACCGGAATCTCCGGAATTCGAATGGAATCGCGGGAATCGCGAGAAATCGAAGACACTATGGGAATTCCTCGGATATCTCGATTGCCCTCAAGAAACATTAAATTCAGGGTAAAAATATTGGAAACATTTATAACAACTTGACTCGAATATATTTTTTCTATACGTTCGTCTATATTATGTTTCAAGCTTCCTAAATAGATTTTAGAAATTTGAAACATGCCAAAAATTTATATACTTTTTTTTTTTAATTCCCAGCTCTTCGACGATGGCGCAGGCGTGGAATGAATTTCACTGGTCCGCGAGAGTTCCGCAGGTCCCTCTTTCGCTTCGGGTCCCGAGAAGACTTTGGCTCAACGTCGAACGTAGCGGCAAATTGTTATTAAATGCCGTTCGTGCGAGACGAAAGTACCGGCTCGCACGCGCTTCAACGTTGACGATGGCATGACGAGATTTTTTTTTTTTTTTTTTTTCATTTTATTTTTCGAAGTCGCCGACGAAGCTCACGTATCGGGCGAGTGACCCGTAGCGGAGGTTCAGCGTGTCGCCCCGTGGGTGAAATGGTGTGCGTGAAGAATTTCATTTACATCGGGCACGAGGAATCCCCTCTCGGATCGGATGAAGTGGTAGAATTTAATTTTAAAAAATATAAAAAAATATAAAAATCGAGTCGCTTCGGAATGAAAAGTAGGACATTATTATTGAGCTTGGAAATCACCGATATCCATCGTCTGGCAATCGAGGCAAATTATGCAGACGAGCTCGATTAATTTTTACGCAAGGACTCGACGATGTATCGAAATTAATTGCTACGAGACCCGCGGTCTGCAGAGTGCGAGGTTGGACGAGTCTCGAAGAGATGGCACTGGAGGTACGAGTTCCTTGAGAATCACGAGGGGACCAACGGGCCTTTCCCTTCCCGAACGCTTCCAGGCGCGAACGGTTCCGGACACCCTTCGCATGGCTCCTGCCTACGGACGAATCGCTAAACGTTTATTTCATCTCGGTAGAAATGTTTCACGATAATTTTTCAAAGAGCCAAGAATAAGGAGACGTTGAGCACGGGGTCGACAAATAATTTGCCGATAACGATGATAACGAAAATAAATTCGTCAAGAAAGTACCGTTGGTACTTTCAGATTTAGTTTCGGTATTCGTCGGGCCCGTCCAGGACTCGGTTTTTCTGACAGAAAAAATATTATCGAGTCTGCAGAAAAAAAACGGGTTGTGCTGATAAAATAAAATGCGACGGTCAATAGAAAATACACAAATTAATCATCTCGAGATGCCGAACAATGATAATGTCCGGTTTGTGAAATTTTTAAAACACGTGTGTTGTAATTTATAGTGATATTTTGACTTTGAACGAAAATTTTTGTCAATTTCACCGAACGCAAAGATCGGGTGTTTAAATTTTACGACAGAATGAATCTTAAATTAATGCGAAAAATATGAGTAAATTCCAAGTTTCAGTATATTAAATTCCTAATTTATTTTTGATCGTGGAAGCTGTTGCGCACGGTAGAAACATAAAAATATTTGTATAGCGAACCTTAAAACACCCAAGGATAAGGAGACGTTAATTACGAAACCGACAATTAATTCGCCTACAGCAATGATAACGAAAATAAATTGATGATCATCAGAAAGGCATCGTTCGACGTCATCGATGCGGTAGCATTGTAACGTCTCGTTTCAGTTTTGTCATGCGCTTCATCAGTTTCACTTTTCCTGACGCAAAATTATTATCGAATCAGCACAAGAGCGAAGCTTCAATGCTGATGAAAAGAACGTCCAATAAACGTAAATCACACGACGGCCAGTATAAAATAAACAAATTAATCATATCAGGATGATGAACGATGACAGTGTCCATTAGGCTAAGGGTTTTCTCGCGGACGATCGTGAAAGCCGTTGCGCACGGAAGGAACAATGAAGCGAGGGAGGAAGGCTGTATAACCGAAGAGGAATAACAAAGAGGAAGAATGAGAAGTGAAAGGATGAGAAGGATGTTAAAGAATGACGACGACGACGACGTCGTGGAGAGTAGGCGAGTCGAGCCGGCGCGCCCGGATCCACGGGCCAGAACGACGGTGGAATATACCACCCAGCTAAAAATTAATAAATCCTGCTCTTAAACAAACAAACTCCACCCACGGCAGATCGGATAAGCCACGGTATTGCCGTGGCGCTCTGTTCGCCCGAGCCGTCGGTGCATTGATTTATTAATTTAGAGCTGCCCATTCTAAGATGTAGCGAGGAGGTCTCTCGCGCGAAGGACTTCGCGAGGTTCGGGCCCACAAGCGCGCGTAAGCGTTCATCTCCACGTTCGTTCTTCCTCACTCTTCGCTCGGTCGAACACACCGAGAACCGAAGTTAAGGATCCACCGACTCGCGCGGCCCACTATCCGACGTGGTATCAGTAATTATAGCCCTCACGGTTCAGAGGATACCTGGCGCAGGCGCACGCCGGCCGAGTCTCGCTGCGCTGCGTTCATTACTGAATTATCGGCTATGGGCGAAGTGCATGAATGCCGCTCGGCAAACAATGCGACTCGATTTTTTCAACCCCTCATCGACCTCGTCCACTCCCCATCCTTCTCCGCAATGTGAACATTGGAAAGGCTGCGTCACACATATACGCGGAACTGTGTGGAAACTATCGTCGGGGAGATGACGTCGAATCAGGACCACTTCGAAGTATCGAATTGAAAAGGCATGACAATATTCCATGAGATTGACAGCGAATTGTTGGTGAAAATGTACTTTGATCTTCCATCAAAGTTACCATCTTTTTTTTTTTAATTCCCCTACGGGAGGTTAAATTCGCGAAATGGAGCCTGAAGAGCCATCTTCTTAATACGTTCCCACGTCTGAACGCAGGTTTTATGGTCTTGGCGTGATACAGATGCACCGTACAGTATCGAAAAATTGTGCTCCGCTCCTCTTTTCGATCACACAGAGAAGCCGGAGCGAGGGGTTATCTAAACGTTGAAACAACGTTGCCGGGAAGGTTCGCGTCTCATCGTCATATCTGATGGGCCACGGACCTGAACTACGACCATGCGGGGGACCTCTTGCTCGCTGTGCAGCGATCGACCTATCGACCGGCACGTACCTACTGCAGAATCCTGGGCTTTTTTGATTATAAGCGATCACGTGTGCGCGCGTGTGTGTCCTGCCTTGTAAACTCTCGCCAAGAGACAGCTCCGTACGACGGGGCGAAACCCTTCGAGATTTTACCACCACCGTTAGAGATTCACCGACCTCTTGCCGGTAATTATCAATTAGTCATTCCTTCTAGCCCCGTATTAAAAATTGACTGATGCATTCCCCTACGGGACCCATGGGGTACACGAGGGGAACTGCACCGCGTCTTTTCAATCTTTTTCATCGAATCGCCAAAGGGGTCAGAACCTTCTCGCGATTTTTGGACGCTGTCCGTCGGCCCGAGTTCAACTGGCGGGTCAAAGGTGGCGACTTTCGTAGTCCTGACGGTTCTCGTTACGTTCAACTGATTTCCTCCACCCAACGGCAATGAAATAAATTGGAAAAAAAATGGAATGACCTTACGAATCTGACGGTGAAATTTGGGTGGTATTTTGACTTCCTCAGAGGCAAAGCTGATAGCAACGCAGAAAAATTGTCAGGGTTTCGTGACAATTTTTTTTTTTTTTTTAATTTAACCAAGATGGAGAGGAGAAAGAATACGGCATCCGGTGTTTTTTGATGGGAGGGTGAATGATTTATGGCGTTAACCGCAGGTCTATATTCGTTTTGCATAAAACAAGAATGAGAGATTCATCCGCTGGAGGATTCTCGTCCGCGTCTCCCTAGTCGGCCTCCTCGGCATTCCGAGACAACGGGCACACGCCGGGTTCTTCTATTCGAAGATGCATGCTTCGTGAAACCCGTAGATTGTAACGATGGAAAGAAAGAAGGAAGGTCCTGCCGGACACGTCCGGCTTTTGCCGCGTCATTCTTGACGGCATCGGACACGTACAGGAACGCGCGGTCTGACGCCAGGAACGTCGGGCGCCGAGGAACGTGCGATCCGGCTTCGTGCCGTCTTCTTCGAATGCGTCTCACCTCTGGCTCTTTGTCACCGACGAACAATTGCACCCGAAAAATTTCAGAAACGCGAAGAATTTCTTTTGTTTTTTCGTTCTCGTCGCCACTGTATTTTTTCTTACGAATAAATAACAACCTGGCTAAAGACGGTGACCCGTCGAAAATAGAGCGCGCTTCTAATTTCCAACTGTCGAATCTTTGTCTGTTAACGATGAATAATTTCTCCCGATAAAATTTAAGGAACGCGATGATTTTTAAGATTTGAAAATAAAAAGGTGACCGAATGGTTGAAAGTAGAAAATGGGCGGCGGTTAAAAAAGGGTTCTAAGTAGAGCACGCTTCTAATTCGCAACTTCCGAGAAGCCGCGAACCTTGACCGAGACACCGAGTCCGATATATTTCGATCTTTATATCACACAGCCGTTCTCTCCGCTATAATAAATTAACCGAAAGGTCTAACCTTTCGAGGATCCCGTCAGGATGTATGCTAGTTCCACGAATGAAAGATAGAACTCGAGCACGAGGATTTCGCTCCGATCGTCGGAGACTATTGTTGAGAAGCCCGGGAGAACTTGCTCGAGCTCTTCGAACGGATGTTGCGCTATGTCTGTTCCTGCACGCAGCAAAGAGTTTCACCTTCTTTTTTTTTTTGGCCCCGAGACATTCGGACTTTACGACTCCGGGTCGGGCGTAAAATTCGCGAATGGTCGAAGCACGAAAGGGTCCGCGCCAGGAGCAACGATCGACCGGTAAAGCGTCATCGGAAGCGGAGTCTCGGATCTTTTGTCACCAAGGACTGAACTGCATCGCGCCCTGACCCACGTTGCCCCACACTCCTCAGCACCAGCGTGCAGCGGACGGAGAAACTGGACAGCCGCGAAATGCTCGCTCGCCTCGTTGCGTCGGCGGATAATTTATGCCGCGCGTTCCGCGCTCGCTCACCGCCCAGTTCGCCCTAAAAATTATTTATTTGATTGAACGACGCCGCACCGACGCTTCGGGGTTGGCTATTCTCCGACTGGCGGATCTTCCGTTGCGCTACAACAGTCGTACAAGGCTAACACTTTGCGCGCCCTTCATCTTCCTCCTCCTCCTCCTCCTCCTTCGTCTCATGCTTCGTTCTCATCTTCCGTTTCTTCTTCTTCGTCATCCTCTTTTTGCTTCTCTCTTCTTCCTCGATATGCGAGCAAGGTTCGCGAGAGCCACACGAGCCGGTGGCACAGGTGTGTCTTTCGCTATTCTCGCTCACTCATTCATTCTATCTTCCGTGCTTTCTTGCTTCACGTATTTTTTTTTTTTTTCCATTTTTTTTTCTTTCTCACCGAAGGCAGAACCCGCTTCGAATGTTGTTCGGGCACCGGTAGCTTTCCATTGTCTTAGAGCACGGCGCATCTATTCCCTTGCGAGCTCGGAGCCCATACATCAATAAGGTACACAGGTACGCCGAGTCTCGTACAGTTTTGTACGGATATACCGCACTCCGTGCCTGGCTTCGTGTACAGTGACAAAGGAGAGGAATCTAAAAAATCTGCAGATAAATAACGAAAGATCATTCTCACCTGCGCATCGTGGAGACAATTGTATAAATGGAGTCTCGTTGAGTTGTCTCACGGAAATAGAAATAAAATCGCATTGATGCGACAATTTTCGTCCGGTCTTCCCAGGTGAGATTCGAGCATCGGCGGGACTGCGGGCCTGCGTCGGTTGCCGAAGTCGACGGAGAAAAATAGATTATTCTAACCGTAAGTAACGTTACAGAGAAAAAGGTGAATTTTTTTCCACCAGTGTGGTGCAGTAAAAATGGACAATGTTAATGACAAAAAAAAATGCAGCAGCTCGTCAAACCTTGGAAGTCTCGGTTAGCCGTCCACGACTTTCTATATGCCATCCCATTAAGCGGCCCACACTTGACTGGTACTGTGCATACTCCGCTCAAAGTACACTCTAGCACTGTCGTGCGAAACAATGCCCGAGCATTGTCTAGTCTCGTTCGTAGTAGGCGAACCCCGTCAGCGAGCCAGCCATTCGCCGATCATAATTCGTAATTAGCCTCCCGATTAATTATCGATTTATCGTTTAATTATAATAATTATCCGGGTCATTCGCTTCGTTCTTCGGGCGGAACTTCGTGAGCACGCGCCCCGATTATTACGAGTTCGATATTATCAGATCGTTTCTTAAAGGTCTCCGTTCACTCCACCGTCGTCGTGTCCCGCCATGGAATTCTCGTGTTCAATAATCTATCAGAGTTATGCCCCGTTCGCATATTGTCGATCTAATATTATCGTTCATCGACATTCCGCTGCTTCTGAAGGGACTCATTGTTCGCAACGGAATAAAGTGACCGGAGAAAACGCTGCCTCGAGTTCTCTTTCGATTCATTTTCAGCAGGTGGGATTACGGAGAACACGCACGAACGTACCGTGTTTGCGCACACTCGCACACAGTGGTGTGCACGAATCTTGCGGCCTCTTCGGGGATTGTAGGAGTGGCCGATGCCAGATACGAGAGAGGGCCGAACAAACTTTATTGTATTTAATTAATTACTCCGTGAGAGATAAACCGGTCCTGCAATTTCGTTCATCCATGCCCCATCGTCCCTCTCGCCTACATCCTCCTTTATTATCTTACTCCGGGCGAACGTGAAAAGCTCTTCTCCTCCCTCAATTTTCGAACTTCTTATTTATTATTATTTCATTTTTTTTTTCGTCTCGAGAACGTTAGACTTGTTCCGAGTTGGCGCTGCCTCTCGACTGTCCTCAAATTTTTGTCCACAATTTTTGTACTAAAAAGGAAGAAAGCTGGTCCATGAACTCCCGTTTCACGATCTTACTCCAGCCGAGTGTGTAACGTTATTCTCCACCGACAATTTCCAAACTCCTTGAGTAGATTTTTTTTTTTTAATTCTGAAAACATTTCTCTCTTTACACTTTTCATGTTAAAATGAAAGAATCGAAAAATAAGTGTTTGACAAACGCGGCAAGGACGTTGTATCTGGCATTGAAGAGTCAATGAAAAATAAAAAATTCGATGCGCAACTCCTCGCCGCGCGAAATGAGATTAAATCGGCAATCGACACTGCAGGGCTGTAAATTCACCGACTGAAATCTGAGACGGGTAACCCGTCCGCTAATTTACCCAGCGGCGTACACTCGAGCGAGGCGAGGAGTATTTTCCCCCCCTCCGACAATATTCGCGGATCTCCATCGTAGAAGATGTATAATAGCGGGACATAAATCAGCGTTGAAAGTCGGCGCACGGTGGATCCAACGTAAAGCGAGCGAGCTGGAGGAGATCCGCGGGAGGAAAAGTCGCGCGACGGTATCCGCGCTCGTGTACAAACCGCGTCACAACATCGGTAATGCGACCATAATGCTAATTTACCGTTTACGCGAGTTCGCAAGCGGTCCCATACCGTATACTACAGATAATAGTGCAAGCATACACATATCGTATGCACGGATATTATCGCTGCTCCGTATAGGTGAGAGGAGGTCCCGTCGGGGCATTAGCAGGACCGCTCGGAGTCGCCGTAAGAGGCTTGAACTTGACTCCAAAGTCCGCGACCTGCGCACCCCCAGACGCTCGTATCTTAGCGGCGAACTCGCGAAAAAAAAGGGCCAAAGAAACATTCCCGATAATCATGTAGGTGCGATGCTTCTGGTCGATGGTCGTGCCGATCGCGAGGAGATCGGAGTGAGCCCGTGGCAGGGAAGAGTCCGATCGTCCCGGCGCGTTTTCAGCCACGAAGCGATCGAGGACTCAGCCTCTGGCCGAGACACTTGACTCGACTCATCGCGCGACGATTCGGGCTCGCGATCAGCCACGAGCACGAGGCACTTCGACGTGTTGACTCGTCATCGTTTTCTACTCGCGGTTCGCCGATCCTCCAAGTTATATTTACCCCGGCGAAGCGCCCGGAGGTCGAACCGGGTTCCAACGCCACGAATAACTGGACGACGAAGAAATCGTCCCGTCGTCGTGCGCGTGTGCGCTCGAGTGACTGAAGCTTCGGCCCGGGTATCGTTAGCTCGTGTTTAGGGCCCTCGACTGTGCGTACCGCGAGAAGAGCTTCCTATGTACGCGTCGATCAAGGTGCCGGGGCCAAAACGCGCTCGAGATAGACATCGAATATAATACCGGTACGGAATAGCGAGGTGGTCGAGTGGAGTCGCGCGGCCCTCGCGAGGTCGTGCGCGGTTGAGCTTCGGGAATGAAAGAAATGAGAGGATAGCCGATGAGACGAGACACGCAGAAGCGGCATGCTATATATCAGATGGTTATAGCTATGGCTATATGTATATGTACTCGTCGAATGGAAGCTGACTCGTATGGTACATACTTACGTATATATATATATATATATATATATATATGTACAGCTTTGAGAAGAAAACACGCAAGTCACTCGTAACCGTATCGTGAGAAAGACAAACATTACAGTCTCGCCGGAGTCTCGAGAGACGCTTCTGCCGATGCTGCTGGAGGTGAGAGGAGATCGACGTACGTGTATTTATGCGTTATAGTATTTTGTGGGTCGACGAAGATCTCGAGGGAAGATATACATATATATATATATATATTTATGTAGATGTATAGGTGTTTGTATGTAGGTATGTACCATGAGAAAACGAGCGTGAATCGGTGCTGAGTGCGATGATGTTCATATATGCCGGATGGAAATATCGAACAGTAGCATTTTTGGTATCTGTAATGAGATCGAGATTACGGTGGCGATTACCGATTAATTTCGCGTGAATTTTATTCGACAACCAGATTCGAATGGTTCGTTGGTGCGGTTTTTTCGGAATTGCGATTGCGCTGTATTTGTGACTCGTTGAAATTACCCGGCGATATCGGATTTTTGGTGGAATTTAGAGTACGAGCAGGACGCGACTTTAACAAAATCGAAGAGATGAATAACGATCGGCGAGACGGCGAGTGTAAATCGTGATGGAGCGCGATGACGTTCTTATCGGCGAGATGCTAATGCGGAACAGTAATATTTTTAGTGTCGGTAATTACATATTAAAAAAAATGCTTCTCGACACTGGGTACTCAAAAATAATAATAATGAGCGAGACACTACCGAGCGATTATACTCGAGAATGCCGGAAGTCGATAGTTTGATTCGACGTTTGAAAATTGAGATTACGGTGGCCATTGAAGATTAATTTCCCGTTAAATTGATTCGGCACCAAAACACGAATGGCCCATTTAAGTGCGTCATTCAACATCATGATCGTGCGATATTTACGAATTATTAAAATCGCTCGGGAGTATTCGATTTTTTTGTGTACTCCAAAGTACCAGCAGAGCTCGTGTTTTGGTAAGTCGACGAGATAAATTACGATCGTTCCCATGTCGATCGTCGCTTCGGATTCCATCGGCACAATTCCCGATCGATTTATCGATCTCCCTTGGGGAAAATATAATGCGCCGATGTTCAGAAACGAGAATAAAATCGGACGATAAAAAAAAATAAATGTAAAATATGAGGAATGGATGAGAAATCATACGCTGCGCTGACAGTGCGGCGCAGCTGTGTGCACGGATGCGATGTCTGTGTACCTGGCTGTATTAACATTATAAATCGTTCAGGCCGGCGACACGCCCGGGGCGGAGCCGATGGTATCGATCGAAACCCACCTACCGGGACCCCCCGATATCGATTACACGGAGCTGTGATTGGCAGGATTCGTAATACGCCGCGGGGATTCCCAGGCGCGAGACCCGGCGATCGAGCGCGCCGCGTCGCACCGTTGCAGATCTTTCCCACTCTCGTCGATGCACCACACGATGCAACGCGAGATTAAAAAAAAAAAAAAAAAAAAAAAGACGCAAAGCTCGATTCCAATTGTTATTTTTCTATTTCGTTTGTTTCCTTTTTTCTCTATTTGGAGCACGGAGCGACAAACTTAACCACGCTTGGCTTTAAAAAAAAAAGGATCCTACGTTACAAGGATCTTTCGATGGTCAAACTAGAGGGAAACGAGTTTTCCACGACATAATAAAAATGTATTAAAAAACAAAAATTGGATTATCGACTTGAAACGTTCGAAAGTCAGTGCAATTCGTTGGGTAACGAGCTTGAAACTTTCGGATTAGAAGACTCAAAGCACGCGAGGTCTTATATCGCGTGGAAATTAATTAAAGCGGATTAAAGTTATTTATCTATTTATGAATATTTTTATTTTAAAAAAATCGGATGATTCGCGTGGCACGATAGAATGTAAGTGCGATCCTTGGGATTACGAAGGCAATTGAAATTTTTGGATCAGAAGGATCAACGTACTGGGTCTTCCATCGCCCGGAAGTTAATTAAAGTGGATCGAAGTTATTTATCTGTACGACGACACGTCTTGCAGCTCGCTGATTTTCCCATTAGTCGATCTCAGCATCTCAGGATTTCGCGGTAAATCGATTGCATCCGGCAATCAGTTCGTGATTGCGATACCGATATAATTTGTGGGCAAATCGGGTGCGAGAAAGTGTGCGAAACTATAAAACAGGTTGCTTTTAGGTTGAAAAATTCCCCAACGACTTTTTCATTGAAGGCCGATGGCGCGATTGAAAAAGTGGGCAAATCCGTTGACGAGGCAAATTGAGCTTGGATGGAAATCTCGATGATGCTGAAGAAGCTGCGGTCGGACTTGGTCTGCTGGATGTTTTTCCCGCACTCTCGGAGACTTTTATGGTCGAGGTGTCGTCGATGTCTCGCGGGTCTCCGAGTTACCAAGTCGGATTTGCCGGAGCGATTTCTCGTCGTTGCCTCAGCCGAGTCGGGGTCATTTTACGGCCACAAATCGCGATGTGACGTTCTCAACGCTTAATTTTATACCAACGCAAAAAAAAAGTGCACAGTGCGCATCGCAACACCAGAAACTTATTCGGCGAGTTCGAATTCCTCGTAGACGATCGAAACTTACGTATCGAATTTGTCACTGAATATAAATATAAATATTTTCTCACAACAAATACATCGACCATTTATGTACGTGCTTTTAGATGCTTCGCCAAGATATTTCGCCAATTTGCGGTACCCTCGATCGAAATTGTATTTTCAAAGGTACACAATGACGCGATTTTTGCCTCTCACCGGCTTCGCAACAAACGGTAATTGCATCGAGGCAGCAAACTCCGACATCCCTAAATTCCGTCCGCCGAGAGAACCGCGGACAAATGAAGAGAGAAAAGGTCAATTGTAGCTTGTCTGAAAATTCGAAAATGCCTATTGATCAAACAAATAATGGGCATATCTTTTGCATACGGAATGAGAAAGTCTTGAGCGATGGAGATGCACGAACCGGCCGATGCGACGCTGCACCATGGATTCGCTATCGTGACGCTCCCGGGACTGAATTAAGGATGTCGCCGATCGACCGGAGACTCGCCGAGTCGCTTGCCGTAATGGCACATCGATCGATCTTTTCTTCTTCCTCATCCTCGTCCCGCGCTTCTTCGCTCACGCGAAAGCCGGAGAGAACAGCGTCGTCGAGAGCCATCCGGCCGATGAGAGGATGATTCGCGGACTCGCTCGGGCGCGACCGCGTCCACGATTCTACGATTCGAAACTCCTCAACGAGGCGACGATGCATTTTAGATAGAAAGATCGACCATTCTCTTTCGACGTACCCAACAGATTCTCTCTTCGACTCCCCCCCTCCCTCTTTCTTTCTCTAATACAGGTACCTTACAGAGAAACATGAACAACGAGACCGTGGTACGTGCGGAGTTAAGAGACGAATGGAAAACGAGGGATGCGCTGCTCGGGGTACGAGAGCGAGCGCGAGCGAACAGTGGGCACGCCGTCATAACTCCAAAGGCACTGTAAATCACGGTGGACGCCTCGTGCACCCATAGAAATTGTTATATTCGACCGTAACGCCCCGGCACACATATCCACCGCGAAGACGAAAGACGCGTCCACGAGCAACGAGCCAACGCTGACGCGAAAGAACCACTCGCGTCCTCGCGACCGGCAATATTTTAATAGTAACGATAAATTACGCGAGCTCGCGGTCCGACGCGCCGGGCCCATATCTCGTCACGTAGTCGGATAGCGTTGAAGCCCTCTCGAGGAGACCGCGAGACGAACCACGATCCTCAACGTTGCCGGGATTTCGTGAAGGAAATTCTCATCGACAGGTACGCTGTTTGTTCATTTGTGTTAGAAAAAAAAAAAGGGGGAAAATATTGTTACGCGATCGACGAAAAAAGAGGTTGAATCTTCGATCGACGAACGATCCGCTGGTCCAAGGCCCGCGGACTTTGACCCGGTGAAGCCGCGCGGAGTCATTGCTACGGCTACTCGTAACACACTCGTAAAATCTACTTGTTCTCCATTACAGTTACGCTCAGACCCGCCATCGTTTCATTCCAAAAGCTGAACGGGAAGGTGTTTGAAAAAATTTGTTTTTATCCCTTTTTTTTTTTTTTTCCCGAGCACCACTTTCGAATGCGTCTCGGATTCACGACGTTGGCATTCCAAACAGATACTGGTCGTTTCTATCCAAATATCTTGTCGTTCTCGTGTCACTAACCGTTTAGCGTGTAAAGCGTAAAATCTCAAAAGATCATTCATTATAGAGCTCACTTTTTATAGACACTAGATTTCCCTCCTTTATACGAGTGGTTTCCTTGCCGATATCTCGGAGAAGCTTGCGTAAGCTCGCCCACGTTTATCTGACACTACACGTTGCCGTTACCGCTGCAAGGTGGTCCCGACTGGTGAGATCTTCGGGTCTCGTTGCTCGACACTTTTATGCCCCTGGCGAGCGACGACGACACCCGGCGCGAGTACGGCACCTTCATCGCGTGTCGTAACTATCTTATACTGTGGTATATATATATATATATATATATATATATATATATATAAAGCGCACATATACTCACTTTAAACACGTTGGGCGTGGGCGAGCCATGGGAACGCGCGCCGATACTACTGTGCTATACCGGTGATTTTAACGTGTCGTTACGTCTCCGACCGCAGTTCAATTACATTTGGCCATTGCCAGCTTTGAATAATCTCAGTCAGATTTAACCATCGCGACGACTATAAAATCCCACCAGTTGTTAAGAACTCTCTTCTCGCTCGGGCGATTAATCTGCTATCCGATCAAAGCCGGAGTCGCCCAGGACAACGTCAACGATGATTTGTAAATTTGATTTTTCGAAGGGAACGAGAAACGAGATTTTGTAAGTGGACGTGATTTATTTTTAGTAAATTATTTCCCGTTGAAATGTACAATGCGAACCGGTATCCGCAACTGCTTGCAGGATTCGAGTATGCGTGTGCTTCGCAGTCAACTAGATGCGGCGATGTGCTGCAAGCGCGGGTGGACATGACGGACCGTTTCGGTCTCGGTTCGCGACGGAGAAACATTTTTTTTTTTTTTCTGCTCCAGCCTGGTCCGGTGCTTCATCGCGGTGGTCATTTAACTTTACGGTCGGAATATAATGAGAGGCGGTCGCAGTTAATTGACCACGAGTTCGCAGGACGAGGATGCGAGAAGCCGATGCGACACGGGAATAACAGAACGGAGCAAGTTTCTGGAAAACATACAAACGTGGCCCGTCGAGGAATCGTTTCTGGCGCGGCCGAGGGAGCCGGCAGCGGACGACCGCGGCGAGACGAGACATCGGGATGAACCGACTAATCGTGTAGCTTCACTTGAGGGATTCGGGAGAGTCCGCACGGTGACGGAACGCTCAGGAAACGCAGAGCAGAGGGGAACATAGAGGCGCGTCCGAAAAACTCGATCAGGGTAATAAATACATCGCGGGGTCCGAGCGGAGAACGCGAGGATGGAGAGCGCGCCGCCCTTATTGATATATACGCCTGAGCTTCTTCACGTGCTCCCGCTAATAACTTATCCGGGACGCGAGCACCCGGCGTCCGCTTCTTGCGCGTCTAAGGGCCGATCTCTCGTCTTCGTTCTACTTTCTTCATTTGTCCGTCTACACGGGCTTCCCATTCGTTCTTCAAACGGTGAAATACGTCGTTGCGGGCGACGCTCCGGAGGCTCGCGAATGTTTTCTACTCGTCGCCAACCTCCCTCGGTCGCCCCGCTACGGCCGAAACGTCGCGGTAACCCGTCGATCTGTGTGGTCCTCGTGTCAAAATGTGTCAAAACTCGAGTTCCACGAGGGAGACGAGGGCGCGCGACGACGACAAAAAAGCGGTCGTCGATCCAACAAATTAACGGGGCGCCGTGTGCGAGCGCGCCCCTTCAAACTTAAGATATGAAAACTTGATCCTCGATCCTCGACGAAAGTGCATCTCTTTCGAAAATTCTTCGTGACCTTAAACGTCGCTAACATTTCGAACCTTTTTTTTGTTTTCCGTCTCTGAAAACTACGGATTTTATTTGCATTTATAATTATTTTCGAACGTAAGCGCTCGTTCAATGCCGATCGAAGCGTCGATTCGAGATGAAGATTGACGAGAAGTCGAGAGAAAAGATACGTAATAATTATTATCCCTCCCCCTCCCCTCCGCCCTCTCTCGCCGGCTAACTATGCAGTTTCCATCCAATTCAGCGATTTACACTTTGCAAGGTCGCCGCCGCGAGCATAACAACATTAACGGATAAATATACAACGGAATCGATGAACGATGCGCGTGTCTCTCATCTTGTCTGCGTCGCATGCAACGATCGTATACACCGCGATGAGATAGAGGACACGGAATCCCATATGTTTGTGCCACACAAGTGCGCGATGAACCGCGGTATTCCGCACACCGTGCATTCACGTATGCCTGTGAATCTCTGCTCCTGGGATCGGCGGAATCGAGCGATAAATACTCGGAACACGCCAGACCCAGAAGTAGCAACATCAATGCAAGCAAGGTGGAATTATCCTTGCCCGCGAGAGCCTCCAGCGATGCGCTACTTATCGCAGTTACATCGAAGACTCCGCATCGTCTTCTCTACCGGCGAACGGTTCGCCTCGTCGACACTTCTCTCTCTTCCTCGCGGCGAACAGTATGGAAAATTCATGACGCCTCCGCAATCATCGCCTCTCATTCGCCATCTCGTCTACTTTACTGTATGCAACGCCGGAGCAGCGCAACCCGGTCTATCGCTCGGTGGAAACGATTATTATTCAACTGCGAGGTCGAAAGCGAGTCGAGGCGATGGCAAATCGACGTCCCGAACCGCAATATGACCATATCGGGCGTTATTTACATACCCAGAATAAATAAATATGCACTCGATGGTTGGATGTGGCAGCGAACTTTGGTAGACGCGAGAGCGAATTCTTTATCGCGAGAGAGATTATCCCACGGCTCGTTATTCTTCCTCGTTCGCCGCTATCGGCGCACTGGCAGGATCGAGCCATTCCTGCGGATATGGAAGGAAACTGCATGCGCGATAAAATCGCTCGGTGAAGAAACGCACAACGAGGAGGCGACAAATGGAGTTTCATTGTTCGATAGAATCGAGAGACTGATTTTCTATGGGGACCCGACCTTCGTGTCCGTGTGCATTGTGCAACCTCGAACTCTGCAACTGGATACACACTGCGGCGCGCGCATTGTAACAGTTGCGTGCCGGTGTGATTTTTTTCACTTTTTTTTTTTTTTTTTTTTTTTTTTACGTGTCGCTGTCGGTCGAAGAGTTTCCAAACAAGTCTCTATTTATCGTGTACGGAGTGAGAGATTCGGAGATAACCATTTTTCGATAATGCGGCGATTTGGCTGATAACATTATTCCCCCGACGCGTCATAATTGAGGGACGGAAAGAGCGTTGCATCTGCTGCGGCTGCACGAGTGAAAGAGGCGCATCCGGTATGATGAAAAAAAAAAAAAAAAAAAAATCGTATGCAGTTTCGAAGACGATGCCCATCTTTCAACATTTATTATAACCAGTATCGTTGCTGTTGTTATTATTTATTGATAATGGAGTCACCGCTCGAGGCACGGAGTTTCCAAACTCCGAAGCCATGGGACATTTTTTTAATCGGGCTGATTGAGAGATATATTTCCTTCAACGAAACGCCGGAGATACAAACTACGGTGTTTCAATGCTTCTGGAGATAATAAATAGATTAATCGCATGGAAAAAAAAAATATTAATAATAGGAAACATTTTTCCACCTCACTTATCCACGAGTCTGTACCGTTATTTTCCACAGTCTCTCGTTTCTTTCTCACGTGTACAATGAATATGGTATATTTCAAATTTCAAAGAATTTATGTCTAACGTCATCCGAGTGGTGGAAAATATTTCTATCGTTGCCGATAAGATCTGACGATACAAATTACGAACACGGCAGTCGGAGATCAAGGGAGCAACGGTGGCTGCATTGAACGCGCGCCCGTTCGTATTAGTTTCGAGACAGTGTGAGCGCACACCGAGAGAGTTACGCACGCATTCGAGAAGTATAATATTAGATGTGAGATTTAGTGCTGGAGGAGAAGGCACACTTTGGAATGCGTTGGTTAAGAGCCTCCCACTCGCGTGTCGGGATACCATCCTGATGTGGCTCGTCCTTCTTCTCGCGCTCTCGTCCAGCAGCGAGTCGTCGCGATTAATTAAGGCCGCCGTACAACTATCACCGTACACCAAGACATTTTCCTGGTTGCCACGGCCGCTTGCGAGGGATTACGACTTATTCAGTGACTAAGTTAGACAATCTATTGAGCGGTAGAAGCCGAATGCTTTCAGTTCTCCCACACAGATAAGAACCGGACGAGCGATGGATCTGTTGGAAGCGACCGGTCCAACTTCATCGGGGTTTTCCTTCGCTCTGGTCACATATTTTTCAGCTTC
Source organism: Listrodromus nycthemerus (assembly GCA_963978505.1). Lineage (NCBI taxonomy): Eukaryota > Metazoa > Arthropoda > Insecta > Hymenoptera > Ichneumonidae > Listrodromus > Listrodromus nycthemerus. The sequence goes on along the minus strand of OZ021682.1, from coordinate 18,986,393 downwards.
TTCATCGTGAAATCGATACGACAAGATGTGACCAATATGACTGTCGAGACACCCTGGCGATAAATCAGACGGCGCAGCTGCTGAAGCCTCTGGAAGCTAGATTCTTCGGGTTTACAAGACCCGCGTGTGGTCCTGTGGAGTTAATTATTATTATAATTTTTTTTTTTACGAATTTATCCTGCGATATCTATCGTGTAAAATAAGGTTTGACTCGTACCTTCACAAAGGTGCGAATCTTACATCTAACCGAGCGAAGTTTCCAGCTGATGTACCGATCGCTTCACCGGCACCGAAGTGCTTCGATTTATACGTCGCCCGTTGCACTCGCGTTCACCAGCCTGCCCCGATATAAATCCTCGCACACGCGAGAGGACGTACGAGCACCGCTCCTGTTATCCTATAAAAGAGAGTCTCCTCTCGCGAGCGAAGCCGAGCAGAAACGAGCTCGAATACTCTGTGCACCAAGAACGTCGCAAATAGGCGCGTTAGCGTCAGCGGGATCTTCGATCCTTCGAGTGCAACCCATTACCAGGCTCACGAGCTCGAATAGCAGAGCTCTCGCGATTGACTCGTTGGGGTGAAAAACTGCGCGTGATACTCCACTCTCGCAGGGCTCTCCCGCACGTTCGAACACTCTCTTGCATCGTTCCTCGTTTGTGGTTTAGATGCCGAGCGAAACGTGAGAGAATATAAGGCAAACTCTCTCGGAGGTTATACAGGGTGTTCAATTTTCAGTCGTACACAGCTTAAACGATCAATTTTTTTATTTTTGTCGTCAACAACATTTCAAGATAATTCGTACATCCCGACCACTTTTTTTCAATCGATTAAAGTGTCTTTTCATTCGATGTTCATTCCTCGTAGATTATGATTTCTCATTATTTCTCTCTTCGGAGCGCAAAATTAATTAATAATTTTGTTTTTTTTTCATCTTGGACCATAAAATGCACCTCCAATTTTTTCAACGAAATATTTCGCTGTTCCAAATACCTGAGAATTAAAATTGGACACTGTGTATGCCAGAGGATGTTTTATATGGTTTTCTATTCTTCATAGAATGACGCCTTGCTGTCCCGTTTAACTCGGGAAGGTAACAGCCACGATACACTATGCGGCAATATACTATCCTCCGTACATCGGTGCATTTTACTCCGGACGTACGCTTTGGAGCTTCCAGCGTAACGAGAGATCTCGTTTCAGGGAGCCTGGGACATTATATCGAACACACCGGGGTCAACAGTTCTTCGATCGACTGGTCAACGCCGTGTGACTCACATGAGAAAGTTCGATAATAGGGTATGGGCCGTGGTGAGGTGTAGCGGGTATGCAATACATTATAGTAACGGAGCATACGTGTAGACCTCGAAGATTCTCATTTCGATGACCCATAATTTCTTGGATCCTCCGTGTGCCGCGCGCACCGAGGAATCTTCCATTAACACGTGGAGCGCACCCGTATAATCGAGTCCCACACCTGAGTTCGTCCTCCGCTTAACTCGACATTTTTTTTTTTTTTTTTTTTTTTTTTTTTTTTACAGTCATTAGTCCTCAGAAATCTATGACCGTCAGAACCATCGCTGTCGAGAATCCTCCTTGTTCGTGATTCGGACTCGATCGCTCCCTCGGCTTTGAGTAACGCAACGGTCAGCCAAACTTGTCGGGCCTATTAAAGGAATACGTTACATGATCACCGTTTCTCAATGGTGCGAGTGGTGGAAAGTCATATTGCTCCCAGTGGTCGAGGTCTAGATACGTACTCATATACAAGTACACCTTCGACTCGTAACAGTTTCGAGAATCTGTTGGCAGATCTCGATTTTTTTGGAACGTTGCTGTTTTTTTTTCAATATTTTATTTATTTTTTATTTTATTTTTTTCAATATTTTATTTATTTTTTATTTTATTTTTTTTCAATATTTTATTTATTTTTTATTTTATTTTTTTCAATTATTTTAAAGGCGGAACTTTCGGTTACCCAGACTTCCAGTGATTGTTCTGTAGTTTCACGAGGGCATGAAAAGCACCCGTGGCTTAAGGAAAGACGGACAAGTGTTTGCCGAAGTTATCAACCGGACGGTTGAGGCAGAGACGCATTCGCGACTGCGATCTTCCCGCGGACGTCCGATATGCGGTGCCTATAACAGGTAGTACTTTATTGTTACTGGATGAAAATTATGGGATTCGTTATTGCCCCGCGGTAATATCTCGGTTATTTCGGTTCGTTCGCTCTCTAAAACCGTGAGCCGCATTATCCGTTTATTAAGCGGTTGTCACAAAGATTTACATCGGTTCGCTCGTATACAAGCATGCCGAGCTAGCTCCTTCGGAGCCACGGGTTCCGCGAGAAGGGGCTTTGGTCGCGAGTGAGTATGCGCGCATCGTTAGCAAAGTCTCGTCGGGTTAAAGCTATTTTACCATTTCTCCTTCTTCCGCAACGCACACCTACGCTCCGAGCTAGGAAGTAGCGCCTCGATAGTTGCAGCCCGATGCATCTTGGCCGCTTGCATCCTTTCACGTGTTTCCTTTCAATTAGAATACCCTTCAAATTTTGCATTTTTTTTTTCTTTCGTGAATTTACATCCATCCGATCTCCGAGAGAATCATACAAGCCGTTAAAATGAAATCGAACAATTTTCCGTACAATAATTAGTCGGCGAAAGAAAATCGTACGATTAATTAATTTTTTAATTTCTCACGGAAATTATGTCGCGAACTAGCTTTCAATCATATTCCGTAGCTGTTAATCGTTGAATTAATTGATTCTGTGCTGGCTAATGCTGCCCCGCGTTATCCAACTCCTACACCAGATTATTTTATATCACCGAAGCAGGGGGATTATTCGATGCTCATCGATACGCTTCTTCTCCGGCGATGCGATTATCGATGACTTACGTATGCACAAGCAATCTTCTTCTCTATGTACACCGTCTCGTTCTTTCCTACAACACTTTCATATAATATACCGATTTGCCCGATAGTTTCTCCCCGCTTCCCCGCCGAATGCCGATGTAGTTGGCTCGCGCTGGCGAGTTTGCGCAATTATTGGAACACCTCGTGTCCGTAATAAATGGCGGGATATGGCCCGAAAGGTGTTAGTTCAAGATCATCCGGTGATACAAGACGAGGACTGGCCATATGCTCCTCGCACACTCGTTTGATATCGCATTTTTCTTTTGCTCTCGCACATGTGTATCTCCGCTATCTTCTTCTCTCGAAGCTGTACAACAGGCGGCATCGAAACGTTTCGTCATCTTCGCTGCCGCTCGCTTCTTCTTGCCAGTTACACCGTACATGTGTGCGCGAGCCGAGGCTGCTGCCTCTTCTTCTTCTTCTTTATGTAAGTCTGGGACATTAGGGACAGAGATAATTCCGAAGACTCGCGATCGTTTCGCCTCGGAGGAGTAACGATTTTGCCCTACTCTACGTACAGTGTCTCGATTCCTCTACCCCCTTCTAATAGCTGAGCCACAGCTACATCATCGCCAACGAATCGACATCATCCGCGCGTCCATGAAATTCCTGGGCAGCTGGAGCTCGAGCGATGCTTCGCCGTAATGTCTATTTATAGGACGAATCACAGCGATTATTTCCGACCCTTCGAAGATTTGATGTGCGGGATCAATTTCTAAAATTAAGAAAAAAAAAATCGTGGTATTTTTAAATTAATGAAGAAAAACTCTTTTTCGAGATTTAAAAATATATATCTCTGTGAATTATAAACCTGTAGGAATAGAGGTGAGCGGTGAGAGCTCGACGGATAAGAAGTAAATATTTATTGAAAAAAAAATGAATTCATTATTTGTGAAAAGAATCGGGGAAGAGCGGGGTAAAACGGATGTGCGACCTGAATTCGATACAAAGTTCTTTTTTCGAGATATAAAAAATAATGTTTCCACGAATATAAAATCGTACGAATCGAGGTGAGCGAGGAGAGATTGGCGGATTGTGAGCGAAAATTCCGCCATTCACGCGATACATTGAACCAGACGGTGGTAATTACGAATTCGCTACACCAAGTACACTAATGTTCGATTACGAGAAACGTGGGAGTAATTACGACACCTGCAACGACCTTGCAATCGCGTACTACCTTGTAAGGAGTAAGCGCGCCCGCGATCATGGCATCTCGCCGGATCGCGGCTTAATCGATAAAGAGCGTGATATTCCATCTCATTTCACAAAGTTCTGGCCTGGTATAATGTTAACCGGTTGAAAGTACACGCGGTCTCTTGATCTCTCCATCGTCGGGATAAAAAGAAATCATTTTTTTCTTCTTTTGTCAAAAATTGCATTCGCGATTCCCATGGAATGCTGCCTGCGAGCTCCAATTTACATTTAAATGTCAACATAATTATAAATTCAAATTGCCGCGATCGAATGATCGGCAAATGAATTTGTAAATGTTGCTTCGACACCGTTAAAAAAAAAAAAATCGTAAATGCAATGCATCGGATTGGTAGTTTCTATGCGAAAACCGGTATATTAAATTTGATGTACAATTGTGATTAAAAAATTAATAGACTTCTACAGTGAAATTAAAATAAATGATTGCAAGTAAGATATTTCTAAAGTTTCGAATATACAGCATATTAACTTTCACCATAGTTGTACATGAATTTCAGTACATCAGTTTACACCCAAAAAATTCCAGTACCAGTAAATTAAATTTCATACTATTTTTTTTTCACAGTTAATGCAATTTATAAAAAAAAAAAATTGGTTTCCTTCATCTCCGGCTGCGACGGCGAGACTGATGAATTGCATAAGGGTACACCGATCCTCGGTAAATTGTTGTACACCGACGTGACGATCACTCGCTGCGAAGTCACTCGGATCCAGGGCAAGGGTCAAAATTCCTCGGCGATCGTTTGTCATCGACTCGTCAACGATCAAACCGGCTATTCATAATTTCATATAACTCGTGCTGCACCTACGTCGCTACAATCTTTGTAACGTCTATCGAAGATAGCGAGCCGCGCGCGCAAAGAATCGTTTCGACGGTTCTTATCCAATTAACGTGCCTGTGTTGACACAACTTTGTAGTTTGCACCGAGCTATTTCAATTTACCGGGATGAGGATTATAATGCGGGATAAGGAATATGATCGACCGCGCGATATGCATTAAACGGCTATTCATTCAAGGCGCGAATAATCCTTCGGCATCTCTCAACGAGTCCTCCGACACGGGACTCGATCGTTTAATGAAACAGAAAAGCAGTAAGGTTTCGCACGGTCGTTGCCTCGCAGAGAAGGAATATCGTTCCCGCGGACGAAAAGGCTGTCATCGCCTGGACAATTTTTCCCATCGAACAAAATTAATAAAATTGATAAGATTGATCGAATAAAAATTCGACAAGTTGACTTTGTAGCAGAGGAATATCCTTTGCGCTGGTAAAAAGCCTGTCATCGCTGGGATCATTTTTTTTAACCGGACAAAGTGGAAGAAATTGATGAGATCGATGAAATTAAATTTCAACAAGTCGATTCTGCAGATGAGAAATGTCATTAGTGCGCGCGAAAAGGCTATCGTCACTGGAATAATTTTTTTTCACCCTGACAAGACCGATCAAATTTGTGAAATTGATTGAATAAAAATTCGACGAGTTGACTTTGATTTATTGTCCACTAAGATCTGACGTCCTCTATGAACGAATACAAAAAAGATGTAATAATACACTGAAACCGACGCACAGGACTGAAACCGAATGAGAATAAAATAGAACTGAGAAAACAAACCGAATTTGATAAGTCAGCTATGCAGAGGAAGAATATCGCTCCTGCGGGCGAAATGGTCGTCATCGGCGGGGCAATTTCATGAGCAGACAAAATGAATAAAATTGATAGTATCGATTGAATAAAAATCCGATAACCCTTTGCGAGAATCTACGGGAAAGCATAGTCCGCCTTGACGCTCGATGCCGAGGTTCGCGCACCGAGTTCGCTCGTGACTAGTGCGTCGGTGCACTCGACCGGTCAGAAAAATGATTTTCATGCAAACGACATAGCGAATCCGCGCTGCGTAGGTAAAAGCATCGTCCGTTACGTATCAACCGAGTACGATCCTCCGAGTGAGAGGATCTCGTCCTTGGATCATCTCGACGAAACTCGACGCTGCGACGCGTGCACCGAGCATGCGAGACAAGTCTCTCCGGCGCACGGACGTATCCGCAAGAAATCGACTGCGCGTCTCCGACAACTATGAAATTAACGCAGCAGGCGGAACACAGTGTCGCGTGGACTTACCATTCTAATTAACGCGTTATGCCCAGTGCCGATCGTGGCTTTGCGGCAATTAATTCCCTCGATGTGGGATCCTGGAATCAAATGTCATTTCTCGGGAAGCAAAAAAAAAAAAAAAAAAAAAAAAAGAAAGAAAGAAATCTGCGATGTGCTGTAAAATATCAGAAACGGGTAAGCGCTATCCCAAACGATACATCACCAATCTCGACCGTGAAATTTGATATCGGTAGAAATCCTCCCGGTGGAATTAAGATATGAATTACGAGACACAATAAATGTTTGAATTATTCGCGATTCTCGAATGGGAATCACCGGCGAGAGAGAGGCGAACTCGTCGCGGGGGTGGTGGGAGGCGGGTCAGAGGTGAATTTTCTCCGAGGGTTTTGCGCGAGCTCCTGCCAGTCGATTAAAAGAGGCTTTAATCATCTCGCCCGAGTGGGAAGCTTACCTATAATAACGCGAGGAAGGTGAAGGAAGAGCATAAGGCCGTAAGAGTATGAGCGGAGAATCTCGCCGGCTCGAAGCAGTCGGCGATAGATATAAGCCCCCCCTCGCGGAAAGAGCTGCTGCGCGCGGTATCAGCGCACATCCACATCAGGGACCAGGAGAGGACCATAGAGTATACCTACTCGCGGGTTCCCTCGCGCGATACTCCGAGGGCCACCCACGGCGTGGACGCGCTGCGCCGATCGTCCGGTCCCGGGCAGCCTTTATTTCTCGAGAAAATATTATCATAACACCTGTCGTCCCTACACTGGTGTTGGTACCTACCGGTTTGCGCGTGCTGTGTTCTCCTGCCTCCTCCTCGCCGTCCTCCTCGTCCTCCTCCTCGTCACCCTTCGGCCCGATCTCTTTCTCCGGCTTCCTATCTGTATTCCGTAGCTATGCTCTTGGCGAGCTCACCGGCGGGCCACGAGCTAGAGCTGCTCTCGTCGGACCTCCGAGAGCTTATCCGTACACACAACGACATCGACTCGGACCTGCACGTACATTCGGACCGGCCTCGAATAATATTTTCCTCGTGACTTGTGAGATCGGATTCGAGGAGGCAACGCGGAACGCCGCAGCCGGATCCGTCGAAGAGCCGAGTTCTGTACGAGCGGTACATTGGAATCGATTTCGATGTTTCGGCATGAGAGATATCGTGAAACGGCTAGTTTGTATTGCGTACACGTGCCTCGTCGTGATGTATACGTAAGACAAAATGAAAATCCCGAGGGTCTCTGGATGCGGGCATGCGGACTCTGAGTATGCATCTCGAGAGCGGAGACACTTGGGATCCTAAAGGAAAATAAATTGGAGAATCGCCTGGATCTTCGCAATGCTCCGGCTCATGCATCCGAAGATATACGGCTCGGCTAGAAGAATAGAATCCTCGAGTTACGCGAGGTGGAACAAGCACTTCGAACACACACGAAAGCACTTTTGGCTCGGTTGCTGTCACGTGAAAAATGAAAGGGATAACAGAGTTAAGCGAGGAGGACCATTATACCCTGACGTGGTTTATGTTTTCCGTAAACAAAAGACGATTTTTTCAAATCGTTTTTGCTCGACCATCAAAATTAGCTCTCTTCACAGACATGCAATCTCAAAGTTTTGATTTCTTTTGATCCTCAACGGCAATCCCCGATTTATCTGATTGCGCACTTCTCGCTCCGATTATAGTAACTCGACGGTGCTCCTTGACATTTGACAACCGAGAATCTGGATTCCTAAAGCACCACACGATAGCTCACATTCTTCCTCTTGTTCCCTGAAAAAAACAATCAGATCTATAGTTCTCTCATCGAACGATTACAAGAAATCCATTTTTAAATTCTGATTCTCTCAATCCCCAACAACGTTCCTGGGTCTACCCGGTCGCGTACTTTTCGCTCGGGTCACTCGAACTCGTGGATGCTGGTCAATGGTCGACGGCCGAGAATTCGGATTACCAAGGCACCTCATCGGAGTTCCTATTTTCCCTCTTCTTCCCTGAAATAGATCGGATCTATAGCTCTCGCGATAAATGTGCTTTGGATGGAGCGAAAGAACCGAGAAGGAAGGTCTCGGCTGTAGCGCGGTATAACTGGACAATTACGAGAATAAAGGATGCCTGGCCATTGTGCTATTCATCGCGGCTCGCTGCCGGTCGTACCGGTAGCGGCGTAGAGTCCGTAGCCGCACGGCTCGCAGAATGTAGTGGATAAGAGCTCTTGGACCAAAGCGATTCATACGATTCTCGTTCTGCGGACACGGGGGAGGCGCACCTCCGAGAAAGAGCGCGTGGACCTAGGGGCAAAATCGGCGGGAGAGCGAGCGAGAGCGCGTGGCGATCTTCCCGATCTCTTACAAATGCGAAATTTATCTCCGTAGATCTGGTCCGGCTTGTGTCGAAGGGCGTCGAGACTTCCCGACGGTCGTGCGCGTTCGCGATACATCCTTTTTTCTCGTCGTTTTTCAACGGCACGGCCGGCACGGCACACGGGACTTCTTCTATTTTCCTTCACACTTATATTCCTCGTCCATTGTGCGCACCGGTCAACAACGAGCCGGGCGCATTGTCCGGCGCTTGGCGAACGAAATACGAAAATGGATGTTTTGGTTTTCGTGAATGCACCCCTGACACCTTCGAGTGGTCCCGGACGTCCAGCACGTCGCTCGGCCCTCGTTCGTTCGCCGTTTCAGCAACCATTTCTTGCTTCCCCTCGACTCTTCGAGGACTCTCGTGCCGCCCCGCTCATTGCCAATGGCCGCTTCGGGCGATGCCCGGCTCTCGAAAAGTGTGAGCGATCGTCCGACAGCTCGAGGGAGACGCGACTCATTGAATTGACCTGGGCAGAGGTGAGAAAGAGAGAGAGAGAGAGAGGGAGAGAGAGAGAGACTATGGGAGAACGTCACCCTCAGACAAAGTCGATAAATTACCACCCTCTTTGCGAGAAGATCGAACAAACGTCGCGCTGGAATCACCATCAGCGATCCCGTCCCACAGAATCAGTTCGCCGACCCGAACGATTTATTTCAGTACTTCAATGTGTTTCTGGCGCACTCGTTGTAAAGTTCGTCGAAGGAAAAGTCTTTTGAACGGACGAGGATGGCGTTAGGATTGTTGTATATATATATCATAGCGATAATCGTGTTCTGCGGTGTGCGCCGCCTACTCGACTTCTCCACGATATTGTTGCGTGAAATGGGAGAAACGGTATTGTATATACCTATTTTTATTATGGAACGTCAGGTAGATGAATGGGGGTAAGCAGGATTCTAGAAAACCTGCTGTGACCGTCCGAGACATGTGAGCATTATTTTTTTTTTTTTTTTTTTTTCACTTCTTAAAGAATTTTTTTGACAAATGTATGTTCGTTCGGGACCATTTTTATTGGGTTGAAAAATAGAATTCGTCCCACGGAGAATAATCCATCGCAAAGAGAAGGTATTAGCATTCATCCGGGTTGCTCGCGGATCCTTTATTTTCAACGGTCATTACATCGGTAAGTGGCCAACAACTGTGCCACTTACTACCCGGTGTCTCATACCCTGCTGGTCTATTCATCAAGACCTTGTTAATTTCGCCGCGTTGTGAATCGATGTCGGCCAACAATCTCGGCCACTTCTGAATGTCTCACTAATAAGAGAAGAAACCAAGCTGTTCTTTAATAGGAAGAAGAGGAAGAAGAGGTGGAAGGTATAGATGATGCGTGCGAGAGATACATATTACGGCCGATTGTGACCGACTCGAATGATTAATCGGGACGATCAGGCTCGAACGCCGGGTTCTCCGTTCGTTTCAATGCCTCCAATCAAGAAGAGCCTCGGCAAGACTATTTCGTATCGAAGTCGAGCTCGCAAAGGGAATTTTTGGGTGCTAGAAATCAAACTTTGAGCCCTTGCGACTCGTCCGGAATGCGAGCTCTCACCGACGCAACACCATTATTTATCATGAGCGAAGGTGATCCTGTCGAACAACGTCAATAACATCACTCCATTCTCGCCTAGATCATTTTTTCTCTCGGCTGCTATCGTAAACTCTCATTATCCGTTGAACGTGTTCACCCAATATCATAAATCTCACCGGAGGGATTGGCTCGAGTGAAAGAAATGAGAAGGAAAAAAAAAAGAGAGAAATTGATAAACGAAATCACTCAAGTGTTTGTAACGCGCGTAACGCGACGAGGAGTTTTGAGTGGACACCTTGGACTCGATGGATCCGAGGGCGTCCCGGATTCAATAATCGTTCTTCGGTCATTCCTTTGATTAGTCGCAGCGTATCAATCGCGAGGAATAATTTCGAACGTCCCGTGAACGTCGACGACGATATCACTCGATACTTTATGAATAATTCTGTCGTCGATTTATGCGGGCATTAATTACACGAGTAGCAGAGTGTTTTGTACATCGAAGCGAAAGAAGTCTACACGTAAGGACGAACTGATCGCGAGAACACGACGCGGCTCAGCACCCGGCGGCTCCATCGGACGCCGGATCGTGATTAATGAATACGTATTAATATCAAACTGGATCACGGAACCCGAAGACCAATGGCTGAGATCGCGGTTTTTTTTTTTTTTTTTTTTACCGTCGTGCCTGCAATGACAGACAAATATCGATAATGGGAAGCGATCATGTCGCGATGCCTCATGAATCCTCTGTAATTTGTCCGACCGGTCGAGCGATGTGTCTCGGATAAATCCGGCGCGAGCGAACGACGCTGGTTCTTCGAGCGGCGAACATGCGTCGCCGCGGTGAGAATAAAAAAAGATGATCATAACGGCCCGGCGGATCGAGGTCTCGTCGCGCACACTCGTTCACGGGCGTATCTACGAGAATCCCCATCAAAGAAGGTCGATGGCTAACTAAACGACTCTGGCATCTGTCGTCTGGCGTCTTTGGCCTCTCGCATGCACCGCGTATGCGACTACGCGAGTTTATTGTACTGCAGAGATGTGTGCGAGAGCGACTCGGGGTATTAAGATTTGTGTAGCATTATGCGAGGGACATGGGTGGTGGCGGCGGTCATCAATAAGGTGTGCCGGGCCGGATGGTGCAAAAGCGCACGCATATCCGACACATGCGCACACGGACCTTCGGGACGACGGGAAGAAATCTCGTGCCTCATGAAACGCCGGTCTCGATCTCGTTATGCGTGACCGAGAATACGGAAGTGGAACAATACGATTGGGTGTGTACGAGCCAAGGAGAGAAAGAGTGTGAACGGATGGGAAAGGGTCTTTTAATCTGACGGGAGACATAAATTCGCGGCAACGAGTCAGTTTCGCCGTCTACTGATCCGGGATGGCGTGGCTAAAAGGGTTTTGGCGCCAGGTGTCCATCGGCAGCGCGACATTGCACTCACATATATGGCCTAGGAGTCAAACTTCTGCGGGCAAAGCTTTCGCTAATAGAGCGGGGAGACACAGATGTATAGCGAGCTTAGAGGAAATGATAATCGGGCGCCTCTGTTGAACCGAAAATCGGCAGAGCCAAAAAAAAAAAAGAAAAAAGAAATACAAACGTAACAGTCGACTTCCGATTTGGATGGATATTCTCAACCCTTCGCGAGGGACTTCGGGTCGCTCGCGGTCAGAATAATTTCATTCGAGTGGTGAAAATTCTTTCTCACCGTGGGCTGACGATTGGACTGGCGGGTAAATGACCGGTGATTCTCCTGAGCGACTTGAAAAATTGCGCGACTAACGGACGTGTGTTGCACCACTGCTCGGGCGGGATTGATTTCCAAAGTTTTCTGACTTTTTCCAGGGTGAAAAAAAAAACTCCCATAGGCGATTAGTTACGCCGCTTAACGGAAGCTCCTAGGGTGTCGGTGAGGAGTTTTACCCTCGTCTCGAGCCATTAGCGGGGTAATCCCCGAATCACAAGAGATTACTGAATCATACATACCTATATTACCGATGATGTTAATAATGCAAGGGGTTGCCCGTCACGTAAATTCGATGTGATAGAGGTGTCACGGACAATGACAAAAAAGCGCAGCTGTGGCAACGGGAATTTCCCATAAAAAATAGCGTAAAACTTACTCTGTCTGATCTGGACTGAACGATAATATTAATTTATTTTTCTGCCACGAAAAACTCATTTTTCGATTGATAGCGACCAAACCGGAAGTGACGTTTTTCCGTGTGACAGAAGTCGTGTAAGATTGCACACGTTCCCATTACCGAGAAATATCGTTGCATCGAGAAAGAAGGTTCGCTCGATGGTTGACCGACGTGAAGAGTGGCAGAACATAAAACGGCGCGAATCGTTAACTCAGTTGCGGTGCCGTAACGTTCCTCAGTGGCACACGTCCACGAGTATACGGCCGTAATGTATATAGAATAGTCGTACGATGTATTGAAAAGTATGTGGTATATGCGCGGTGCAGTGCCCTTGAATTAAAATGGTAATAGAAATGTTGCATTTGAATTGCGAATGTCATAGCGTGTGCGAGGTCTTCGCGTCTCTCGAGTCTCGTGGCTGCTGTTCGGAAGAGAGGGGAGGGTTTCTCCGATCCGACTCTATGGTATGTATATGCTAAGTAGCGCCTTGTTTTGAATTTAGAACAGGCGCCATATTGCCGGCGAGCGGTTTGCTCTTTGGCCCCGTGAATCTGAGACTCCCTCTTGCCCCTGCCCATCCCAGCTGGGACACGGTTAATTCGTGCCCCCTCGCGAAGATCGGTTTACCAACCAATGGGCATGCATCCAGGAAACGTGGCGCATATACATCCTGCAACGTAAACGGTACGGCATGATACTTGCTCCAACGATATTTTCACGTAGTTCCTGCTGGCGGTGATGCTGTTGCTATCTTGGCTCGCGGTACCTTAAGGAACAGTCCGACGTACCTTCCCGCCGTAACACAACGATACCCTTGCCGAGCTAACGTTAATTCCGCATGCGACAGCTCGCAGCGAACCCATTAACCCGGGCTCGAGAGCTCGTGGAATAGGATCGTCTTCTTCTTCGTCTTCCCTCGGTGATACGACGATATAGGATATAGTTACTGCGGCTACGTCACCGCAAACTGTGCTTCGTCGCAATAACATTCACCATTCGATATACTATTAGACCCGCCAGAGCGAAACGGTTGTGCTTTTTTTAATGGTAAAAGGCCGTTGTTCCTCGTCCCGGTCGTTCTCCTTCTCGTTCCATTTGGCTCCGGGGACTTCGAGTAGCCGACCAATTTGGAGCTGCTTTATCATATTTTTTATTTCCGCGAAGTCATCTGAGCTAACGGGCTTTGCTACCGTTCTGACATTTGATCTTTGATTTTCACGTGGAGTTTGGTTTTTTCGTATTCACTTACTTCCTCTGTTCATCAATTTTCCTTGGCGTCGGATCCGAGCAACTTGAGACTGGTCTATGATACATTTTATTTCCGAGAAACCATCCGAGCAACCTAACTTTGCTACTGCTGTGCGCGTTTGGTTTTTGAGTTTTGCGTCGAATTTAATTTTTTTATCTCCCGCAAAGTGAGATGAAATTTTTTTTTTTTTGGCGCTGACCACGCACGCGCTTCGCGACTGACCGGCTGAATTCTTTGAGAAATCACAAAGAATTCATTGTTCGACTCGGCGACCCGAGAGATTTCGTTTGGACACTCGGTACCAGGCAGTGCTTCTGACGCCGAGGAAAAAAAAAAAAAAATGGAAAAATTCGCAGCAATTAGAGAGTAGACGGGACTTTGTGCCGAGGCGCGAACGACGTCTAAAGACCGGTCGTCGGTGGGCGTTGCGTGCCCCACTGTTTATACCGAGTAAACAGAGCGCCGGGGGTGTGTTTTCTTTAGTGGCGAGAAAGAGAGGCAGAACAAAGAAAAAAAAAAAGAAATTTCATCCCCGTGCCCTGTCAGAGGCACGTGAACCGCCGCGACCCAGAGAACCTTTTTTTCCGCGCAAGGAATTTTATTATCCCCGGGGGTTAAGAGCCTACCTAAGTCAACACTAGTTCAGCGCGCTCGCAGACTTCGAGTCTACCGAGATTTCCGTCGGTACCTTTCGTTTCACTCTCGCCTTTTCTTACGACCACGACGAAACGATCTTCGAATCTCTTCACGGGAGGCAGAGGAAGAATAAGCAGAAAGAGCAAAAAAAAAAAAAACGACGAAAAAGTGGACGTCGGAAATCGGCTCGATACTTCTTTGGACGAATCGAGCAACTTTTTTTTAACGATTCGCGACGTACACACACCGCGTCAGCCTTCGATTCTCCGATGTTCAAAAGGATAGGGCTGAGAACAGGAAACTACATCGACGCGAGGCCGCAAAATTTCCAAACTCTTCGATCCTCGATTTTTTCGTTCAGATTTCATTTTCCAGTGGCGATCCGGAAGCTCATGTTACTCTGTTTATTCTCCGTCTACGACTCATTGTCGTAGCGATTCGCAGCTTCCTGCTCGAGCGTCTCCTCGAAAGCCGCAGATCCGAATTTTTGATAATTTTTTTTTTTTGTCCCGTGATTTATCTTAAACGTTTGTTTATTTCGAGCCTTTCCGTTCTCGGATATCGTCGATCGATAGGTCGTGCGACGTCGACGACAACGGCAACGTCGCGATTCTGCGGCGGGATCCACGGTGTTAGCGGTTTCCCAACTAGCACCCGGTGTCGATTCCTATCTTAATTTCTCATTGTGATCGCCGGTCAAACGGTTTACGGAGGAGCGATAGGATTCGCCATGTGGCCGCCGCTCCGAACCGTCCCGTCGGTTCTTACACCATGGCGTACCTCGCACAATGGAAGACTTCGGTACAGTGTTAGGCACAGAGCCCATCGGAAATCGTTACTCGATGGAAGGGATGCTGAGGACGCTCGACTGTTCCTCGCTCGATCCCCCTCGCATGTTTCCTGCGCCCGTGACGAATCGCGTAATCATCGCCATAAAACTGGGCGTTACCTCACGGTTAAATCGTGGGATTATATTTTCCTCTCGACTTCCATCTTATGCCAAACGCAATCAAGTTGTTCCGTTCTAGGTTCACCGTACGGTGTTAGCTGGAAAAAAAAAAATTTCGCAACCACGACGTTTCGTCCCGTGGTCGTGTCAAATTTTTTTCAAGACCCCGAAGACATCCGCGCGACATCAAATTCTATCCACGGCGAATCTTCGTCAATGCTCGACGATGAAAAGAGAAATCGTTCGCCCGTCGAATTTTGCTCCATGCGAACTTCCCCGAGCGAAGTTCGCGCGACGCGAAACACAACGGTTGTAACTTCGTGAAATTTATGGCTCGACTGTCTTCAGGGTAATTTATTTTTTTTTTTTCTCGAGTAAAATTTGTCGAAAAATGTTTCATATCTGGTAGGAGAAGCGAAACGAAAGCACCGTCTCTCGTTTGTCCCCGAGAGCAGGACATCGGACTCGCGAGCGGTTGTTCCAGATATTTCGTCGTTTACGGACTGCGCAACATCTTCGTGGAATTCGTACGGCTCGCTCGAATTCCCAGATGACGAGGCAGTTTAAAAAAAAAAAAAATGTAGCCGGAGCAAACAACGAAAGAGTCAAGCTCACGAGTAAAGGAGGTAGTCCAAGAAGTGTGAGCGGGACGGCAGATGCGTCGTTTCATCGAGCGTAGCAGGTCGCCGGCTCGTACGCGACGATCCCGGCCGCATAGTGGGCGGGTCCCCATACGAGCAGATTAATGACGTCATAAACCCAATAAAATATCACCGAGGAACCCAACAATGCGGGCGAATCTCCGGGGAATCCGTGCTCTCGCGCTCTGCCCCGAACATTATTCTCCACAGTTCAACTCTCCACCTACTTCTTCTTCGTGCTTTCTCTCCTTCTTCATCCTTTTATTCTTCTCGGTGGTTACTTTTTTTTTTTTTCTTCATTTTTCTCTCCTTTCATTCGTCTCGTCCTTCGGCTACCTCGATATCTTTCGGCTGATGGATGATGCAAATAACTGGGCCGCCCGGTGAGTGAACGCGTATATAGAGTTTCCGTCGCGCTTCCAGGCCATGTGTCCTTATTATTGACCGAAATTCTCAGTTGTTCCCTTTCCGGTCAATCGAATCTTTCATTTTTATTACTCAGCTACGGTCGCAAACATGTCAAGGATGAATCTTAAAATACAAAAAAAAATAACCCGAAGAAAGATCCGATGCCTTCGGCTCTTCGATCCTTGTTGCTTCAGCCATTAAAGGTGGAGCTTGAGAGGGAGCGAAACACGTATGAGTGCCGCAGAGCTTATATTTTGAATGAATTTTTCTTGAAAAATATTTTTAAAAAACGAGAAAACATTTTCGATCTCAAAAAATATTTTGAGAGAAAAATGGATTTAGAATAGTTTTAGCTAGCGCTGATATTTAGTTTGAAATATTTTGTCTGGTGGATTATGCAAATAAATAGAAAATTATTTGAATTTCTTTTCCGGTAAATCAAAAGTTTATTTTATTTTCTTTCATCTACGGTCGCAATCATGTCGAGGATAAATCTTGAGATAAAACAAAATCCAGAGTAGATACCATCGGATTGATGTTTGAGCCGTTAAGAGCGGAGCTTGGGGCGGTCAATAATTGGGACGCTCTGAGCCCAGGCGCGTTTGTGCGTCTCGCCTTACGCAACGGAGTGATGCGCGACGAGCAAGAAGGCAAAATGTTCTCGACGCCGACGCCGGAACGGTTTTCACAGCAGGTGGGTATGCGTTCACCACGGTGGCAGGTTTTGGAGCAGGGTTCGGAGTCGAAAGACTCTCCGGGGTGAGAGAGAAAGATAGAAGGAGAAATAAAAAAAAATAAAAACGACGGCCACTGTGTACGCCTCACGTAGAAAAGTCGTCGTCAACGAACGGTCTTGAGGGTGCACCGGTGACTCGATCTTTTTTTTTCTCCCGACCGACGGGATTGACGGATACGCGCAGGTCAATAAAAATGAAAGTCGACCGAAATCGTACGTCCACCAGTCTTCCACAGTGGCCCGATTCAAAATTCCTTCCATGGTGAAAAATGTTAATTTTTTTTCTATTATTTTTCAATGCCAATTTATTTCTCACTGTACGTATCGTAACGTCAATGCACCCCTCCGTACGCCTTTCACAGCTGGATCTTACGCTGCCAAAGGTTAATACGTGCAGACATACGACAAGGGAGTTACGAGACACCAGCTATTTCTACAAACGAACGTAGGAGCATCGAGCGAGCCATCACTCACGTAACACGATTGTTCGATGAAAATCAAAACGGACCGATACGAAAATCACAGAGGTCCAATTCGAAAGTCTTTCCACGGCGGAAGACACATGAAAAAGAAGTGCCAAAAATACCGATTTTTTTTTTTTTTTTTTTTACGGTGTGTTACCGAAACGCGAATGTACCGTTCGGAATATTTTTCGTAGGTGGATCTCGTTCGGCCAAAGGTTAATACGTGTGGACATGAGGCAAAGGAGTTACGAGATGTCAGCTATTTCTATAAACGATCGCGAGAGTATTAAACGAGCCTGTATTGTGTGTAACACGAATATCCGGTCGGAATGAAAAAGGCGTAACTTTGGTGATTTTACGAGTGAAACAGGTCCCTCCAATATCGATCAGGCATCGTAGTAAAATATCGTATAGGCGTATTATAAAATACATCGAGTATCGATATCGTGCGTTGATCGACGAATTTGTGTCCCGCGGCGATATCGTCGATCCGTCAAGCGTTCGCGGCGCAATCAGACCTGCACTCTTGTCCTATCGTGTGTCATAGTGTAGCGTTTTACCGTGTGTGTTAACTCTACCCGTATCAGTCGCGCGAGTGTGTCTCTCGTTTTAAACGAGGGAAAGGGTCGCCGAGGTCGGGTGTATCGATATCTGGAATCGACAGACGACGTCTCACGTCGTGCTCATCAGGCAGCGGCCGAGCGAACGCTGGGATGCGCCTCGTCATTCGTCCATGTTATTATGGTATCGATGATTCTCTGTTGTGGCAAACTGTACACCCGTTGTTGCGCGGTTACATCGACGGTGCGATATTTTTATTTTATCCTCTCGCGCGCACGCTCTCCGGCATGGATAATTTCACGCGGCTCGACATTCTCGAGTCCGTAACGATTTTCTGTAGTGAAAATACCAATTTTTTTTTTTTTTAATTTTTTTCTGGCAGCACAAAAAAAAATTGAGGAGATAATTACGTTTAACTTTCGAGTCCCTGTAAATGTCAAATGAGCAAGTGGTTATGAGAAAGTCTAACGATGCGAATACGAAATTTTAGCCGAATGAAATAACAAAATAGATATTTAGTCTTCGTTGGAAATATTAACTTTTTTTCAGGCACGGCTTTCTGGATTGGATGCATGATCATGAAAATATCTGCATCTGCAATCTGCACCATTTCACGATTGGATAGCCAATCGGCGATTTCGACTTTGAGCAGTCGAAATTATTTGTGTGTTAAGAATATGAATTTTTTCATTTTTTTTTTTTCGTGGCAATAAAATAATTCAAGTACGAGTTACGTTCTAGATTTAAGTCCCCTGAAAACCGAACGGTACCGATTATCGGAATGTCTAGCATTTAAAAAATTTCATTCGAATGGAATAATAAAACTGACCTTCGGTTCCCTGAGTACCGAAGATAGGGAAACATTCCTTTTTTTCATTCGATCATTCGACTTGTTTTTTCCATTAGCATGGTCTCAGACCCCGGATGAGTGTAAAAAAAAATATCTTACTCTCGTGAGTTTTACGATTGGATGGTCTGGGTGAGATTTCGGAAAGACCGAAATATCTTTCGAGCGGCGTTTGTCTGTGCGGGGAATTATAGTTACCTTCGCGGCTGAAGTAGCTTAAACATCGGTAGGATCGGCAATTTCAACCCTAAGAACTGCATGCGCTACGGCCACGGAAAAAAGTCGAGCTTCGAGACGTTAGCCAGCCGCGCGATAGCGCAGGTAGCACTTTGAGAGGAAGAAGCGAGGGGGAGAAAAAGACGGAAATGCGAGAGTAGTACGGAAGGGCCGGCAACGAAAACCAGGCTGGTCCCTCTAGCGACAATCGAATCGATTATGACCCATTCACCGTGCCCATTGTTCACCATTGTCCGCGCTATTAGTAATAACTTTACGACGAGGATACGGAGAGTCTCGAGCTCTCCCGGCAAGCGCGCACCTTCTCTGGACGAGGACGAAGACCTATCGTAAACGAAGAGATCGAGGCGGGATAGAACAAAATAAGAGAGGTGGATGAAGAAGAAAATAAAAAATGAGAGGAAAAAAATGGGCAGGTAACGAAGTGCCGGATAAAAAATTGCAATGGCGAGACGATAAAAATGGAAAGAAAAAATCTGAGGGGCGTCAATCGGTCATAAAAATTGGAATTTTTGTCGATGACGAATTATAACGAACTGGGGATAAAGTGTTATAATTTGATAGAGCGCGTGCAGCTCGATTCTTCCGAACTTAAATATTCGACCACGTAATACTGAGCGAGTTGGAGCATCGGCGGCTCGCGTTGGAAATTCTTTGAAGCACTCCGAGGCCGGAATCTTTACGATCCGAGCCGGTCGTACGCACGTATAGTGCAAAGGTACTTCTTCGCTTCGAATACCACACACTATTACCGCTTCACCCCGCAACGACACGAAATACCTCGGTATTTTTTTCTTCGCGCGAGACGCAGCGCAAAACATCTGCACGGAGAATTGCTGTACGGCGTGTCCACCGAGAAGAGATGAGGAGACGTGGAACAAGTTCGTTAGTGTGTATTTCCGTCGGCTCCGCTATCCGCCGCGAAAGAAAGAGACGGGGATAAAGAGTGTACGAGCAAGTGCAGTGTCCGAGTCGGAATCGGTGTGCCTGGGCTGTAACCATGCGTCTCGAGAGTACCTGCCACGAGCCGATGGACGACACACGTTCGACCGGGACACCGGGCGTGCGCGCTTCACCCCGCTGCACCGGAGTCGCACAAGTCACACGTGTCCGCCGCATTGACGACGATGAACGCTTAACCGGTCATTCTTTTTTTTATCCGGTAACGCATTGTAAAAAAAAAAATTGTTCTAAATTTAGTATAATATAAATATAAATATAAATATAAATATAAATATAAATATAAATATAAATATAAATATAAATATAAATATAAATATAAATATAAATATAAATATAAATATAAATATAAATATAAATATAAATATAAATATAAATATAAATATAAATACAAATATAAATATAATAAAAACTTCCAGTCTATTATACTTACCATAAAAAAAATGCGCGTCGATGCCGAGAAATAATGCAGTTTTACCGAACCGTTCGGACTCGGAGCGGATTTTTTTTTACACCGAAGTCGTCTGGATCCAGAGCTCATTTAGTCTACAAAACACGTCCGTCGATCTTCGACTTGCCACGATCGACGTTTTGCACAGTCGACTTCAAGTTTTTACCCGAGCGAGCTTACGGTCGACGATGTACTTTCCGATAATCCGACGAATTGCCCGCTGCAACCATTAAAACACAGTCGCTGGAATATCGTAACGGATGCTCTTTTTTTATGTGCACCGAATTTTTACTCGAGCAATCGCTCTACGCTCAGATTATTTTTTCCATTGTAAAAGATCCGGCTTAGCGTTTTATTTTTCTCGTTCTTGGCGAGGGTCGTAAAGTGTCGAAGGAAAAATTCAACAGGCTGTATGGGATACGGACGTGCCTCCCTGATGACCGCTGAGGACAGCGGGACCTGCGCGACATAAAAATTCTCGCCCTTCACGGCGGACCGTTTTTCAACACAGTCGCCCTCATAACGGTCTCACGTATTTTTCGCAACGGTAAAAACGACTCTCCCGAGAAAACGCTTTCTTTATTCTCCTCGCTTTCTTTCTCGCGTTTTTGTGCCTTTTTTTAGCCCCTGAATTTTTCCTCCGGGAGATTCGACTCCGGGATTCGACGAGCGGTCGCCACGGTCGTTCCCGAAAAATCGTACGGTTTTGGAATTTTTATGGAACGCGCCCCTGCGTCGGCGTTGCGGAAAGTGGATGACATCGGTTCTTCACTCGGACACTTCGGAGTGAAAACACGGCTACCCTCGTTTTCGGGTCAAAAATGTGGGTCGAGTCGTAAAAATGGTAAAAAGCCGAAGGGGTTTCACCTCGGCAGCGGGAGGGCGTCTGAACGCTGAAACTTTTTACCGTTAGTTTCGCCTCGCGAGACCTTACGCTTCGCATTCTAATGACTCGTCGTTTTCAAACCAAAATATTCGTGAATCTCATTTTTTTTCCTTAGAAAATCAAATTTTTTTTAACGCAACCCTCACTTTTAAAAACCGTCAAATCGGAACCGAATGTTTTTTTTTTGAAGATGGCAAATGGATATCAATCATAAATATCGTCGCCAATTGCATGAGTTTTTATTTTTTATTCCAATGGAGAATGTCGATTTTCCAAAAAAAAATCACATTTATGAATATTGTGGTTTGAAATCAATTTCATCTTTCGCTCTGCATAAGGTAAATTTCAACAATTTCAAAAATGCTCGGACACGCTGTCCTGCACATAGGATCGATATGCATTCATCATCGTCTGGATGGAAAAAAAAATCCTTCATCTCCGATTTGATGGCTTTTTACGTTCCGTTAAAAAAAAAAAAAAAAAAAAAAAAAAAAAAAAAAAAAAAAACAGATTTTCTCAGAAAGATGACGAAAGGGAGATGTAGAAAGATGCCGAATGTAGATCGTATATATAGGTCCGGGTGTCTGGACAACTTTGAGATGTTTGAAATGTAACATAAGTGGAGCGAAAGATGAGAATCATCATGAATACTTTAATCTACATATACACGTCTCTGTCTGTGGAACGTAAAGGAAGTTCGTATTCGTTGCGTGAACACCTCATCGTGTTGTCTGAGTTCAGTACACAACGAGATCCTAACGACTGGCATTCAGAATGCGCCCGTTTGCCCACGTGACATGCAAAAATCACCCTCCGAGGCAAGAAGAGTTCTCAGCTAGATCTTCCCATTTCACTTCGACACATGGTCCGAGGTCCTGTAAAAAGGGCCCGATCTATCTTCGCCACCCCGTCAGGGATGACTGGCGGCGATCTCGAGACCCTAGGAACCTCTCCTGTACGGAACGAGGATGATTCGAGCTGTGGCGTCGTCGAAACTCACCCGAAATCACGACGGGCCCCGAAGAACTAATTCAACCAACAAAACGAACGTTTACCCTCGTTTTGCATAAGTGCACAGTCATGACGTTTACCAGACTACGTACAGAATAGGATACTGTCGGTGACTGCGAGCCAAAGCGGGGATGAAGCGCCATTGTCCACCGGGAAATCTATTCGTAAACAGAAAATTTCTTTTTACCGGGTGGCCTGGCACAATAAATTTCTCCCATACGAATCTACTTTCTCATTGATCGATTCGATCGTCAATCTGTCACACCCGAAAACCTTCGACCTTTAACAAAAAAAAAAAAAAATCGTCGATAGATCAATGTGGGAAGTCGGTTATCGAAAAGTAAAAGTCGGACGGTAACTAATTTTTCCCGAAATAAAATAAAATTAATTTGTAAATTGGCTGGCTAAGCTAGGACATTTTTTCGCAAATGATACATTGGTACATTTATTTCCGAGGAACTGCAACGCGATCACTTTCAGGAGAGCTTCGAGCTTCATCGGCAATTACAAAAATCTAAAATTAAATTGAAAATTGAACAGCGAAGTAATTAATTTTTTTTTTTTGGTGAATCTCAGCCAGCCTGCGCTTCGGCTAGACGTATCGGATGGTATTTTTTATATGGGACTTGGATAAGATTGGTTCACAGCTTGCGCCCGAGGAACTGCAATGGGATCACGTTGAGAAGGCAGAAGTGCAATATTGTATGCACAATGCTGCATACTAGAAGCGAATAAGCGGATCGGCATGCGCAAGCGATGCGGTACAACCCGCGATCCCTTCGTCTGCCCGCCCTCGTTCGCAATCACTCATTCGGAATCATGGTATATCACGCTTCGCATAGAATGGCGGACGAGAGGGATAAACTATTGGCTTCGGACCCTCGGATCCGAGCTGCCCAGCGATTCAGCCTGGGATCGACAATTTCAGGCCCGTCCGCGCAGCAATGATGAATCCAATCATAATTTAGTTACATCTTATTAGACTCCAACCGCGCCGGCTCACCGTGAGACCGCCCGTTATACTACAACATCCTTAATCCACGAAATGGCTATCGCTGGCTACCTTTTCTCGATCTCGCATCGCTTCTCTTATTCATTCTCTTTTTCTCACCTTACATTTTTTTTCCCCTAACCATCTCAATACACGCACTGTCGACGCTGCGCGAACCAATCGTTTTTAGCGTGTTTTTTCACCGTCGCGTGAAAAAAAAAAAAAAAAAAAAAAAAAAATTCTCGCGCGTTATATCGAAGGGCCCGAGGGTCTCCGTGTATGCACGGAATTAAATAAATATAATCGCCTCGTGAACTGTGTACGAGCGGCAAATATTACCGGCTTGCTCCCACCGCCAACCTCTTCGCCTCTTCGGCCTGTCACACTGCCGGACGGCTCGCAATCGTTTTTCCTCCGGGCGTTACTTGCTTTCCATCTCTCATTCGCTTCGCCATTCGCGCACACGTACGTAACACAATCGAATAACGAAGAGAGGGTCGCAACGATCCGCACTGGGCGAGACACTTCTTCGTTAGCAAAACGTTTCCGGCAACGCGCCTGCGCCGCGACTGCAACGTAAACTTCACCGCAAAATATACATAATCGTGACTTCGATCGATGCAATTACCTGTACCACGCGTATTCGCAAAGTTTTCCTTTTCCAGGATATCCCAGACTGTATAATGCACAACGCGTATTAACAGTTGATGGCCAAGGTGTCAGCGAGCCGCTTCTCTGTGTGTATATCGCAACCTATCCGCAGAACGTTGCGGTAAGATCGGCAGGATTAAAGCTCACAGGGTCTCTCGCGAGCACACGGGACTCTTTACTCTCACGCACCCACGCGACCTTTCCGCGCGTTATTTTCAACATGCGTCCAGACTCACCAAACAGTACTCATCTTCGTGGGAGAAGACACTCTAGTCGCGCTCAATATACAAGTCGTCTTCTCGAGGATTCGGAGTCACTTGGTCGGGTGAAAATCATTCCGATGTGTGATAAATGTTTTTTTTTTTTTTTTTTTTTTTTTTTATTTCAGGTCGGAAAGTTGAAACGAGAAAAAATAAAAAATTGAAGATTGTGTGATTAAATTGAAAAATAAAAGGGAAAGTCGATTCGGTGACTTAGATCTTTGCTTTCAGTCGACTTATCGGGTCGAATGGTGGTCGTTTTTTTGAAAGAGGTAAATTTTAGATTTTTTTTTCTAGCGACGTGTTACATCGATCGCGGAAATGAAAGTACTCGCAGAAGTTTCTCAGGCAATCGGAACGGCGTAATAGTTTCTCGTAAGAGTCCTTTTGTGCGGCGGACGTAAAGTTCTCGTTCTTCGAAAGTCGGATAAAATTTAACGGTTGACGAGCACGACGAGCGGCCGTAAGAGAGCGATAGTTCGGACACTCGAGTGAACAATGCACCGTGAGTGGTGCAGGAAACACCGGGCGTATGCGCAAGCACGTGCGAATAATCAGCCGTAGCTAACGGTTTAACGAGTCGGACGGATAATGGTATGCATTCTTACACTATGTATGAAGCTTTGAGAACGACGACAGCGGCTCGCACTCTATTTTGCCACTTAAAAGTTCATGGCATTCAAGCTTCCCCCGTAAATACTTGCTTTGCCCGACATACAAATTTCGCTTACCACATTTTCGATAACAGCATTCAATTGTAAACTCCTCTGTTGTGGTTTTGAATGTCACTCGTTATTTATTGCAAACCATTTTGCCACCTAAGGTTCGTGATATTCGGAATTACTCGATACATACTCGTTTAATCCGACAATTATATTTCTTCTGTCGCATTTCTGATAGCCAAATTCGACGACAAATTTCTCATTTCCGCTTTCGAAGGTTACACGAATTTCCGAAAAAAAAAAAGTTATCCACCACCTCTCACCTTTGCGCTTCTCCTTTATAATGAAACGCATCGGCACCAGCAGATAGCATTCCCGACGGAGACGAACAGAAAATACTTCGACGGAGAATGAAACGATTAGCGCAGGGTGGTGCACAGGAACGAGACTTGCTCCAGAATCGTGAGTCGCCAAGATAGAGTCGTGAATCCAATAAGCCCCCGTCCACCATTCTCGTCGTTCTCTTCCCTCGTCCCATTTCTTTTCGAACCTTTGTATTTTTATTTTTCATCTTTTCATCTTCCCCCTCGCTCACTCGATGGCAATGATTTTTTATTTCTTCTCTATACCGCCCTGCAATCGTTTTGCTCTCTTTCGGTCTCTTCCCGATGCAGAAATTCGTTTCCACGTGGGAGGCAATCATTACCGTCGGGACCTCGCGCACGGATCTCCGAAGCATCGGCAGCGTACAAGCCTGGAGAGCCCCGTGAATACCTCGAGTTTTAGTTTTTTTCAGAAGCTGATTGAGATCACTCGGAATCATTTACCGGTCGACTTGCTCTCGACCCTCGCTCGCTTTGGCCCGAAGACTAATCAGATCAATCAGAGGAAACGATCGTGCACAACGCGAAAGAACGAGATGGCAGATTGTGTGCGTGTGTGTGTGTGTGTGTGTATCAGACATGTCTATATATATATATATATATATATGTATGAATACATATATTTATATACGTAAGTATACTTTGTGTACGAATCATCATCCTCCAGTTGTTGGTCCATCCGTGCGCAAGGGATCGAAAACGAACGAGCGAAACGGGATGCCTGAAAAATATCTGGGATTCCCCTCCGTCTCGTTCGTCCGTCTGCACTCCTCGAGTCCCCGGTTTCTCCGCGTGACCGCAAATCGAATTAAGGAATCGATTCCAGCTGGTCGAGACAGCGCGTTCATTTCATACGCATTCACATGCACTGGATGAAATACCAAACCCGTTTTGCATACCGCGGCGCATTAAACTTTTATTTAATTGAAATTAGAATTTCACAATATTGAGAAATAACAAAAAATCGTCCCAAAAATTTATAATTGATTACTGGAATAATGAATGTTTCGAAACACAGTTTCTTGAGAATGGAGATCACGGGCTTTAATCTGGAGTCATAAATTTCAACACATGACACAAGAGTACTCACTAATTTATTTTAAATTCGGTGCGTTTTACAATATCGATTGCTAGTTCAATAATTTAATTTTAATTTTAGTTAAATTCGCGACGTGTAACATTGTTGAATTACAACGTTCGTCGAGAGTTTCACTCTTATAATTGTCTTGCTTACCGGGACGATGAATCTGTCAAAGGAAAGATTTTAATCCGAGTGGTAATGTGTTGTCGTGAGGAAGGAAATCTCGAGGGATTCGATCTGCCGTCATAAATGGTAGTACCTGAATTAAGTGTACATTCAATCATTTACGATTTCTAATGAGGCGCTAACATGAGCGAGTCGGTGCGCGGCCGATTTCGTTCGACCAAGTCAATTAACGATAAGTTAATTGGCCGACGGACACACTTAACGATCGGTTTAAGCGCACCTACACGCACCGGCTCACTCCTGCGTCTCGCTTCACGTTCGTGTGCTTCCAATTACCTGCAGGACCGAAGCCCAGCTGTCCGTCCGGTTGTTCCCCGATGCCTCGTTTCTATACTCGCCCACTGATTATTCGAATCACGCGATTTCACGTGTAGACTCTCGTGCACCCGTACGCGTATCTCCCGTGAAGGCGTTGGCGGTTGCGACGGTTTCCTCGTGAATGCATCGCACGATGCGCTTCTCTTATTAATATGGCGAAAAATCCCGCGAAATGCACATACGTCCGATACGCTACGCATGCGCAGGACACATTGCACCTTGTCGCTGGACACATGATCCCCACTTGTCGCTTTCGAAAAAAAAAAACATAGAAATAAATTTAAAAAAAGGATTCTCAATTTTATTTTGGATAATTATCGCTTTAAAAATGTTTTTTTTTTTCAAATGTCGAAAAATTTAAACCTATGTGCATAGCAACGGATCCAGGTAACTTAGTCGTTTTTTTACTGCAAAGCTATGGTGCATTTATGGGAATATCGATCCGCAGTGGGTTGGCGCATGCGTATTTTAATGAATCCTGGCGAGTTTCCGCACTCTGATCCGAAAGGTGCGTCACGTATTTTGTTATCAGTCGCTCGTTTCAAAATTATCATCGCACACGAAGTCTGTCGGGAGGAAAGTATTGTTATCGTTCCTGCGATTAACCATTTTCATTTTTCCGGACCGACGACGAGCAGAATTTGTGTTGTAAAGCTCAGCAAGGAGTGTCGGTGTTTGGAAATCGTTCGACTGGTACGAGTGGTCGGAGGCAGAAGTGCAGCATTCCGACAAGCCGAAAATTCAAGCTCCAGTAAAAAGGACACCTGTACGTCGAACGTACGTTCGAGCTCGTCGCACCAATGCAAGCGGTCACAGGTCGTTACAACATTATCATAAAATTCCACTTTTTTTCAAACAAAGTGTACGTGAATCATCTCATCATAGTATTTAGCTGATTACTGATCGTTTTCAGTTTTTCTCAATGAGAGATATAGAGCTCGGGGCTGCTGCTGTTTCAGCCTCAAAGTCGGCACCAATATCATTGGAATATTGAATATGGTAAGGTGAATGTAATTACACGCTCTCCCGTAATGGCGCATAACAAACTTTGAGGTATTTTGCGTAATCGAACGAGAATCTTGTAGATTTTTTTTCGAACGATGGTTGATTAATGTCATGGAATGATTTAATCGAATGATTTCAACAATTTTCAACAGGCTTACATAATTTTCAAATTCATTTTTCCTCATGAAATATTTTCGGTTGCGGAAAAGGAAAACTCAACGGTCAAATTTATTAGCGGTGAATCGGATGTGATAATGGTCTTCATGACTATGGTTCGGCTCGTATTTCTCGCCGCCGCAGCAGCAATGGTCTTGGGCAATATCACGGTAGGCAAATATAATGCGATTGAAATAGTGGACTCGACGTGTAACTAATTGATTTTTTTCGTCAACAATTTTTTTAATGCAGGGCAAGAAGGAACTTATGTTACCGTTCGTGTACTTGAAGTTCGTTCAGTTGATCGTGGTAATGATCGTTGACATGGTCATGCTGCCAATGACATTCTTTTTCCTAGCCAAATTCAACGACGGGCTGATTATCTTAGCGATCGTCATTGTCGGGATCGGTGAGACCAAAAATCGACTATATTGGCCGAATCATTTATGCGAGCTTTTTGATATTTGCACAGCTTATTAACTGAAACTTTGTATTTTCGCAGCTTTAGAAACCCGTTTTTGGCAAGTTGTGCAATGCCGCATACTTGAACTTGAAGAGACCGTCCCGCCGGAAACACGATTCACTCGCGACGATCCAGAGATTCCTGCTGAGGACGACTTTCGAAATACTTCGATGCAGTCTGCTGGGATCACTTCGTCCACTGATGTCGCATCACAGATACTGCCCTAGACTCTGTAGCGATGTGACAATACCGGAATTCATTAAGTAATAAGAATTGGAGAACCGCATGGGAAAAAGTAGGTCAAAACGAAGTCGTATCCTTCAGTTGAGACAACATTTTTCGTTCCCATTTACCGCGAAAAATTGGTACTACTGATTTTTTTCCTCGGGATGCAGGGTCACAATTTTAAAAGGTTCGTGGTTCACGATTTTATCGTGAAATAGCGCGCGCAATATATATATATATATATATTTTTTTAAATGAGTATTGAATAATCACTTCTGAAGAACGGATATTTTACTACGGTGCACATCAATATATTTTGTCTACTACATTTTACAAAATGTTCATTCTATTGGATGATTATATATTTTTTTAAATTATTTTTTTATATTTTATTTACGAATTACGACGAGCATCGATTTGAAAAGTGGTCTACATGAGAAAAGGATCTTACAGTTTGACAATCGTCTGCTACATGTTCAAAAAACCGGTTACTCAAAAATGGTGTAATTCCTCGGTATGAACCGGATAATCAATGTTAAGACTGTGGTAAAAATGTTATCGTCGAAAATAGATGTGCTCTGATAAACACAGATTCGTAGGGTAGTCTAGTAACCGCTAATCGTCACCCACATTCTTATCAACGAAAAATTGTCGAAAGGAATAATTAAGGGAGAGATTGTTTTCGAGAATAGGAATAACGACTCGCCAATGAACCGTCTATCGGCCTTAAAGCTTTGATTACCTTGAAATATTTTTTATAATATTTATTATTATCACACAAGGATATTTTAAACACGTTAATACATATATATATATTTAATACGTTTAAGTTAAACGGCAACGATAATTTTGATAAGTGTGGGAAATATTTTCCGTCAATAAGTGTGGCAATATTTATCGACTTATATCCATCAAGTAAACACACAAGTACACGTTACAATAAAATATATATATATGTGTATATATGTCAATACTATGTACAATATTGTGTGCCACACATACAAATATATGTATGGATGTATTCGTCGAAAGATGAACATCGAATAAAAATCCGAAGGATCGGGCTGTCAGTCAAGTTTACATACCGATTCTCGTCATACCAAATATCGAGAGCAGAATGCCATATGAACAGTTCATCGATGACCTTCTCCATAATATAATTATTAAATTGAAATAAAAGTTAAACACCACCATCGATAGTGGAATCCTGTGGCACAGGTTGCGATTTCGCCCGATCAATTCCTATTTATACGATCGCCAGCCGTGAGACATTGCCGGACGATTATTCAAGGTGTATCGAGCCATTCGATTTTTTGCTTCCCTCGCTCGCTTTTGCCATTTGCCGGATGACCTCTCGCGGTGCGTATTTTGGATTGCCCGAGTTCCGGACGAGTATCAACGGACGAGGGTATTCTGTGGCACGAATAGCTCCGAGGATCTTCCTGCTGGCACGGTGTATGCTCGAGTTCCCTGAAAGGCAACGCAAGCGAAGGATCGGTATACCTTGGGTTCGCGCTACACACGGTACGGTCTTGTGCCCCGTGAGTTGGCAGGCTCATTTTGATTGATCAGGCAATATAGCCCGGTCGCCCCCCGCGGCTCGTGCATTACTCGGCCGACGTGGAAAAATTGCCGGATTGAGATGCACTCATTAATCCTGCTTGGTGTGCGCGGCTCTCTATCCGTCCAAAGACACGTTGGTATTGGCCGAGAATGAGGAGCAACAGGCCAGCGGCGCGGATTAGTTCAAAGCCCGCTAAAGACCCAGAGCTAAGGGCGCCTCTGGCTTTTCGACCGCTCGGGCTTTTCGGTAAAAACGAAATTCGCGTGTGATTATTGAGAGCAAAATGTGAACGTTGCGTGAATGGCGTATCAAAATATTCTCGGCTCGTCAATATTGGAGAATATCCAGAGAGGCGCGGACTATCAGTCGGCTCGAGAGCACGGCGCATTGCAGAAGAAGAATTCGCGAGAGGAAAGCAAGGGCAAGCACCCGCGCTCGCGCGCGGTCTTAATATCCTTTGATTTATCTCGGCTGGGTCACGGCGCTTCGGCCCCCATGCAAACCGCAGCGAGCATGGGCGGGCCAATAAGTTTTTAAATAACCATAACTCCTGGTTTTATGGGCGAAACTTACAGGGGCAGGGCGACGACGACGAGGAGGAAAGAGAATAAAGGAGAGAGAGAAAATGAAACGAACTCGAGGGCAATAAGTGTGCAGCGAGAGAGAATGGATTCGCAAGCTCGTAACTGCAGACGCGCTGGGCGCGAGACGAACAAAGTGTAGCGAACAACTTGTTTGCTCCCTTCCTTCTTTTCACTCGAGGAATCAACGATGAACGATAGAAAAAAAAACATAATAATAACAAAATACGTCAGAAATGAGAGTACGGACCTGTAAAATAAAAGAGCGTGATCAAATCCAGAGAAATTATGTCACCGCTTGCAGCGGCGGATCATTAAGAGTGCGGTGGAACCTTCGCTGTTACATGTAACCATTAAGAAATGGAAGCTGGAACGTGGAGTGAGAAACAGGGCAGCGAGAAGCTAGGCCCGTTTGTTTAACTGGGTTGACGTTCGGTCGTGCGTTACCGCACAACGTTTCGACACACACCAGTAGATTATCGTGTGTCGCAGCATGTGCGCACAGTGAACTGAACTGTGTATGCAACGTGTACGTGGAAGCTTGGTCTCTCTCGTCCGGCAAGGCAAGAAGCGGCGAGCGGCATTGTTCTAGTCACCGTCTGATGGACGACTGTCGTTTGTTATATGACCGCCCTCGAGCATACGTCATCCGAGAGCTCCGCTTCTGCTCCTGGCCCGACGGTGCCCTCCGCGGCACAAGCTCATCCGTAAGAGCTGCGGGAACTTTGTATATCTCCATACGATGTGCAGCTCAGTTGCCGCCACTAACGTGCCGTGAACTTCCCACTCAGTCGCTGCCCTCGGTCGACCACCGCGACTGTCAACTGGTCTCCAGGTTCTTCGACGTTATTTGTCGGACATACCTCGAAGACATATTCCAGTTGCACATTGAAATGGTCCACGATTCCAGGATTCGATTGCCTTTTTTTCTAGGGTCATCCATGGATGTCGCCAGCACCGGTCCGAACCGCGGTCACCCGTTCGTGGATCGTGCGGTGAAATAAATAAAAAGCTTTGAATAAGCGAATGGGAATTGATGATTAAATTCTTGGCTACCGTCCGTTCTGGTAGTTTCTACGAACGTCCTGTCGAAAGGAAACCGCAAGCGGAGTGAACGACCTCCGCGACGTGAATTTTGCATCGCCAGGTGGGTGGCGCATCTGAATAAGCTCTCGAAGGTCTTCGGGGAGTCCGTGTAACAGCCCGAGCGTTGTTGAGTGCAACCGCTTTGCTCGCAAAGGGCAACGACAAGTAGCAGGAACAGAGGCAGCAGCAGGAGAAGCAGCGTCGGCTATGCCGGCGAGACAGCGAACCGGCAACCGGGGTACGCGAGCGTGTGCGGCTGGCAAGGACCTCGCTCACGGATATGGCACCCAATAAGTTTAAATCATATCCCCAGCATATTTCCGTCTGTCCGAAGTGCAGAAGCGGGATGGCGCGGGAGAAAATCGCAAACACCAGAATATAGTATGATATTCAGAGTCATTCGTTTGCGGAAGGGGTTTCTACCCGATGGTCGAAGGAGCCGTCGGGGGTTTGACGCTGGGTAAAAATAACCCGAGCTACACCTCCGCTCCGGCGAAGCTGAGAAAGCTGCGCAACGTGATCGACGAATATCACCGGGATATAAATGGAGGAAAATCGAAGAGAGCGACGGAGGGAAAGGTGAAATGGTTCACTCTTCCGGTTCTCACCGGGACGCCCGTCGTCCTCTCGACCACCTAAACGCAATCGAGAGCGACAACGGTGAAAAAAGAATCCTTCTTTCCTTAATCCTAACAAATCGAATTCAACCGTCACGCAAGCCCACCGAATCCAAAGCGCGCGGAAGACAAGGAGAAACAGAAACAGCGGGAAGGAACATCGGCGGCCCATGAGAGTGACGGACGGATAGACAAAAAAAACGAGACGATCCGACCGAATGTACGATATATCCCGCGGCATGAGTACGAGAGAAAGATCGTCGCATGAGAGCGAGCGAGGTACGCGAACGCGACATATCGAAAAAGGTGAGACGGGTACGAGCCGGTGGTTGAACGAGAAAGAGAGAATAATAAAGAGTCGGTACCAGGTGCCCGGTTGGCATAAGAAGAAGGCGTCCAAAAGCAGTGCGTGTCATTAGAGACCGTGAAAGACGTGACAAATGATACGTCTGTCCGGGTTGTGTGGAACTGGCATAGGCGCCCCCTATCGTTCTCCCTTCTCGTTTGTTTGCGGTCACACATTGTCGTTGTCGTACGGCAGTGGCGGAACGTGGTATTCCTTTTCGTGCGAATGCGACAGGAGCTCGCCGTGCGTAGTCCCTTGAAAATGGCACGGACGAGTCATTGGCCACCGTGTTACGAACGGCCCGAGCGATCATCGGGAAAGGAAGAGACGGAGCGATGACGATGACTGGATATCGGCGAAGCCTTGAGGGGCCAATCAATGTGGCGCTGGCAAGTTCGGCAGACGTCATCGACGACGCCGTTGATCTCCGGCCTGGCCCACGATTCCGTGTGAGAATCGTCATTCGCCACGGATCCTTGGGGATGTTTTGACGGCCGGTTGACGAGCGATTGTCCTTCGGCTTTTGCGGCTCTCGAGTGCTCCTTTCGCGGCGGTTTTTTTTTTTTCTATCTTCTCGCTTCAACCGGTGCCTTCCTTCCCGTTCGCTCCTTTTTAACGTCATGTCGGCTTCACGGGCAACGTTCACTCGTCCCCGCGGAATTAACGTCGATTACCGGTGTCGCGCACAGCCGGTCTCTCGGCAAACGTCCTCGAACTCTGGGTCAGAGATCCCCCAGGGTATATTATGTATTGGATGATCCCCTTTTCCTTTTAATAGCTTGCGGGGAGACGATTAATCTGCGTAAGAGCGATGTATGGGAGAAAATTATGGCTGAATGTACTCCGTATAACCCGGTCTTTTATTCGGTTTTTCTGAGTAATGTATTAGAATTTTTTTTAATTAGATCAATTTACCGTATAATAAACGGAATTGAGTTATCGACAGCTCATTCGTTTCGTAAGACCGGAAACATTCGATATCCCATCGTCCGAGACTCTTCGCCCGTCTATCAATCAATCTGTTTAATGACGATTACAACGATGAACTCATCGAGATAACAGGAGCAACAAGCTGTGACCCCAATTTCCACCACACCGTCGATAGTTCTTTCGGCCCCCCTGGCTTGTGTCACGATCATCTTTATCAAATCAGTTACATGATCGTGCAACGAGCTACATGCATCTCCCTCCGAAGATTCTCCCGCAAACTGGCTTTCTCGCACATCCTGTTCGATGTTCCGAGCTAGGATAAAAATACTATAAAATAAATTTAAAAAAAGATCGAGACCACACAAGCGCGCTCGGGATTTATTGGATTGCCGAGCGACTCAATCGAGCGTCCAGTGATTTCGCAATTACATCGGATGGACAAGCGTCCCTCTGGTTATTGGAGGCTGTACAGTAGCTACCGATATCATGAAATCGATGTGGTCGAGCTTGTGCACGCCTCGGAATCTCCTCCGCGTCTTCTCTCGATCCGGCGTAGACACAGATCGGCACTAATCGTTCACGTTTTCGCCATAAGCCCTGATTCACTGCCAGCGCAAACTTCTTTACGGCATTGTTCGCGTCCGGCGGGATCGCTATCTTAACTAGCCACTCGTGCCTCCGATGCTTCTGGAGCTGTACTCTTGCTGTTCCCGCTTCTGACTTCTGCTCCTGGCCAACATCAACCTGTGCCTGTACCTCTGTCGTATACTATTTGTTAAGGTATCTACGGTTAAATATCGTTATAGTCCAACTCCTGTAGCACGTATGTCCACGACAGTAGACACTCTCGTAAGAGAGTCAGCTAAATATGGAATCCTCACAGTGAAAATTAATATTTTCAGGACATAAATAATTCCCTGTGCTCAAAATTCTATATTTCTCAGATCAATGAAAAAAAAAAAAATTTTGTGAAGTCTGTACGGAAATGGGTCACGCAATTTCGGTAGACAAAATTCTTCATCTCGACTTTTTTTTTCGTTTCACAATTTGTTTGGCCAGGTTATTTTTAATAATTTTTTTGCCAAGGATTGAGCTGGACGATACGCCATTTAGACACTCGGGCGATATTTTTAATTCGATTACTGGACTTTTTTAGTGTCAAATTTGACATAGGAATTTCTGTGCACTTAATGGTACATTTTCTCGTGATTTATGGCGCTTTTGCCAAAAGGATTATTTTGATTTGTTGCCAAATTTTAGGGTAGAATGAAGAACTGAAGCGGTGATTTACGGAGGATTCTACTGTACGCACCCTGTTCGAAGCTCCGACTTTTGCGACGGTATATACGTATATGTGCCGCCTTGGGCTTTCCTCGTTCACGCGATGAACATGCAGTGATGCACCGGCTGCTAACCAACTTCAGCCGCGTCTGCGGATGCAGCAGGCGTACCAGTGGTAATGCCGTTTTCCACTGGGCCCAAGTACATCGGAACTGCGGTGGCGGTCTGCTATACGTGACGCCAGTGAAACAAACATTCCCGCACCAGGTCCGTCGATTTTGCTACAACGTCGCTCTTTCGCGGATTAAATGTTTAGATCGGTATGGGGATAAGAACGAGGCACAAATCAAATCACCGAGTTGCGTGAGGAGGTACGAAGAGATTGGATTAGTTGCGCACGGAAACTGTTCATGATCTGCTCGCCACTGGTAAAATCTAGTACGATTTTTGGATTTAAAAAAAATAAAAGTATAATTCAGACAAAACTGTCGAAAGGGTAAAAAATCATCATCCTGTGGGGAGCTTCAGTGAAATTACGAAAAGTCCCTTATCCGTCGATCTTTCACTCGTAAAAATTTTAGATCAAAATATGTTCAAACGAGGCACATGAAAGAGGTGCCAAGAGATTGAATTCATCAGCACGGAAGCTGCTCATGGCTTCTCAACCACCGTTCAACAGGGTTAAATTCTACCACGGCTTCGAAATAAATTGAAATCATCTTTGGAAGAAATCGTCAAATCTGGCGTCAAAATTGTTGCCACTTTGTCAACAAATTCAGCGACATTACCAAGAGCACTTCATCCCTCGCTCCGAAGATTTCTCACCACCGACGAGGATTACATCCCGCCTCAATTACCCGTGTTAAACCGAGCCTCGGAGATACGTTCCCTCGTGCCCGGCTCCTTTTTCTCTCGACGATGCAATACCGTTGCAAGAAATCGTCTATGTACAGTGCACGCCGGCTCGCTTCTTGTATAATACCAGTCATCAGTGACATTACCCCATATTCATTTGTTGCTTCTTACACGTTGAGTAGATACCTATAGTTACAAGGTAAACTGCAGCCAGCATGCACGGACTTAGTGGAGATACTCCTCCGCGTGAGAAGTATCTCGTATCGAGACCTCCGATCTTTTCTCTCCTCGCAGCGGAGTCTACTATCGATCTAACGGTTAATCGACCCCACGCAGACTTCGGGGCGCGATATAGATTTACACGCGCTGACTCGCGAGCCTCAACGATTCGACGTGTTCCTCCGATGTGTAATATACGCGTGGATAACTGCGAAGCTCAACGGAGAAAGAGACGATGAGCGAGCTCGGAGGTGTAGCGCGTCTATTGTGACCGGGGCATTTAGAAACGCATCTCAAATTCATTAGACATCGACGAATTCAAGCGCGTTAAGGATCGCGCCGGTAAGTTAGTATCTTTCATGACTCGGTGCACGCCACTCAATGGATTATCATCGTTGAATCGGCGGCTAATGAAAGGATTTCGTCGATTAATTATACGGACGTGACCCCGACATTATCGAGCGTGAAGACGGCCTTATCGATCCCTCATGATCTCGATCCTACGTTGGCGATCGAATTGTTTTTCATGTTTCCGCTGTTTTCTTATTCTCAGATTTCCACGCCACACTTGAGTTGAGAAAAAATAAAAAGAGAAAAAATTATTTTTATTTTATTATAGCGGAAAATTGTGAATTTGTTTGATGAACATGAATTTTTTTTTTTTCTCAGTGTATCGATTCTATCGCGAATATTGGATTTCTAAATTTTCAGATAGCTTTCTATAAGTCGTATGTTTATTATTATTTAAAAAAAAATTTTATCGACTAATAGTGATCATATTTAGTACAGCGAAAAAATTCTTTTACGTATATTGAGAGTGAAATACCTGCAGTAAATCAATGTACAAATGTGTATGACCATTTATTTTTTGCTGGTATATTTCGAGCCTTGACTAAACATAGTCGGCCCATTGTCGAAAGTTGTACTATTCATGATCCCTCACACGATCCACGTGGTGATGACATACGCTGAAGCAAAGTCACTCCGAGCGGTAACAGTTGGTGTAGTAAACCGGTCAGCTCCACAGTGTTCGGTCGATAAAATGTACACACAATCGATCCATCACTCTCATTGTCATCACGACTTTTACTTTTACACCGTACGACGTCGATCACGCCGTTATTAGGATCGTTGTTCGGGGATAGCTCGTCGAAAAAGGACGAGACTGCTTTCTCGATGACACCCGATCGATTATATAAAAAAAATAAAAAATGAACGAAAAAAATGCTCCGTGTTTGCTGACAACCTGGACGAACATGTGCTTGACAATGCATGCGAGTTAAATTCTATACCTAGTCGTTCCATGCGTATGAAAAACAAATCTCATAATCCGTGACGCAAACGTAACGCGTGAATAAGGAATCGTCGTTCCACCCGTATCGATCTCAATCGATTGTCGATCATCCGTCATCCATCTTCGACGATGTTCGAAATCGCGCTCATCATTTAACCCGCCTTGCCGTGGTGAACGTTGATTTTTTTGTCGATTTATAATACGCCTACAGTGTGTTTGTTAAAACCAAAAAAAAAAGCATAGCGCCTCGTCGGAATCTTGGCAAAGAATCCTGACGTCCTCGGGTCAGATGTACGATCGTCTGTATTAGCGTGAATCGCATCGTTCTCATGATGAAATTTGCTTACGCTCGGGGCGATAAAGAAACCAGCCAGGAAGAGACCGCATAGGGTCGTTCGTTCATGGGAGACGCTCCGATGAAGTTTATCGACGGCTCGATGTATCCCAAAGGTTCCTTCATCCTCTTTCCTACGTTCCTTGATTGACAGGTTTTCATCTCGGACCTGCACTCGAGAAACATTTTTTTAAACAATATATTTTTCCACTTTGGTACTTCCATTTATTGAAAATAAAAATTTTTAACCGAAAGTTACGTCACACCGAAAATAGTTCACTGTAATGTAACCGGAAGTGACATTACATCGGAAATTCGTAATTACCGTATTGGTAATCCTATTTTCCGACCGGGAGATTTGAAATCAGAATTAGGGAGGTGAAAATGGTTTGGTGGGATCGAGGCAAGTACCGTGCCACGTAGAAGTGAGATAGAACCACGTCCAAGTCATCCATCCCATGACAACATCCTATTATTAAAGACTACTTAGCGTCAAAACTTTACAACTCGTACTGTACAAATTTGGGACGGAGAAAAATAAATAAAAATCGCGTTCGGACCATCACCGTATGATTTATGTTTCGATGCGTTGCTGCTCCGAAATCATCGCTTCCCGTTACTCGTTTACGTTACGCATTTTGCCGTGGCAAGTGGCCGCGGCTACGACGACGAACACGAGAGATTCCACGGGGTTTACAACGAAGACCCCGCTGATGGAGAGTGAAACCAATTTGGTCGCGCGGGCTCAGCTCGAGGTGAACTCTTCCCGGCAAATGAACGCTAATGGAACTTCTGGACAGTTCCGTATAATAGTGTCCTTACTTTCTTTCTCGCTCGGTGCCGAAATCGTTCGAATCGATCATTTCTTGTATACAGCGGCTTTTACTGTACCCGTATCGTATATACCAGAGGTGAAACTCGCCGGACGCCACTTTGCCGAGATAACGACGTAAGTGTAACAGAAGAGATGGAGAGGCTTTGAATGTGGATAATAGCATCGGGCGGTCATTATATTTCAACTTCCACACGTGAGTTATGATCGAGGCCCACGGTAGGGTCACCTGTGTACTCGGGTTTCCGATCCGTTCCAAGATTTTTTTAAATCCTACACACGAAACGAGAACGCGTTGTGGGTTGTTCCGGAAAAATATTTGATGCGACAATTACCGGCCTGAACTTAAGTGATTTCATTTGCACCGTAAATCAGTATTTTTCAACGGGAATAAAGTAGCTTATTTTACAGTAAATTCTACCGCCACAAAAATATTTGTGAAAACATCACCGACTTATTTCGCCACATTTTATCGTACTCAACTCGTTCGTCATTTGCGAAAAAAAACGATTATTCACTGGTCGGTTTTCTCGACGTGAAAGCTTGGGAAAATATTCTCAAAGAAAATCCGATGGTGGGAGGACATACTTCCTGTGGAAAGTAAGTAATGATTTTCGGTGCCGCACCAATGGCATGCGCCTTCGTAAGGAAAACACAGTTGCGACAGTTCGTCGACTGCTTTTCAGTCGTAAATAAAAGTTCCGGCCCGGAGAGATTAGCGGTGACAAACCACCGAAGTTAAAGCCTATTCTCACCCCGTTCGCTTACTAGTTTGTCAAATCGTCGTTGTACGCGAAGCAGCAAAGGGATGAACCTTGCCGTATTGGAGTGAAGACGACGTTCGAGAGGGTGGCGTGGCCCTAAATAAAATTTGACCGACCGGCATGTTACCCGGGGAAA
Source organism: Listrodromus nycthemerus (assembly GCA_963978505.1). Taxonomy (NCBI): domain Eukaryota; kingdom Metazoa; phylum Arthropoda; class Insecta; order Hymenoptera; family Ichneumonidae; genus Listrodromus; species Listrodromus nycthemerus. Next base: position 18,946,861 of record OZ021682.1, on the reverse strand, counting down.
TAATGGCTCCCTCGAGAATTCCCTTCGACCCCACTCTGCGGGTTCTTTCTCCCTCCTTATTCCACTCCGTAGCTTGCGGATTTACGGTTTGCCGGAGACGGTACCCTGTAGAGGAGACGAGTACGATATTGCGTTGAAGGCAGCAGCGCGCCTCGATACGTAGTAATACCTTGTGCGTAGTACAGTTAGAACTCAACTCTTTCGCGTTCTGCCTTCTTCTTGTTCATTCCCAGCTCGGACGGAGTCGCCGCTGCACCCGCAGCGAACGCCGGACCGAACAATGACCAACCTCGCCTGTTTCTGACCCGCCACATTGTCCACTCCGTCCATAGCTTCTCCTCTATCTTTTTTTTTTTTTCTGGTGCGCTTGCCTCGTCGTCACATGGTATTTACCAGTATTAGGATAATCCCATTTTCGAGATGTGCCTCCCCGCGAACGGCACGAACGCTTCGCTGGAGCTAGCAGGACCCTGACGAGAGCTACGGATCTAATACCGAGCGGGAAAGAGCGCCACGCCTCTAACTTATTTTCTCGAATCCATTCGAGAAACGGGTCCAGGTTCGGTATGGCGTACAGAAGCTGCCGATAATTCTATTACTGCTCGACTGCTCGGCAACCGGACGCTCAGCACCCGCTAGCGCGGGTAGTTAAGCCACGTCAAGAGCTCCAATCGTCTTGTTCCATTGTAAGAAAAGTCGTGCACGAAGTCCACTTTGGAGGAGCAAAAAAAAAAAAAATATCTACTGAAATTTTTGTCGTCGGTCGTAGCTTATCAATGCATGAATCTAGCGCGTTTTCATTCACACGAGTAAATTTCTGTACACGAATGGATATTTAATCCGGAAATTCGTACTGAAGATTCTAAAATGGCGCGTATAAATACGTTCATTGAAATTGTTGTTGAGAGAACGACTCGGTTGATTCAAGGAAATGGGCGAATAAAATAAAATTTAATGAGCCGTTGTTCGTATAAATTTCGGGACTTTACTCGAATCAATCTCCTCATCTCGGTCCAATCGTCCGATGTTTTTACGTTCCTCGTGCTTCGCCCGACCGGCGAACCGTTAAGAGCTAACGCCGAAACGCTTCTTTCTCCCTGAGATATAATACGGTGAGTATAATACGGTAAAACGATTACGAGACGATGCTCGAAGTGCGTTTCCCGGACACTCGGATTCATCCTCGAACGTGTGTGAGGAGCGGCGATTTACGAGCGATACAAATTTTTTATAGCCGAACCCCTACCGCCGCTCTCCGAGCGAAATCTCACGACATTCGAGAGAATCCGGCCAACGCACACGAATATACGCGCAGTGTACGCAGCTTTGTGTATTTCCACGTCAGACGTTATCTGGCCAATAACAAATTCGGAAACTTTTGCACACGTAAGAACGACTCCACGAAGTTTCATGCCATCTCATATACTGTCGTTGACTTTCGGTCGGTAATGCACAGATTCACGAATAATCCTCATCGTGCTGAAAGTAATTCAGAATTTTTACAAAAAAATTTTCTCCACAAACGTTCATGATTTTTTTTGTTAATTTTCGATGGCACCGTACGATATAACGAGAATAGTTAACGTCCCGGAAAAAAATGGACAGCTTTACACACTCAACTATGACGCATCGAGATACTTGTTAATTTGTGTCGCCTACTCAATTGACAGATTCAAGAAAAAAGCGAGATAAATAGTTAAAGCGAATCAGAGATTCCATCTCTGATGCACCTTTCGTTGGAATCAAAATTCGGCCGGAGGAATCCTCCGTTCATCGATCTTTCCTCTTTGAGGAACAAGATTAGAATTTAAAAAACCTAAGAGGACCGAAGATTATACGCGGTCTTTGTGCTGTACAGGTTGGCGGGTCTCTCAGGGCTCGCCGTACTTATCGTTTGTACTTTAACCAGCAATCTGGTTAGCTGCGACGCTCGGCTCACGTTTAATCCCAATACGATTGACCGAAAGTTTCGCTAATCCGCGTGCTCTCGCGCGTGGTGAGAAGCCGCCACTGCCGACTGCACCGCGTCCGCACGCTATAATCTTTCAGGGTCAATATGGCAAATTGGCATTGAGAAACTGATGAGAAAGTATCCGGCGATGCGATGAAACACAAAACGCCTCGGTCGCCTAGCTTTGGAACGGAGCAGTCGGCAACCTGTCCGGCGATGTCGCACAGCGTATCGAGAGTATCGCAATGACCGCACACTGCGCGCCTAAGCCTAATCCCAATTTAAATGGATTCGTCGCACAAAGCAACAACCACCGCGAGTTCTCCCCAACCGCCGGACCATGGCATTGAGATCGTTCTCGAGTGAGAGGGATTGAAGAAGCAGAGAGCTGTAAACCGTAGCGATGCAAAAGTGTGGGCGGTGCAGTCGTAGAATCGGGATTAGCCGCTAATCTCCCGGTTAAGATCTCATCGGGCCCACCGTGAAATCGACAACAGCGCGAAATTTGCCATCGGCACGACTGCCACACCTAGTTTCCTCTCAATTGTTATCGTTGTCTTCGATCTTTCTCTTTCGGCTGTTCAAGTCATTAGTCGTTCAACGTGGCGGTCATTAATCTGCCGGAAAAACGAGCCTTTTGGGCGTTTATTTTCAAGTTGCAGGACGATTTTAAAAAATCGTCCTTAATTTTAAAAAAATATCTGCTCCGACAGGACCAATTTTCAGTAAGCATTATTTTATTAAATCCAAAGCCATCCCCGATTTCTAAATTTATCCC